>CM077161.1:162276324-162756122 GCA_039583875.1 Platanthera guangdongensis
TCTAATAAAGCTCTTGCATTTTCTGCTCAAAACTTGTTTATTTTTTGGTAGCGGTCATAATCTTCGTTTTACCAACATACATTCTATAATAATAGTGTTTTTGACCAAACTTATCGAGCAAACAAGCGCGCCAAATGAAGCCTTAATCTTATGTTTGTCCACTGTTGAGTTTTCACTTTAAAAATGCTTATTTGATGAGATTCTGTTTGGCATGGTGGTGATTGTGAACTCAGTAGTTTTGTGAACGCCCAACTTGAGCTAACCATTCATTTTTATGTTCAAAATTAGTTTTTTCCCCTTGATGACAGACATTTAAGTGTCGTGATCATGTCAAACATTTCCCGACGGCGGAGCAAAAAAGACGCGTAACCTACATTTTATTTTTAGCCTTTTCATAATCCCTAAATACCTTTAATTTGTATTTAAAATAGATTTCTTTTATATGAAATATCACAAATATTAAATCGAGGTGCAAAGTGCTTCACTAAGTGTTTTGAGGGTGCAAAGTGCCAAAAAACAAATATTGGGGTGTCAAATGCCAAAACCCCCTAATTGGAGGGTGCAAAGTGTCAAAAAATCGAATCAACTTTGATTAAATAAAAGTACAACTTACAATAACAAAACAAATCACACACAAGTAGTTCACTCAGGGTCTGTTTTACGCATTTTTTTGCTCCGCCGTCGTTAAATGTTAGACATAATCAACATTTTCTGCACTAGTCTTTTGAGACTCGAGGATCAAGTTACTGCATGACATAAGTTTCCTTCATCGACAATACATGAATCTCAAACGGATGAGTTTTCATTAAAAAAAACCGCATCATTATTATGTTTGAAGAATCATTACGAGTTACATCAATGTTTTAAAAGTCAAACGCGCAACAAGTTATGCTGACTCTCGCAACAACGACGATTTTATGGCATGGTCTCTCACTTCATTTTTTTCTTATTTTCTCTCTTTCTCCCTCTCCCCCCTTTTCTTCTCCTCCCCCTCTTTTTCACTCTTCCCTCCCCCCTCCCCCCTTTTCCCCCTCATACTGGAGTGGAACCCGGCCCCCCCCCTCCCTCTCTTCTCTCCCTAAATATTATTTAATATTTTTTATTATATACATCTTAATCTCTCTTTCATGTCACTCGTTCTCCCTCTCTCGCTCCCCCTCCTCTCTCTCTTTTCTCCCTCCAGGAGCCTTATTCACTCTTTGCTCTTCCTTCCCTCTCTCTTTATCCAATGGCTAATAATCGTTGATGTGCCTTCAAATTTACATATCACATAATAAAGATATATATGTGAGGGTGTGCGGCTCGCAGGCCACCGACTGGGCGGTCAATGGCCGGTGAGCCGCAGACGCGGGTTGCCGCTCTGTGAAGCCGCTTTAAAACCAGCGGCAGCGGCGGACTTGTCGGCCACAGTTGGCCCTAGGTTCATCAGCGGGGCAGCCAACGAACCCAGGACGATAGATGGCCATTGGCCGGCGATCCCGCAGCCGCCGCTGGATCAAGCTCCACTGCGCAGGATCACACCCACCCATGCCACGATGAAGGGCCATGATACATTGTTCGCACCTTCGCATTTCTTCTTCACACCTGATACATTGCTCGCACCTTCGCATTTCTTCACCTCACCGTGCGCTCGCACATCAAATCACACGCACGAATTTTGATGGGCGAGTGCACGACGCTGATCTCGCGCTCACCGTGAGCTACGCCCACCCAAAAATTACTGCTCTCCCATAACTTTAATACACCTATTTATATTCTCTTTCTTTCTCTCTCTTCTCAATTTTTTTCTCTCTTTCTTCATCCAATGGATGAGAAAAAGATTTTTTGATCTAACAGTTTAGGTTGGGTCGTTGGTGTGCTCTCATATATATATATATATATATATATATATATATATATATAGTTATATATATATATATATATATATATATAGACACACACACGAGCATCTTCGCACGGGCTACGCCCGTGCTCGATGCTCTCGAGCGGCCTTCGGCCGCATTCAGGCGGGCTTCGCCCGCCTCCAAACGGGCTTTGCCCGTGCTCGTTGCGTCGTTGCGGGCGCAGGGTTGCACCCGCATCAAAGCAGGATGCGCCCGCATCAAATCGAAATACACCCCCATCAAGACGGGCATTGTCCGCAATATATGCATATGCGTATTCAAAATGGCCCTAAAAATATAAATCAATATTACAATATTATTTTATATAAAAAAATTACGTTTTGTCGTAAAAAAATATTAATTTCACGCAATCTTTTTTTTCCACTTCTTTCTCCCTTCCCGATCTCTCTCCCTTCTCTCTCCCTCTCTCTCCTCCCCCTCTCTCCGCCCCCTTTCTCCTCTCCCTTTCGTCATCTCTCTCCCTTTTTCTCTCTCCTCCCCTCTCTCTCCCTCTCTCTCTCTCTCCCAACTCTCTCCCCCATCTCATCTCATGCTCTCTCATGATCTAATGGCTCTTATTTGATCTATGATGTGCCTCCAAATACTTATATTGCTTTATATAATAAGATTATATATATATATATATATATATATATATATATATATATATATACACAAAATTGCATATATAAGCTCCAGGTTTTTAAATCCTAAAAAAAACTTAAGCTGATTCTCCCACAATACATCTCGGAATTAGGCAAATAATATATACATTTTGTAGCCAAAAACGAGATTTAAAATTTTCATGTCGAACATTTCTCCAAATTTTGCACGATTTGGGCGGAATCTTACCCAAAAGCTTGCTGGCTCGAAATAGATATAATAATAATAATAATAAATTTCAAAATGTAAGTCAGCAACCTTTCGGGTTTGGTATCATTTTTTACTACAAAATATATATATTATTTACTTAATTCTGATTAGTATCGTGAGAGAACCGGCTCAAACTTTCATGGGATTGAAAAAACTTGAACTTATATATACCAAACCCCTCTCTCTATATATATCATCATCATCATCAAAGAGATCAGCTATTTCTGGGTAAGTTTTTATGATCACGTCAGTCGGAAGTGACCCTAAAACAATGGT
The DNA here is from genome assembly GCA_039583875.1 of Platanthera guangdongensis. Classification (NCBI taxonomy): domain Eukaryota; kingdom Viridiplantae; phylum Streptophyta; class Magnoliopsida; order Asparagales; family Orchidaceae; genus Platanthera; species Platanthera guangdongensis. Next base: position 162,279,357 of record CM077161.1, read on the forward strand.
CAAAACTATCAGAAGCAATCAACCAAGAGTCCAAGACAGTTAAAGCCCAGACGTGTATCAGCCAATATATATTCTAAAAATTTCTCCTAGTTTCTGAAATTAATGACTGAACTCGCATAAATTTGTTGCAGGTAGTAAATACCTGAGTCGGATCCAAATAGCTTATTGGGACAAATGTGAGATATTTCACTTACAGGAATGCCCCTGGAGGCACGAGACATGAAGCTCCGAGCGAATAACAAATCCGGACGGAAAAATGCCTCCAACCAGCAGCGGCCAAAGAGTAGGGCTCGCATTTTACAACTTCACAAGTAAAAAATCATAAAACAAACTAGCAAGCATAAATACCAGAGTGTGGATGACAGTATCTTCAGCTGGTCTGCATTGACTCTGAGTGATACTTCTCTAGGTCGGCGTCGAGATCTGAAGCAGACACTTCTGCACGACCTTTACCTCTTCCACCTCCGCTGCCACTGTCGCCGCCGCCGCCGCCGCGGCGCCTGCGCCTGCCACTTCTTGATGGACCTGCTCTTGAACCTACTCTTTCTGAGGCACTGAAAACAGCAAATCAACATCAAGTTAAGGGCCAAATAATAACTAAAGAAGACAATAGTTTAAATAGATGCATCAAAGATCTCTCTTAAGCAAAATACAAATCTAAAAGTGTTTACAACTGTGTTTGATCTTGTTAAAGATGCGCCCACAATGCCAATGCGTCTGTATGCATATTGGGTAGAACTAACTAACTAACAAAGTAGTATAATTTCCTTCTGTATCACTAAGCTCCGTTTGGAAGAACTTGTTTTCACCGGTCAAACGGTTACGACCGCATGAACCGGACCTTAATGGTCGTAACCGCTTGACCGGTGAAAATAAGTCCTCCCAAACAGAGCCTGAACCGGACCTTAATTAAAGTCCGGTTCATGCGGTCGTAACCGCTTGACCGGTGAAAATAAGTCCCCCCAAACGGAGCCGAAGTTTCCAGTCTTCCCCTCCGTCAAGGTAGGCTGGGATGTTTTGCTGATTTTAAGGAGATCATCTCTGGCTGTCGTGTCAATTTAAAGATTTCAATAACTGCATAAAGCTTAAGATCTGGCTATAGATTTTCATGAAGTTCCAGGATATATATATGTTACGAAAAAAAAAGGACTAACTAACGAAGTTTTGCAAATGTTTATCTAGTTTCTAAATTCTTTTGTCTGAAAGAATACCCATTGCTAATATTTCTACTTAAAAGTCTACCATCAAATCATTTTTTCTTCATCATTGCGGATAGAATATAATTGAGTTGTACGCAGTATTTTGAATTCCGACAGTATTAGAATTTATCAGTCAAAATTCTTGGATTATGAGCTCCATTACACTAATTGATGATTTTTAATCGTGCAAAAGATACACTTATCAAAATAATAGTAAAACATACATTTGTTTAAGAGGTTCAGGCATTTATCAATTACATACGTCTTTGATGGATGTTGTGGAAAGGCAAATTCAATGATGCAACAAACCTACATGCAAGAGATCGCATAATGAATGCAACAAACCTACGACGACCCTAAAATGGTATGCTACAAGCAATTAATTAAAAGAAAATTCAAGCAGTCGCATAGGTATTCACAAACATTAATTAAAGAGAACGAATTATAATCAACAAACAACCGGGGCATAATTAATTTTCAAACACGCGCCGAATAGGACCTGCAAGTCATAAGATATCACAATAATAAAAGCAAATATAAGGTGAAATCCAACAAAAACATGTGTTCGAATACACGATAATAGAAAACAATAATTCCAAATAACGACTCACATGTACGCGGCTGCGATGACGGTTGTGGAGGGCATCCAAGGTCATAGAAAATGGAGGAATGCGCCGGAAATGGTGTTCGGGACTGACGGAGGCTTGGGAGGGATTTGAAGTGGCTCTAAGGGGAGGCTGTTGGCTGTGGACTCACAGTGGGGTGTGTGGTGGGCGGGGTGGGGTTGGTACTGCCTGTTAGAGAAGATGGATGTTGAAGGAAAGGCCCACGGTCGGGCTGGGAAAAGGCAGACGGGCTAGGTAACATGGAGCAGGGATTAAGGCAGGAAGGGAGGGGCCGTGCTTGAGGTTGATGAAGTGGAGACGGGGTGGGATGGAGTCGACTGTAGGTAGTCAGGTATGGATAGGACGGGGAAGGAGGTGGGGAGACTCACGGTGGAGTTGCGAACACGATAAAGTGGCGGAGACGGGTGTGGCACGGCTGATTGTGGCAGGCGGAATGGGGTTACGGCGACGTCGGGTTTGATTTAGAAGACCAACAATGGAGAATGCAGGAGGGGAAGGAGAGGTTGTGGCTTTAGGGTATGGCGGGCTGGACGGAAAAGGAGGAAGAGGAGGAGGGGGGTCTTGATTGGAGTCGCACAAGGCGTGGAAACTCTTTCGGCGTCGCACCAAAAGAGGACCGAACGGTTGCAGAAACAGCAATCAAACCTTGGATGCCATAAACCGTGAAACGCACTCCTATTTATACTAAAACAACTAGGACATCCGAATCAGATTGCTCATATTGTTTGATCCGTTCGGATGTCAAATACACTCGAAATAAATAAAATAATACACAAAACTAACTCGGAAAAACCATATAGACGCATCAGTGGATTCGAATCGTCTGAATGAGTGGCGGATCACATCGATCTCTATCAATTCTCCCCGACTTGAAAACACTCATCTTCGGTGAGTGTGGGTAGTCATGCTCTCGGTGTAGCACGGGGACGAGTAGTGCAAGCTCCGTTGGGGGAAGTCCAAACAACACATGAACATGGTAGCAGCTCCAGTAAACAAGACATCGCAGTATGTCACGCCGCCCACGGCGGTGAAGTCATGTGCATCGATCAGAAGCAAGTCTCTGGTGGTCGTTGGTGGCTCTGAATAAGATATATCTCCATCTGAATAAGATGTATCTTCGTCTGAATAAGATGTATCTCCGTCTGAAAGCTGAAGTGGGGGAACTGTTGATGGTGCATAGTGTTCCTCGTGGTGGGACTCCATAGACTGAGGTTGACGTGAGAGGAGGGAATAAAAAACATCGTGGCTCAGGTACCGAAGTGGGGAAAGGATGCACATACACGTGCTCCTCATAATAAGGAATCAAGTCATCTACATTAAATACCCGGCTTGTCCCCATATTTTGGAGGATGTCCATCTCATAAGCATTCATACCGATCCGTCATGTGACTGTATAAGGACCCATTTGGCGAGCACTTAATTTTCTTATTGTTCCTGTGGGAACCTCTCAAATCGTAAATCATATGCAAATCATAACTTGTTCTCCAATTTTAAAATTGTGATTCCACCTGTCTATCTGCGTGAGCTTTATAATACTCATTGCTTGTGACAATTATCTTTTGGACTAACTCACGAAGCGTATGGAAATGGTAATCAAACCACTCAATAGACATGCAAATGATGTGAATGATGCAAAACAGATGATGAACTTGAATCATGCAATATGGAAGTGTCGTGTACTATATGAGAATATTCATGCAAGTCATACAACTATGCAAATGAATGGTAACTGACACGACAAATTGACCAAGTGCATATGCTATATAGCAGTGAAAATTTCTAAGGATGGTTGGCTTATCTGGAGGCTTTTTGGACGGGGTGTAGAAAAATTTATTGAGTGTACGGAGACCACCCAACTGACTGAAACATCGACAGTGAGTTGTAGAATCAGGACATGCCAAATATCTCATAAGGGTTGTAAATCATCAGGAGCCTCACTGGGTGGTCGATAGAAAAATTTGGTGTGAATAACATCATCGCCTGAAGGAACGTCGTAGATGGTGACAAAAGAGCACAATGTATGGGTGTGATGAGTACCTCTCAACTGATAAAGTCCGTCAGATGGCTTACCAGGGGGTGTATGCCAAAAATCATCGTGTATGTGATGATCACAAGCACAGAGACACGACCCATCACTAAAGTGTAGGAGGGAAAACTCGTCAAATGAGCCTCTCGTGGACTTGATCCAGGGGAGGTTAACAATTACATGATGGTCCTCCACGAGCAGAGTAACTGTCAAAAGGGGTGTTGTTCTCAAGAACTAGTGAGGTAACTGAAAGTCTTTTAAGGGTAGCTAAAACATCTAGAGGAGGGGGGAGTAGGTATCTTTTAAATCTTGTAACTCCTTTTTAGAATTACATTTGATGTGTTGTTGTTAGGCTATTAGCTTTCAAGAACACAAAGAACACACAAGCAGTTTATAGTTGTTCCCCTATCTAGGATAGGGTCACTTTCCGCTTCACCTATCTAGCAGTGAGCTGGATTCAATCAACTCCTCCAAAACTCATATCAAAAGATCTTACACCTCAGATCATTCCCAGAATCCTACACCTCAGAGTGCTTTCACTCCTACAACTCAGACTGCTCACAGCCCTACCTCGGAGACAACAAGTCTCCTACCTAAGGCTCACACACAAGCCCTACCTCAGCCTTTATAACACAGGCCTAACTCAGATTCTCCACAAGAATCTTATCTCAAATTTTAGGAAAAATCATAAACTCAGTCTTTATAGACCAGGCCTACACTCAAATCTCAGTGAGATCTTTCAATAGAGATTTAATGAGTGTTACAACAACTCTAAAACAAAAGCTCTCGAGTCTTTTTCTTTTGTTGTATCACCGAACAACTTTTCTTCACCACGGCAACACGAACTGACCTACAGTATTAGAACCAGGTTGTGTTGTGTTGTGTTGAACGCTTGTAGAGATCTTCTACTTCCTCAAGCTTTTTGAAATATTGTTTTGTAGATTATTAAGCTTGAAGACAATGAAAATTATTTTTTTCTCTGCCGGCGGACATTTTTTGCGACTTTTTGCGACATAGGGTTTCAGAAGGTTTTTCACAAAGTTCTTCAAAAATTCCTCCAAAAAGTTCTTGTAAAAGTCCCGCGCACTTCACTTTTATATCTCAGCATCTGCAATGGGTATATCCTCTTTAGATAAGCGGCATGACCGACTTTAATGGTTGAATCATCCCAAGATTGCGTGTCAGAGAAATACGGCGGTTTTTGTATTTTAACGTGCAATCTGCGTAGATTTGAATTTTGTATGACGTCAGCTAAATAGATAAGACGTCACTTGACTTGGAATAATTTTTGATCTTCTGTACAAGCGTTGGGTGATGGAAGCAGTGTGACTTAGTCAAATTCTTGATCTCTGATGAAGCGTTGAGAGACAGTACTTAACTCAAACGGATTTGTACTTAGTCAAATTTTCCCTTTCTGCTGAAGCATTGAGTAAAGTCTTTCTGAAGAGGCGTCGAGTGGCTGCAGTTAACAAGTCGCATTCTACTTAGGCGTCGAGTCAAGTTTTATGTCTCGACGCATTTGTACTTAGACAGTTTTTCTGCATCACTGCTGAGGCGTTGAGTGAATGATCTTCAGAATGATCCTCACTCGACACATTTGAACTTGGAATGAAACTCGGCTCTTTTACTGAGGCGTTGAGTGAAAGACCTTGATTACTGAAGCGTTTAGAGCATTATTCAGTCAGTGCCTATGAGTCTTGAGAGTCGAGTGATGTGAGATGACTCGACGCATTTGAACTTAGGCAGATTCTCTGATTCTCTTCTGAGACGCTAAGTGAGTTGCATTGAGTCGACGCATACAGACCACGAGCGTCAAGTGATGTGAGATGACTCGACGCATTTATACTTACCAGAATTTCTTCACTACTGAAATGTGTTGACTTACTCCCAAGCTGTTAGTCAATCAAATATTGATTACTCACACATGTTAACTTAGATAAATGTCAAATATATATTTGTGTATATTATTGACTTATGAGGATTCTTCAAATCTATGACATTGTGGTCAATGTTCTCAACAAACTCCTATTTGAATAAGTCGGATTCCTAGTCAATGATATACACCACTTCAAAACAGATGATAAAGAGCAACTCAAAATGAGCAAACATTCAAACAAGTAATATATAATAACTCAGATGCATTAATCATAAAAGAAGAGTGAGTCTATAATAAACATTCCACATTCTAAAGCTCTTAGGAACCTAAAATTTATAACGTTGCTAAGGATTAGGTTCCCTAATTACAATGCCCCCCCCACCTAGATTTCTTTACAGTCTTTTTCCCAACCTCTTTCTTTTTATGTCTTTTGTCTCTCCAAGTAGTTGTCGGGCTTTGGATGATATCTGCAAGGTTCTGGAGCATCCACTGGTACAGTCCTAGCCAGCTTGTCCTTTTTTGAACTTTTTCTTCACTTCTTCTAGTTTTTCATACTTAGCCCATTCAATAGAGTTGTATAGCTTGGCTCTATCAGACTTGTTTTCTTTAATCTGATTCCAGGCAGCCAGTATGATTGTCCTGGAGGTTGGGATCCACTGTACATAATCAAGCATTATTTCTCGTTCTTATATGCGTCTCTTTTTCCTTAACCTTGCATCCACTTCCTCATCAGCAATTTCTTTTCATTGCCCTTTGATAGAAGTAAAGAGGTGCGGCTGAATGCAATTTCATCAGCAGTAACTGCAGTCACAATGTCAGCTTCAGCATCAGCTCCAATTCCATCTTCAGGAGCAGCAGGCTCATCATACTGGATGGGATCTAGGCCCAGAGCTTCCCTGATAACATTGGAGGTCCACATGGCATGGTATCTACATGCTATTATCATTGACATCTCCCCCTTAATGAGTTCTTCAGTAACTAGATTGCTCAGGGCGTGCTTTGAGAAGGATATCTTGTTAGCCAAGTGATTGACATCAACTGTTACATAATTTTTAACTTTCAACATATGATCATCAAGGATTTGTGTGCATGCATTCATTCTCCTTTCAACAATTTTTTATGCTTCTTCATGTTGGTTTTTGTCAAATTATGAACCATTTGCAAGTTTTCAAATGTAGCGCACTGATTTTGGATGATATCATTCTGGCTCTGCTGAATTTGTTGAAGTTGAAGTACAGTATAATCAACAGCTGGAGCAGCTCTTAAGAAGAATTTGACTGTGTTCTCTCTCAGTTGGTTGACCTCAAATATGATGGAAGTTATTTTAGTAGAAAGATCTGTTACGGTCCCGCCTTGATCGCGCATGTCGTAAACTATTTATCTAGTCTACTTTATATTTTTGTATGCGTAATCGATCATCCGTGTCTAAGTTCAAGGAGCGGACACTTTTATGAACTATTTATATGTGTGTGTGTGGCCAAGACAAGGGGAGCAAAGAGTATTTTCATATCTACTATTTTCTCTCTCTACCATGCATTTATCTCGCCGGTTTGCCCTAGCCGACGACGCCTTCCGCAAATCACGAAACCCGCGATTTCCACTGTGCCGCCTTCCCCGACTTGCGAATCCCGGAGGCCCCCTCCGCCGATTCACACACCGCAAGCCGCCGCCGCCATAGCTCGCTAGAATCCCTCCTTCTCCTCCCTTGAGGACTTCCCTCCTCTTCCCTGGTGCACATGCTCGCAATCTCGAGCACGTAACAACTTGGTATCAGAGGGAACGTGTTATGCCGCCGCATCCGCTACAATTTCAAGGGCGAACGTACACTCGGCGACCGAAAGCACGGAGGCCAAACAACGGGGCTGAACCATCCGGTTCAGCCCCCAACCTATGAAGACGCCAAGGGGGGACTGAACCGACCCGGTTCAGTCCCCAAGTGGGGGGGGCCGGCCGGCCCCCTTGAGCCCCAGGTATTAATAAACCCGGGGCTCCCTTTGGTTGGCATGCATGATCATTCTCAAGGTATTTCCTCTCTCTCTCTCTCCCTAACCCTAATTCCTCTCCTTGCTCTCTCTCTAAATCTTCCCCTAGATTTCTCTTCCTCTTGCAAGCTCTTATCATTTGGTATCAGAGCCAACATCCTGCGACAATGGTGACTCGCTCAGAAGCCGAAACCGCGCGGCTTGCATCCCTCGAGGAGAACTATGTTGGGTTGTCGGACACGATGGCGGCGCTCGAAGAACAAGTGAAATCCTCCCAAAAAACCCTAGAGGATCGCTTGGATGCGCGCATGGAGGAGATCAAAACCCTACTTGCACAAAATCTGAAGGGAAAGAATCCTGCGGTAGAAGGATCGGAAACGGAGGCATCCTACCATCCTATGGCGCAGAACGGCACTGGAATCGGAAGCGGAGTGCAGCAGGGGACCGGATCGGGGCTTACGGGAGGCGGTTTCGTCGCTGCGGGATCGGCGGAAGCCGATCCTACGCGGATCGACGCGTCCGCCTACCGCGCGGCAGGATCGGCACCGGAGGGGTACGGGGGCCCTGGGGGGCACAGCGGGGGGTCGACGGAGGCCGGCTACCGCCGGCCAGGGGGCTGGAGACCGCCGGAGGGCCTGGCGGCTCCGTGCGGACCGATCGGCGCCCATCCCGCCTGGAACGGACCCGGGACTCAAGCTGGCCCCTCTTGGCGGGGTCCGGGGCAAGGAGTAGCCCCTTTTCGACCAACTGGAGCGAATGCGGTCCCAATCGGAGGAGTGGCGGGCATCCTACCGACACCTCCGCTCTACGGAGGACCGGCGGACTACGGAAATGGCAATCCATGGGGTGGAGGGCAACAAGGAGGCTACGGCATGGACCGGGGGCGGGCCGGGCCCGCAGCAGCCCCGGCGCAACCTTACCAACCAGCACATGCAGAACCCCGGCCATACATGCAGCCCAAATTGACACGGATGAACTTCCCTAAGTTCAAGGGCGGCGACGCCTTAGAGTGGATCCAGAAGGCTGAGCTTTTCTTCAAGTACCAAGAGATTCCTGAAGGGCAGTGGGTCCAGTTGGCGTCTTTCCATCTGGAGGAGGATGCCTTTCAGTGGACCAAGTGGTTTCTGAGGGGACGCAATTACGCACCGTGGGAGGAGTTTGTGGAGTCCTTCTCGGCTCGTTTCGGGCCCTTAGAGTATGAAGATGTGGAGGCTATGTTACAGAAGCTGCGGCAGAAGGGATCAGTCACAGAGTACCGGACAGAATTCGAACGGTTGGCCAATCGGGTCAATTGGGAAGAAAGGACAATGCTGAGTTGTTTTGTATCTGGACTGAAGGACCATTTGAGAGACGAGGTCCACGCGTACATGCCACGCAGTCTGAGTCATGCCATCAGCCTAGCCAGGATACAGGAGGAGCGGTACAACCGGCAGAAGACCCGAACAACAGGACGGGCACCCACAGTGACAGAGGTAATCAGGAAGGAACCACCGGCCGGGGGCCGTCCCACTGTAACGAAGTTGACGTGGCAGGAGCTGCAGGCCAGAAAGGACAAGGGGTTGTGCTTCAAGTGTGATGAGAAGTTCGTTCCGGGGCATCGGTGTCAGAAGGTCCAAGTCTTCATGCTGCGGAACGAGGACGGCGAAGAAGACACTACGGGTGACTCAGTTGAGGATGATTTGGATCTTACGGAGTTTGGAATATCTCTTCAAGCGATGGCAGGGTGCACAGCTCCCCTCACCTTACGGATCGCAGGGGAGATTGGCCAGGAGCGGGTTACTATACTAGTCGATAGTGGGAGCACCCACAATTTCATTGACCCCGGGGTGGCTCTCAAGACAGGGATCCCTATTGATCGGAGGCCGCATTCCAGGTCATGGTTGCGGATGGGAGCAAGTTGCGATGCGAAGGGGTCCTGAAGGGGGCCGAGCTGCGGATGCCGGGGTACATTTGCCACACCGACGTCTACCTTCTCCCCATTCGAGGCTCGGATATGGTTTTGGGCGTGCAGTGGCTCCGGCAGTTACGGCGGGTGACCACAGATTGGGACAGGATGACGTTGGAGTTTACTCAGCAGGGCAAGGACCACTGTTTGCAGGGCATCAGGACATCTCCACTCAAGGAGATCTCATTCAGGGGTTTGCAGAGACTGGAGGAGCAAGGCGGGACAATAGCCATGATTCTGGGGGTGGCACCCGTGGGATCAGAGGCTAGCGCGGAGCCCGAGCAGATACAAGCACTTTTGGGACAGTACAATGATGTTTTCCAGGAGCCACGCTCCCTTCCACCGTCCCGCTTCAGGGACCATCAGATCCAGTTGAAGGTTGGGACGGATCCCACCAACATCCGGCCTTACCGCTACCCCCATATTCAGAAGATCGAGATAGAGCGTAGCGTACGCGAGATGCTGACGTCCGGTATTATACGTCCCAGTACTAGTGCTTTCTCTTCCCCGATCATACTAGTGAAGAAGAAGGACGGTTCGTGGAGATTTTGCGTGGATTATCGGGGGCTTAACAGTTCCACCATCAAGGACAAATTTCCCATTCCCATGATTGAGGAGTTGCTGGATGAGTTACACGGGGCGCACCTGCTCACTAAATTGGATCTCCGGTCCGGTTACCATCAGATTCGCATGAAGGAGGACGACATTCACAAGACGGCCTTCCGTACCCACGATGGTCACTATGAATTTTTGGTGATGCCCTTTGGGTTGGCCAACGCACCTTCGACCTTCCAGGCAGTCATGAATGAAATATTCCGCCCTCTTCTTCGAAGGTATGTGCTAGTTTTCTTTGACGATATACTTATCTACAGCAGGAATTGGGAGGATCACTTGCAGCACGTCCGCTCCGTCTTCGCCATATTGCGAGATCACAAGCTGTATGCCAAGCGGTCCAAGTGTTCATTTGGACAGCCGGAGGTTGAGTACTTGGGGCACCTGGTGTCCGCACACGGGGTACAAGCTGACCCAAAGAAGATCGCGAGCATGGTCGATTGGCCACCCCCTACGACGGTCCGGGCTTTGAGGGGTTTCCTCGGGCTGACTGGGTACTATCGGCGGTTCGTGAAGGATTATGGCAAGATAGCCCGCCCCCTCACTCAGCTGTTGCAGAAAGACGGTTTTCACTGGAGTTCAGAGGCAGAGGTCGCCTTTCAGTCTCTGAAGGCGGCCATGACTACTACCCCGGTTCTGGCGCTTCCGGATTTCTCCAAGACATTCGTAGTGGAGGCCGATGCATCGGGGGTCGGTATTGGAGCTGTGTTGATACAGGAGGGCCGACCCTTGGCCTACTTCAGCAAGGCGTTGGCACCCCGGACACTGGGCCTTTCGACGTACGAGAAGGAGATGTTAGCCATCCTGCATGCGGTCGCCTTGTGGCGGCCTTATCTCTTGGGACGACACTTCCAGATCCGTACCGATCACCAGAGCCTGAAACACTTTCTGGAGCAGAGATTAGCCTCACCATTGCAGCAGAAGTGGCTGACAAGGTTGCTGGGATACGATTATGAGATTGTGTATAAGCAGGGGAAGGAAAATGTGGTGGCTGATGCACTCTCCCGCCTACCAGAGAGTTCCTTGTCCCATATCTCAGGACCAGTGATTGAGTCGCTGGAAGAGATACAGGCCGAAGTTCAGCAGGATCCGGATCTACAAACCATCATTGCAGCACTGCGACAGGGGAAGCCTACTGAAGCCGGCTACCACTTGCAGGGAGACAGGCTTTACCATCAGGGCCGGCTAGTCCTCCCTGCCACGTCGGCCTGGCGGACGGTCATGATGCAAGAGTTTCACGCCTCGCCCACCGGCGGACACGCCGGCATCTTGCGAACACTACAACGGGTCCGGGCAAATGTTTTTTGGAAAGGGCTGCGACGCGATGTTCAGCGGTTTATACGGGAATGTGAGATCTGCCAGCGACAGAAGTACGAGACTACCTCTCCCGCCGGGCTGCTGACACCGTTGGAGATCCCCCGTCAGATTTGGGACACTGTCTCTATGGATTTCATTGACGGTCTGCCCAAGTCTCAGGGCAAATCCGTCATCTTGGTCGTGGTTGACAAGTTGTCCAAATACGGACACTTCATCGCTATGAGCCATCCGTACACTGGAGCAACGGTTGCTGATGTTTTCGCCAAGGAGATTGTGAGACTTCACGGCATTCCAAGCGCGGTCATATCAGACAGGGACCCCGTCTTTGTGAGCAATTTCTGGCAGGAGCTGTTTCGACTTCAGGGGACTTCCCTCCGCATGAGCACGGCCCATCACCCTCAGACAGACGGGCAGACGGAGGTCCTCAACCGTGGGGTTGAAACCTATTTGCGGTGTTTTGTCATGGATGAGCCACGCTCCTGGACTCGGTGGCTCCATTGGGCGGAATACTGCTACAATACCTCTTTCCATACGGCCAGCAAGCTCACTCCTTTTGAGGTGGTCTACGGCCGCCCCCCGCCTACTTTGAGTTCTTATGAGCCAGCCAGCACCGCTCTGCCCGCGGTCGATCGGATGTTACTGGATCGCGACCGGACTTTATCGCTACTGCGGGAGAACTTACGCCTCGCCCAAGATCGCATGAAGATTCAGGCAGACAAACATCGTACCGAGCGGGAGTTTGCGGTCGGCGATGAGGTCTTCCTTAAGCTCCAACCATATCGGCAACTATCGGTCTCTCGACGGACCAACCAGAAGCTGGCACCGAAATACTATGGCCCGTTCCGCGTCCTCCGCCGGGTGGGGCCCGTGGCTTATACTCTTGCTCTCCCGGAGGGTTCTCGCATCCATCCAACGTTCCATGTATCCTTGCTGAAGAAGAAGCTCGGGACCTCCACTACCATCAGCCCTACTCTTCCCGAGGCTACTAGCAGTGGCGAATTGCGGCCTTCGCCGGAGGCGATTCTGTTGACCAAATGGAAGCGGCGGGGTGCCGAGTACCGGCTCGAGCTCCTCGTCAAGTGGGCGCACATGGCCGCCGAACATAATTCTTGGGTTGACTTCTTGGAGTTTCACGAGGCGTTTCCGGATTTCCCACTTGAGGACAAGTTGCCGCTTGAAGGGGGAGGGAATGTTATGCCGCCGCATCCGCTACAATTTCAAGGGCGAACGTACACTCGGCGACCGAAAGCACGGAGGCCAAACAACGGGGCTGAACCATCCGGTTCAGCCCCCAACCTATGAAGACGCCAAGGGGGGACTGAACCGACCCGGTTCAGTCCCCAAGTGGGGGGGGGGGGGCGGCCGGCCCCCTTGAGCCCCAGGTATTAATAAACCCGGGGCTCCCTTTGGTTGGCATGCATGATCATTCTCAAGGTATTTCCTCTCTCTCTCTCTCCCTAACCCTAATTCCTCTCCTTGCTCTCTCTCTAAATCTTCCCCTAGATTTCTCTTCCTCTTGCAAGTTCTTATCAGAACGCACCACCCCGCCGCCAACACGCCAGATCTTCCCCGACCGAGCTCCGCCCCGACCAACTCCGACCCGCACATCGCCATCCCGACCTCCTCCGGCCCGCACGGCCCCTTCCCGACCAGCTGTAGCCCGCACGGCCAGTTCCCGACTAGCTGCGGCCCATCCGGCCCCTCCCCGACCTCCTCCGGCCCGCACGACCCCTCCGCGCAGTCAAACCCTTAGCACCCGGCTTCGCACTGGCCGCTCACCGTCAGCCCCTCTTCCCCGTGCATCCTTCTCGGCTCCTCCCTCGACGGGGTCCCTTGCTCGCCGCCTCTACCGGACTACTTCCGCCACTGGCACCTTTTACCTTCATTCCCTCCGGCGCCGCTAACCCACCACCTTCGCCTCACGCAATGGCCGACTAGCCATCCCTATTGCAAATTTTCGAGTCCCTCGACAAGCTCCTCACAGATAACAATAACGCCCTCATTGCTGTCGTCACCACCCAACTAGCGGCAAATCGACCGACCCAACCAGCCACTGGTTCCTCCAGTGAAGGGCCGATTCCGCCAACCCTACCAGAATTGTCCCCCGCGGCATGACGACAACGGGGTGAAAGGATACTTGTGGCTGGATTTTCCAATATTCGACGGCCACGAAGACCCCTTAGTTTGGCTCTCTCATTGCGAGCAGTTCTTCTTCCACCGGCGAACCCCTTGGGACGAGTGGCTCAACATTGTTGCCTTTCACCTGATGGGCCCCGCACAATTTTGGTTTTCCCAACTGCAATGGGAGAAACCACTCCTTTCTTGGGAAGATTTCAAGGTGAATTGCACCCTCCATTTCGGGCCGCCCCTCCATAGCAATTCCTTGGGGGATCTCATTTCCATCCGGCAGACTGGTCCGATCGAAGAGTACCTTGAACGGTTTCAAGTCCTCCTGGCCCGCACTGCCACCGTTCTTCCAACACAACAGGTGTCCATCTTCACGGCGGGAATCCATGAGCGCCTCCGCATGGACGTAGAATTTCAGGCACCTGCAGATCTGGCCACTGCAATGAGTTTGGCTCGGATTTACAAGAAGCGTCTGCTTTTGGACCGCCCTCATCTACATCACCAGGACACCGAGGGGTCTGAGCGTCCTCCGCGGCCTATAACATTGACCACAGCCAGTCTCCTTGCCCCAGACCGTGACGCCGACCACCCAGCTACCATTCGACGACTGTCGCCACAGGAGATGAATGACCGTCGTGCCAAGGGCCTCTGTTACAACTGCGACGAGCCCTTTTTCTGTGGACATCGCTGCAAGCGCCTCTTCTGGTTGGAGGTCGAAGAATCGGCTTCTGAACGGGATGCTGACACTGGCACGGGAGATCTGACGCCCACCGTCACTACAGACCAAGCTTGAGGGCAAGCTTATCGTCGGGAAGAGTGGGGATGTTACGGTCCCGCCTTGGTTGGGCATGTCGCGAACTATTTATCTAGTCTACTTTATATTTTTGTATGTGTAATCGATCATCCGTGTCTAAGCCCAAGGAGGGGGCACTTTTATGAACTATTTATATGTGGGTGTGGCCAAGACAAGGGAAGCAAAGAGTATTTTCATATTTTGTTTTCTAAATTCTCTCTCTAGTACTCTCTCTCTCTCTATCGTGCCTTTATCTCTCCGGTTTGCCCTAGCCAACGACGCCTTCCGCAAATCGTGAAACCCGCGATTTCCACTCTGCCGCCTTCCCCGACTCGCGAATCCTGCAGGCCCCCTCAGCCGATTCGCACACCGCAAGCCATCGCCGCCATAGCTCGCCGAAATCCCTCCTCCTCCCTTGAGAACTTCCCTCCTCTTCCCCAGTGCACACGCTCGCAATCCCGAGCACTTAACAAGATCCTTCCTCTGTTCTTTGATTGAATCATCCACATACATTTCAATCTTTCTTCTTTACTTATCAAGGAGTCCTCTGAGTTGTGACAAAAAAGAGGTGGTAATCTCCTCATTCAGCTGAGTAGATACTGGATAGTTAACCTCTTCATGTCTCTCCCCTATGTCTCCCCCCATTTCAGAATCAACAAATCCATAATCAGAGGAGTGATCTGAAATGTTAACAGCAGGGATAAGCTCCTCTTTCTCATGCTTCTCAGCAAGAGATAATGCTACATCTCCTTTGTTTTCTCTTACATATGCTTCCATCTCAGCTTCATCTTCTTGAGTAGGGAGCTCAGGGTGAGTCTTCCCCTCAACTGCAGCAATAATTGTGTTGATCTCCCCCTCTCGGCTGGTCGACCTCAAATCTAATGGAAGTGATTTTAGTAGAAAGATTCTTCCTCAGCTCTTTGACTTAATCATCCACATACATTTCAATCTTTCTTCTTTGCTCATCAAGGAGTCCTCCGAGTTGTGACAAAAAATAGGTGGAAATCTCCTCATTCAGCTGAGTAGATACTGAATAGTTAACCTCTTCATGTCTCTCCCTTATGTCTCCCCCCATTTCAGAATCAGCAAATCCATAATCAGAGGAGTGATCTGGAATGTTAAAAACAGGGATAGGCTCCTCTTTCTCATGCTTCTCAGCAAGGGATAATACTACATCTCCTTTGTTTTCGCTTACAGATGCTTCCATCTCAACTTCATCTTCTTGAGTAGGGAGCTCAGGGTGAGTCTCCCCCTCAACTGCAGCAATAACTGTGTTGATCTCCCCCTCAACTGCAGCAATAACTGTGTTGATCTCCCCCTCAATAGCAGTACTAACTATGATGTCCTCCCCCTCAACATGATCATCCTTTTCTAGGATCTCCCCCTCAATATCAGCACAGATCCTTTCCACAACAGTTACTAGATCTTCAACATTCTCCATAACTGTGTCTCCTTCAACATCAGTAGGTGACACTCTCCTGGGAAAATCCTTGCCAGCAAGCTCAGATGAAATTGAGACTTGTGCACTCACATCCCTTCTCTCAAAATCACTTGAACTTGACAAGTGAGGGTTCGGGGTTCAGTACTCCTGCTATCTAAAGAGCTATTGTTGGTGCTTTCTTCAACAACTATTTCAGCTTCTTTTTTCTTTTCAGTCTGTTGAGGGTGATTGATCAGCACCTTATCTCATCTATCAAACATCATGGTGTCCATCTTTCTCATATGATGGATTTTGCACCTAGCCTCACATTTAGAATACCTGGAACAGTGTTGAGGAGAAATAGAGACATAATTCTTCTCATATTGGGCTCAGGGATGCACTCAATTATCTTATCAAACACCACCTTGCCCCAATTGGTTTTCTTGGAGAGAATTACTCTGGTCATTAAGTCAAACATCTTTCTGGAAATTTTGTCATGAGATCTAATTTTTCATAAAGGCTTTTTCAATGATGTCTGCCAAGAATTTACCCTTCAAGTTCATGTCTTTCATGAGTACAGATCCACTGGTATATTTGAACAGACCACATCATTTGAAGACAGACTTTATATCTTCTTGAAACAGCTCATCTTCTCCCTCACTAGGGTTGTGCTTGGGGAGCTTGGGGATCTTGGGAGCTTCAGTGCCTTGCAAATCTTCCTAACTGTGATTTGAAGTTTTTCTCCATTGATGGTTGTCTTGATCTTTGGGGAGAAAGAGTCCACCTTGGCATTAGCAAACAGTTTTAGGACTTCTCTTTTCCAAATAGCACATGGCTCTGACAGCAAAAATTCAAGTTCAGCGACTGATAGGAGATGAATGGCATATTGGATTTCTTTTGGAGCATCTCTGAATTCATTTTGCACGAGTTCACATCTCTCAAACAAGAAGTTTGCACACTTAGGAGGCATTGCATCTGAGAGATTGAGCGAGGAGGACAAGACGGTGCAAGAAATCTATGGTACTGGACACAGAAATTCGGAAGGACAATAGAATGATTGACTTTATTCTAGGCACAATTTCTATTTATACCCTACTCTATTCGAGAAGATGGAGAAATGCGTGCCTTGTCGTGATTTACAATTTAGATGGATGGTTGTGATTTATCCTGATAGATATGATGCTTTCAGACCCGTCAAAGTATGTGCCGAGTTCATTCGACGTCGGAACGTCTCACTCGACGCCTGGTGTTGACTCAACATTTGACATTTCATTCAACGCCAAGTTAGTTGACCTTTTTCTTCTTTATGTTGTCTTGAAAAAGGTCAAGTCTCCAAATGCACATATATTACAGTAATGCTTATAGTTAAAAAAAATTCTAAATACTTCAAGTTTAACATTCCCAATTCAAAATTGAAGAAGTTAAACTTGGCTTCATCAAGAGGCTTAGTGAAGATGTCAGTCACTTGTCTATCTGTGGGGATAAACTCAAGCCTGATATCTTCTCTTTCAACATGCTCTCTTATGAAATGATATCTAATTTCAATATACTTGTTCCTGCTGTGTGATACAGTGTTCTTAGTTATTGAAATAGCACTAGAAGAGTCACATAACATAAGAGTTTTACTTAGCTGGATATTGTAAACTTGAAGTAGATGTTGTATCCACAAGAGCTGTGCACAGCAACTCCCTACAGAGATATATTCAGATTCTGCAGTGTAAATTGTTATACTAGTTTGTTTTTTTTTTTGCTTCAGGATATCAGCCTTCTCCCTACAAATTTGCAAGTACCAGAAGTATTCTTCCTATCCTCTTTGCAACATGCAAAATCTGTATCGGAATAGTCTATTAGTTCAAAATCATCATTCCTAGGGTACCAAAGGCCAAAATCTGGGGTGTCCTTAAGATATCTCAGTATCCTCTTTGCAACAAATTGGTGAAATTTTTTAGGGCAAGTCTAGTACCTAGCACAAACACATGTAGCAAATATAATGTCTGGTCTACTAGCAGTCAGATATAGGAGGGAGCCAATTATGTCTCTATACAAGGTTTCATCAACTGGTTTGTCATTCTTATACTTGTTTAATGACATACTTGACTCAATATGAGTTTTCATGGTAGAGCCACTCTCCATACCAAATTTCTTGATTAAAGTTTTGGTGAACTTAGATTGAGAGATAAACAAACCATACTCAGATTGCTTAACTTGGAGACTCAAGAAATAAATGAGTTCACTCATACTGCTCATCTCAAATTGCTCTTGCATAAGTTCAACAAACTTTTTGCATAGCCCATCATCAGTAGATCTAAAAATTATGTCATCAGCATAAATTTAGACTAGGATAATCTTACCCTTGACTTCCCTTATGAATAATATTTTATCTATCTTTCCCCTTGATAATTTGTTTTCAATGAAAAAGTTAGACAGAGTTTCATACCAAGCCCTTGGGGCATGTTTTAACACATAAAACTTTTCTTAAATGAAATACATGATCAACAAAAGAAGAATTGATAAAACCTGATGACAGCTCAATATATACCTCTTCTTTTAGGTCACCATTCAGGAAAGCTGACTTTACATTCATTTGATATACCTTAAATCCTTTGTAAGTAATATATGCACGGAACAATCTTATGACTTCAAATCTAGCTACTGTGTAAAGGTTTGATCAAATCAATACCTTCTTCTTGCATGTACCTTTTAGGAACCAGTCTAGCTTTATTTTTGGCTATAACACCATTTTCATCTAGCTTGTTTATGTATATCCATTTGATTCCAATGATGTTATGTTTTTGAGGTCGGAGAACCAGCTTCCAGGGATTATATCTTTTGAAGTGGTTCAATTCTTCTTGCATAGCCACTATCCAAAATGGGTTTATGTTGGCTTCTTCAAACTTCTTGGGTTTTATCTGAGACAGAAAGTTGGAGTACATAGCTATGTTGAGATTTTTACTCCTTGTGAATACACCTTGGCATGTATCCCCAATTATCAATTCTCTGAGGTGATCTCTTAAATGTCTAATAGCTACTAGTAGCCTCTCTCCAGCTCCTTGAATTTCAGCTTCAGTGGTCTGGGTTTCTTCTATCTACATTGCAGTTTGTCCTTCTGGGATGAGCACACCATCATCATTTTCTAGTTCAGATGAAAGTGTCTTCAATGTTCAGCTTGTCTATTCTCAATTCTGCACATGCAGCACTAGAAGAGCTTGGCAACTCATTGTGAATCATGTAAGTTACATCAAATACAACATTTATACTCTTTCACAACCTAATTTTTCAAATTGTAGATCTTATAGTCTTTGTTGTGGCTGTTGTACCCAAAAAAAATACTCTCATAGGATTTTTCAGCAAATTTGGTCAAGTAAGACTTTTCATGGTTCAACTCAAATCACTTGCATTCAAAAAATTTGAAATAAACTAGATTTGATTTTTTGCCCTTCATTAGCTAATATGGAGTCTTCTTGTGATACTTATTGATATAGGCCTTATTTTTGACATGACATGCTGTGTTTACAACCTCAACTCAGAAATATTCTGGGAGAGAAGTGTTACTCATCATGGTTCTTCCAGTCTCAATGAGAGTTCTGTTTTTTCTCTCAATAATACCATTTTGTTGGAGTGTTGTAGAGGAGAATTCTTGAAAGATACTTTGCTCTTTACAGAAGTTTGTCATGCTTTCAGACTGAAATTATGTGTCATGATCGCTTCTGATTTTGACCACAGTACAACCATTTTCATTCTGAATTTGCTTGACAAAATTCACAAAGTTATCTAAAGTATCAGACTTTCTATTAATAAAGAATACTCGAGCAAATCTGAAATAGTCATCAACTATCACAATAGTATAGACTTTTCTACATAAACTATGAATTGGCATAATACCAAAAAATCCATATAAAGGAGGTAGAGACACCTATCAGAATCATTGGACTCAATGCTTTTGAAGATCTTTGTTTGTTTGCCCTTTTGACATGCAGAGCAAATGTCTTCTTTGGTGGATTTCAAATTGGGTACACTTCTGACTAACCCTTCACTGAAGAGCTTGCTGATAGACATGTAGTTCAAGTGAGCACGTTTTTTGTGTCATTGCACACAATAAAGTCTTTCTCATTTGCTACAAGATAAACTGGAGAATCAGAATCTATACAAAGAAAATTAATACAATAAATATTCACTCTTATTTCCAGTCAGAATGATCTCTTGATATGTTAATTTTTTGATTAAGCACTTACCTTTATGGAAAACAATGACATAGTCTAAATCACAGAGTTGGCCTATGCTAATCAGATAAGTATTTTTATGATGGTACTATTTCATTGGTGGTACTAATCAGATAAGGATTGTGTTGCAATCCTTTCACATAAGTATTTTTTTTATTGTACTATTTCATTGGTGATCATATCATAGCTTTTAGTCACTCCTCTGTCTGAACCACCAAATATAACTTTGGGTTCATTATTTACTGGAGTGAACTTTTTCAGATGGCTCTTTGTTTCAATCATGTTCCTAGAACATCGACTGTCTAAGTACCAGATAGACATATGATTGGTACTTGGACATAGCTGCAAAACAGATTTAGTTTACCTTAGGCATCCAAAGAAATTTGGGTTTTTGGTTCTTGTTATCCTTTGGTGCCCTCAGACTAACAGGGATAGACTTTGCTGGTTTTGATTTTACATCATGGAGTGTTGTTGGATTAAACCAGCAATCTACGGCAAAGTGTCCTAACTTGCCACAGCACCAACATTCATAAGTGTTGTACCTTCTCTTCTGAACATTTCTAGAGGTGGATGGAGCATCATAATGCTTTTGTTTAGCTGAGAAGACGACAATTTTCTTCATGTTTCTCTCAGGTAGCATCTGGTTGAATGTTAGACAGCAAACGGGTTCTCTTGACTGAATCTGTTTGACAGCAACATGTGTTTGTTTTGCAGCTGACATGGTGTTGATGGCATCAAAAATGGTCAAGTGACAGCTGATTGCAGTCTTGTCATTTGTCAGCTTCTTTGCTGGAGGGTTTCGGGATGAGGCCACTGCCTTACCCTTGAGTGTGGGGGCTGTAGCACTAAATACAAATGGTCCATGATGGACCATTTGAATTTCTTCATGAGGGGCTTTCAAACCACTCAACCACACGCCCTTTATCCTCCCATTGAAAGATGCACTATCGCCCTTACATGAGGAACTTTCATTCTTCCAGTGATCATACTATCATGGTCATACCTGTTAGAAGGGAACACTACCTTCTGAAAGGTGGTTTGAGGGTCAACTGAAGCCTTGTCTTTCCTCTTAGAATAAGAGGCACCAACATTACATTTGAACCTCAATCTCCTATTATTTTGGAAGGAGAAGGTATCAATGAGTGGCAACACTGTCTTGGGTTTGGAGAATTTCTCCACTAGTTTCCTCCCTTTGAGAAGCTTCTCTTCAAGATTCTTAATGATCTTGCTCTTTTGGCTAATGGTGCTCACTTGAATGATGGTGATTATTTTCTGCTGACTTATCTCTTTGCTCATCTGAGATAGCTGGAAAGCTGACTCAAATTGCATGAATTTTGTCTGTTGTAGAGAAGCAATCTCTTCAGCTTGCCTCTTGACAAGCTTTTTGCACTTTTTCAGAGCTTCCAGGAGAACACCATATCTGTCAATAAATTGATTGACATCCTCTTCAGGTTCTAATTCATCCTCCTCATTGGATGAAGAGGATGCCTCAGAATCTGGGCCAGTTTCATAATCAAATTTTGAAGAAGACATTTGAAATTATTACCTCATCAGGTTCAGATTTATTCTGATTTTCTTCAGTCATGGTCATGAGATTGTAGTCTTCTTCGTCTTTATGGTCACTGTCAGTAGAGGACAGTGGTGCCCTTATGCCCACTGTTGGGTACATTGGAATATATGTACCTGATTTGAAAAAGCTTCGTCCTACTCAATGATATACATCAAGGTGTATTTGATGTGTTTTGAGTTTTTTTGTGCAGGTTAAGTAATTGCAAGGAAAGCAAACAAAAAATTTTCTAAGTCCATGTGTCGACACCCAAAAGAAAAGTGTCGACACTTAAGAAGGCTTGTGTCGACACCCAGAGAAGCTGTGTCGACACTTAGAGTAATTATGTCGACACCAGGAATGCAGAGTCGACACCAGAGGGAAAGTGTCGACACATGCAGGCAGTGTCGACACACAATGAAGAAATGTCTAAAGTACAAGTGTCGACACTTAGAAGCAGTGTCGACACCCAGAGGAACTTTGTCGACATCAAAAGTGTGGACACTAGGAGGCTGTGTCGACACTCAGCAAAACATCAACAAAGTTCAAGTAAAAGTGCCGACACCAAAGGCTGTGTCGACACTCAGCAAAAGTCTCAACACATGAAGAATGTGTCGACACAAAGGAAATGTGTCGACACTCAGCAAAAGTCTCAACACATGAAGAATGTGTCGACACAAAGGAGATGTGTCGACACTCAGCAAATGTTTCAACACAGAAGGCATGTGTCGACACAAAGGAGATGTGACGACACTTAACAAGTTTCAACACAAGAAGATGTGTCGACACAAAGGAGTTGTGTCGACACTTAGCAGAAATCAACTAAGTATCAAAGAAGAAGGACTTGTGTCGACACTCAGGATCAGTGTAGACACATTCTGAAGAAGCAGTGTCGAGAAGTAATTTCTACAACAGAAAGAGTTGTGTCGACACCTTGAAGGCTAGTGTCGACTCTTAGTCTACTTGTGTCGACACTTGGTCTATTTGTGTCGACACATAAAGACTATCTCTCTCGACACTCTCAGACAGTAACAAAGTTTTCAAAAAGTGACTTGATGACTTGACAGTTGTCATTTCAACCGGTCAACTGCTACTGTCAGAGCTGTCAGAAGTTTGTTGGAAACCGGATCAGCCGGTCACCATGAAGAAAGCCTATATAAAGGCTTATTCCTTCAACAGAAAGCAATTCAATCGAATCAGATGAAACAATCATTGAAGTGAGAAACATCAAACAAGAAGTAGACCTTCAAGTGAAGATCCAAGAAGTTGGAGAGAGAAAGCTCCTTCTAAGAAGACAGCTATTGAACCAGACTGATAAAGAAAGTTTCAGATTGAGATCTGATTCACAAGTCAGCAGTTGATTGAAGATCATCTGCCTAGAGATTCAACCCACTGTGTTCTAATTCAAGAAGCTTTGAAGAAAAGCCAAGGGAGGTTGATCTCAGCAAAGTTCCTTCAAGAACTCATCAAGAAGCCAGTCAACTCAACTTTTACAATCTGAGTTGTGGTTATTAATCCTTGTATTTTTATTTTCTGTAGGATCCTAAGGGATCTGAGTTGTAAGCATATATTTATAAACGCTGAGTGGTAGGGCTTGTGTGCCTGAGTGTAGGAGATACATTTCTCTGAGTGTAGACCTTGTTGAAGGCTGAGTGTAGGCCTTGTCTTGTTGAAGGCTGAGTGTAGGTCTTGGTGAATACTGAGTGGTAGGGTTTTGTGCCTGAGTTGTAGGAGTGGGATCACTCTGAGTTGTAGGAACCTATTTGGGGTTCTGAGCTGTAAGATCTGTGGATCTGAGAAGTAATGGAGAAGTTAGGCCGAATCTAGTACACTACTAAATAGGCGAAGGGGGAAAGTGGATGTACCCAGACCTTGGGGAACCACTATAAAATCTGTGTGTTCTCTGTGTGTGCTTTATTCTGTGATTGTTGTGGTGTATGTGTTGTATTACTGTGAAGAATTTCATATAATTTTGTGTTTCTGCCTTTAAAGTTTAAAAATATTAAATGCACCTATTCACCCCCCCCCCCTTAGGTGTTTAGGAACTAGTTCTTTCAAGTGGTATCAGAGTCAGGTTACTCAAAAAGGACATAACTGTCTGAGTAAAAGATCCTGTAGGCAGTATCAGCATAATCAAGAATCAAGAAAATGAGTTCAACTGAGAATCACAAAGAGCTAGGATCCATGAAGTTGTCAATCTGCAGAAAGGAGATCTTTGGTATTTGGAAAAAAAAGGTTAGACTTTTTATGGAAGCCTCAGATCCAAGAATATATATTACTGTTAAAGAAGGGTCATATGTGCCAATGAAAGTATCTGTGTTGGATGCTAATCAGAGAACACCCAAAGACTATTCAGAAATGACCAAGGATGAAATAATTCTGGCCACTATGGACAAGAGGACTCAGAATATTATTGTGAGTGCAATTGATGATGCCACATTTCAGAATCTGATTCATCGTAAAACTTCAAAAGAAATGTGGGACACACTGATAGTCTATATGAAGGGATCAGAAGAGATAAGACAAGACAGGAAGTCTTTATTGAATCAAGAATATGAAAACTTAAGACAAGGAAGGTCTGATAGCATAACTGAGTGCTACAAGAAATTCTATAGGATAGTCAATGAGTTGATGTCTTATGCAAGAGAGTTCAGCAATTATGAATTGAATGATAAGTTCTTGAGATCCCTGACTAAGGACTGAGATACCAAGATTTATGTCATAAGGTAAATGGTCAAATTAGCAGATATACCTCCTTCAACATTGTTTGGAAAACTGTTATCTTATGAGATGCAGTTAATGGTAAGGAAGGAGGAAGAGAAGACTACCAGAGTTGAGCACAAAGAAAGAGCTGTGGCTTTCAAGACAGAAGCCACTAGGAAATATAAAAGTAAGTCTCCATCTCCACCTCAAAAAGTTGCTGAGGCTGAGACAGATGAGTCAGAAAGCAAGAATTCTTAAAGCAGTGAGAGTGATGAAAACTTTGCAGCTTTCACCAGACATTTTCAGAAATTTCTAAAGAAGAAACAGTGGAGGTCTAAGTCATCCACTTCACAGAAGTCATCAAAGAATGAAAGAATAAAATCCAAGCCAAGTAAAACTACATCCTCAAAGATAGTTTGCTATTGTTGCAATAGACAAGGACATGTAGTTGTTGATTGTCCAGAAAAGAGGAAAGAGTCAACAGACAAGAAGAAGACTTAGTTCAAGGGCAAAAATGAAAGATCTTTTGTTGCTAAGAAGGATAAAAGTCTGTCTGATATGTCATCTTCAGAAACTGATTCAAAAGCTGAAGCTTATATTGGACTGTTTGCTGAATAAGAGGAAAATGAGTTCATACAATTAATGAACTCAATATATGAGCATGAGGACAATCAGTGTCAGGGACTGATGGCCTTATCAGAAGAAGACAAAATCCAGGATCAGCCTGGACCAAGTCAGGTACAAAATTTTTCTGCTAGTTCAATTTCTAGTACTGAATCAGATTCAGATAAATCAGCATCAAGTGATGTTAGTGGATCTGAATCTAGAGTAGTGTTGCAGGCTTTGAAGAAAAGCAAACTCTTGGCCAAAACTCAGGCTAAGGAGATTGTCAGTCTTAAAGTTGCTGCAACAGATTTTGACAAGTTGCTTGATCAGAAATTAAATGAAATAGCCAGACTAAAGCACATTACTGTTATTCAGATGGAGACTATAACATTTAAAAATGATCAAATTAGAAATCTGGAGATTAGTCTTCAGAAGGAGAGAGATATTGTTGCAAGGTTTTCTAAACCAAAGTCTGTTCTACCTTTGATAGATGAGTTTATTCCTCAAAAGGGTAAAACTGGATTGGGGTTTACTAAACCTGTCAGGACTGTACAGTCCAAGTCTAAGGGCAAAGCCCCAGTACTCAACAAGAAACCTGCTGTAGATAAAACAGCCAGGGTTGTACCTAAACAAAGGTACAACAGATTTGAGTGCTGGTGTTGTGGCAAGGTAGACCACTTTATCATAGACTGTTGGCATAATTCTAGTGCCAAGGTGAGTAGCAAACTGCCTGCTAGACAAGCTACAGGTAGTTTTGTTAAGAATCAAACTAACTTGCACCAAGAACCCAAAAAATATTTGGGTTCTAAGGTAAAGTAATCTGTTTTGCAGGTGAATCCAAGTGGTCATGCCCCAATATGGTACTTGGACAGTGGATGTTCCAGGCACATGAATGGAACTAGGGGATTGCTGAAGGACTATACAACAATCAAGGATGGTCCTAAAGTTACCTTTGGTGGTTTTGAAAAAAAATCATCAAAGGCTTTGGTAACATTTCTAGCAATCTTATTACAATTACTCAAGTGGCTTATGTAAAAGGTTTGAAACATAACCTCATTAGCATAAGTCAGCTGAGTGATTTAGGATATGGCATCTCATTTGTCAAAGATGGTTGTCATATCAGTAGGTCAAATGATCAAAAGATCATTTTGACTGGATATAGGAAGAGAAATGTCTATTGTCTAGACATTATGTGTGAGAACATAGTTTCTCCTATTTGTCTTGTAGTTGATGAGAAAGTCTCACATTGTGTTAAATGACACAAGAGGCTGACTCATCTTAACTATAAGACAATTGGACAACTCTTTAGCAAAAAGTTAGTGAGGAATGATTCTCAGGTTAACTGTATAAAGGATTGTATATGCTCAGCTTGTCAAAAGGGCAAGCAGACCAGATCCACCTTTAATAACATTGAGAACAAAGATGCTGTGAGGTGTCTATAACTCTTGCATATGGATCTTTTTGGTCCTATGCCAGTTCACAGTCTAGGTAGAAAGGTCTATACATTTGTGGTTGTAGATGATTATTCAAGATTTTCTTGGGTGTTCTTCCTAAGGCAAAAATCTGAAACTCCTACTATCTTTTATAGTTTTGTCAAACAAATTCAGAATGAGTTAGACAGTACAGTGGTCAAAATAAAAAGTGACTATAGTACTGAATTTCGGTCTGATAGTATGACAAAACTATGTGAAGAGTTTGAGATATTTCAGAAATTTTCCTCATCAAGAACACCTCAGCAAAATGGTATTGCTGAAAGGAAAAATAGAACCTTGATAGAGGCTGGTAGAACCCTATTGAGTGACACATCTCTCCCAGAATATTTCTGGGCTGAGGCAGTTAATACTGCATGTCATGTGATCGATAGGGCTACTATCACCAAGAGCTACAAGAAGACTCCCTATGAGATTGTGAAGGGCAGAAAACCAAATCTATCCTATTTCATGATCTTTGGTTGTAAATGCTATATACTTAACAATGGTAAGTCTTATTTAACCAAGTTTGCTGCCAAATCCCAAGAGAGGATCTTTGTTGGGTACAGCAACAACAGTAAGGCTTATAGGGTCTACAACTTGACTACTCAAGTTGTAGAAGAGTCAGTTCATGTAGTGTTTGATGAAGCTAGACTCATTAACAATAAGTGTTTGCAGCTCTACAGGTGTGACTGAGAAGATGGACAAGCTTACTATTGAAGAAGGTCCTACTGCAAGTCAGCAAGTGGATGATAGTGGCTGCTGTCCAGGGGGAGTACAAGATACTCATGTTGCTGAAGAAGACCAAGAGGAGCAGCTGAATGAAGAAGCTGAAGGTGTACAACCAGAAGACAGGCTGCCTCCAGCAAAAAGACATTTAAAAGATCATCCAGCCAATCAAATTATTGGAGATCTCAGACAAGGGGTACAAACAAGGAGCAGGAATTTAAGTTCAGTTCTCTACTGCAGCTTTCTATCTCAAGTAAAGCCAAAGAAATTTGAAGAACCAATCCTAGACCCTCATTGGATTGAGGCAATGCAAGAGTAGCTGAACCAGTTCAAAAGATGCAAAGTATGAGAGCTTGTTACTAAACCAAAGGGCCACAACATTATAGAAACTAAGTGGATCTTTAGGAACAAGTTGGATGAAAATGGAGTAATTATAAAGAACAAAGCTAGACTAGTTGCTAAAAGATATAGGCAGGAAGAAGGTCTTGATTTTGATCAAACCTTTGCTCTAGTAGCCAGACTGGAATCAATAAGCATGTTCCTTGCCTATGCAACATTCCAAGGGTTCAAGGTATACCAAATGGATGTTAAGTCAGCGTTTCTGAATGAAAATCTGAAGGAAGAAGTCTATGTAAAACAGTCATCAGGTTTTGTTGATTCTACTAAACCTAATAATGTTTATATACTTAGGAAGGCTTTGTATGAGTTAAAATCTAGGGCTTGGTATGAAACTCCGTCTAGTTTCCTCATTGAGAATAAATTCACAAGGAGGAAAATAGACAAGACTCTATTTCTTAGGGAATCCAGAGGCAAGATTATCTTAGTCCAAATATATGTAGATGACATAATATTTGGGTCTACAGAAAGTAGTATTTGCATAAAGTTTGCAAAACTTATGCAAGGACAATTTGAAATGAGCAGTATGGGGGAACTTAAGTTCTTCTTGGGTCTCCAAGTTAGACAGACTGAATATGGTTTATCAATATGCCAGTCTAAGTTCACCTTAGAATTGATAAGGAAGTATGATATGGAATCATCCACTACCATGAAAACTCATATGGGGTCAACAATGTCTCTAAGCAAAGATGATGCAGGGAAACCTGTAGATGAAACTTTGTATAGAGGGATAGTTGGCTCCATATTGTATTTGACTGCAAGTAGACCAGATATCATGTATGTTACATGTGTCTGTGTTAGGTACCAAGCTTGCCCTAAAGAATCTCATTTGACAGCAGTCAAAAGAATTCTGAGATATCATAAGGGCACTCCTTATCTAGGCCTTTGGTACCCTAGGAATGGAGAGTTTGAACTGACAGGTTATTCAGATGCAGATTTTGCAGGCTGCAAAAAAGATAGAAAGAGTACCACAGGTACCTGTCAATTCCTAGGTGGAAGGTTGATATCATGCAGTAGCAAGAAACAAACAAGTGTGGATATCTCCACAGCAGAATCAGAGTATGTTGCTGCAGGAAGTTGTTGTGCTCAACTTCTATGGATTCAACATCAGCTAGAAAATTATGGTATTCAAGTAGAACACTTTTATTTTGTGATTCTACTAGTGCTATTTTTATTGCAAATAATCTTGTCTCCCATAGTAGCACTAAGCACATAGAAATAAAATACATTTTCTAAGAACATGTGGAAAAAGGAGATATTTCACTAGAGTATATTAATACAGATAATCAGCTAGCTGATATGTATACTAAGCCCTTAGATGAAACCAAATTCAATAAATTTAAAATTGAATTAGGGATGATCAACTTAGAATAGTCTACAAAATTGGCTAAGTAAAATGGTGTCGACACACAGAGTTGTCTGTGTCGACACATAGTAGTGGTGTCGACATTTCAGAGAAATGGTGTCGACACATCTAGAAAGTCTGTATCGACACTTCAGAGAGTTAGTGTCGACACATGCAGTGTAGGTGTCGACACATCCAAAATGGTGTCGACACTTAGGATTTACACAAAATTAGTCTAGTAGAGTCTCGACTAAGTGTCGAGCTAAGTGGTGTCGACACATATACAAGTGTCGACACATATATTCTGTCGACTATACTTGTGTCGACACATAGTTGTCGAGACATTATAAGTAAGTGTCGATAATTTTCAACAGTGTCGACACTTTTCAACAGTGTCGACACTTTTCAAGTATTTTGACGCGCTCTTTCATCTTCGATTCTAGAAAGGTATAAATAGGTTTTCGTCATTGTTTGTCGACACGCTCACCAAAGTTTCGAGACCAAACTTGTGTGTCGACATCTCTCTTCTCTAAATTCAAATTTCTTCAAACCCTAATGGCGCCCAAGCTAGAAAAGAATGTTAATGAAGGATATGAACTCGTGCGACATGTCTTTGATGACGCGGAACCTGAAATTAAAGGTGTGGTAACCCTAATTGCCGAATCTGGACTGGAATATCTTGTTTCAGAACCCATCAAGATCTGGAAGGAGGTCCTAGAATTTCTGAGTGCAGCTTCAGTTGATGATACTGGACTCAAGATTAAGTCCAGAGTTCATGGAACCAAGGTTAAGATCACACAGAAAAGTCTCAGGAAGGTACTTCAACTACCAAAAACAAAGGAGGAAGAAGATGTCTCTGCTTCTAAGACTAGAGAAGCATTGAGATGGTGTGAACTGGATTCAAATCTGAAAATTGGATCTGTTTTCAATAGAAAAAGAATGAACATCCAAGGAAAATTTCTGTCTGAAATAGTTGGCAAGGTTATCTGAGCAAGCCTGGAGGACATGACACGATTTCAGCTTATATGTTCAGTTTGATGACAAGGATTATCTTCAAACTAGATACTGATTGGTCTGCAGTTCTATTTGATAAGATAAAATAAGATAAAAGAGAGTATGAAAAAGCCCAATTTGGGAAGAATTCTGAGTTTATACCTAGCTGGAAGTATTCCAGAGGTGATGAATCAAGCAGCTGGATCTAAGATAAACCACATGAGGAGAATGGATTTGAGAATCTTCTCTAGGTGGGATAGAGTCTTGACAAAAGAGATGCCAACTCCAGTGAAGGCCACACCACAGAAGAAGAAGAAGAAGACAGTCATTGTGGCTCAAGAATCCTCCAGCAGCTCTGAAGAGCAAGTAGTGTTTAGTTCTGATGATGAACAGGGTGGAAATGCTGGACAGTCTCCAGCTAAACAAGAAGATGCTCAGAGGCAGGGGGAGCTACCACCAGCTAGCCCAATTCACCTGGATCCACTCCAGGGGGAGCCTCTAATTGTGGAAGAGTCAACTCCTCTAGAAAGTGAAAGGGCTACCCATACCATACTAGAGGTACTCACTGAAATTAATCAATTAGATTTCACTATTGAGGATGAAGTTCTGACTGGTACATTACCTGATGTTCATCAGCAAACACAGATACAACCTCAACCCCAAGATGTTGTCATTGAGGACACATCTGTTGTTGATCAAGTGGTTGATGAGATAAGAGATTCTTCAGCCCTTCCTCAACAGGAATTTACTTTGGAAGAGCTATTCCCTGATCTTGTACAGACAGATCTTGAGAAAGAAATAGCTGTTGTTGAGGGGGAGAAGACCCATATTGAGGGGGAGCAAGTGGAGATTGTAAAAGAAACTGCAAGCAAAGAGACTGAAAAGCCAAAGGATGCTGAGGAACCACAGAGGACTGAGAAGAAGTTACCTTCTAGTCCTAAAGAAAGAGTGGATATTGCTAGCACATCTGCTTCAGAGGATGAAGAGGCTGTTAGGGCCAACAAGAGGCAGTTCCAGGTCTTCAAAAGGAGCCAGAACTATAAGAAAGCCCTACAGACCATTGCTCCACAGCCTGCCCCATCTACTGATTACAGTTCACTGATTGTGGCTTTACAGATTAAGCTGGATGAGCAAAGACAAGCTCTAGAAAAGTATGTGGATGAGGGGCATAAGTCACTGCAATTTGATCTGGCCCAAGACATCAA
Source organism: Platanthera guangdongensis (assembly GCA_039583875.1). NCBI lineage: Eukaryota > Viridiplantae > Streptophyta > Magnoliopsida > Asparagales > Orchidaceae > Platanthera > Platanthera guangdongensis. Next base: position 162,310,492 of record CM077161.1, read on the forward strand.
GTCAATCAGATTTGAAGTGAATCTGAACAAGAAAGAAATGAATGTCTGCTTCCATAAAAGAGGTAATGCAATAGTCTATCTGGCCACACATCAAGAGAAAATAAAGACAAAACTTGATGAGCTAGAAGTGAAGTAAGGCTATGTTCTGGAAAATCAGATAAGGATGAATGATAATCTCACTGCTTCACATAATGCAATAGTAACTGAAATGAAGAATCTAGCTACTGCTCAGACTACAGCAAGTGCTACTGCCAAGGCTGAATTTGACAAACAATTGCAAGAGAGCTTAACTGCTGTTAAAACTGTTATTGAAGAATCTCAGAAGGCAATTACTGACAAGCTCCAAAGATTAAAACCCTTCCATAAAGACGGAGTAAACTATCTGAATGCACACATAAGGTTCCAGAAAGATGATCTCAGGGATCATATAGAGAGAAAAGTCATAAAGGGGGAGAGGGTATTAGTCAAGGCAGACTCTGATCATGGCAAATGGATTTCAAATTCCATCAGAGCCACCCTTGGATATCCACCCTTATGTGATGATGACAATGTTGCAGAGTCTGGAATTAATCCTGCATACCTTGGAGGGGAGCAAGCTGAAGTGGCTCAAGTGATATACCATCCACCAGACTTTGACATGATACATCAAGAGATACAGTCAATGTATAGTCCTCCTGAGGGAAATCAGAATGTCATCATAGAGAAAGTAGTTCAGCCTGTGTCAGAGGCAATACTCAAAGAGCAAGAGGCTTTATTAAAGGAATAAGAGACTCAATTGTCTAAGAAAAGATTCAGAGAGCAAGCTGAACTAAGTCTTGATTTTGAACAATGGAGCCCCACTTCCAGGAATATCATTTTGACTGCATAGAAGGCTGCTAAGGACAATGTCCTGGATAGAGGCAAATGGTATTCTGACCTGCAGTGGAGGAAGCATGAGAATAGGCAAGAGGTCATTGTACAGTATAGAAGAAAAGCTAAACTGGGAAAACTACATCCTAATGCACAGGAGCCTAGCAAGTATTTTCCCAAGCCTTATCACTATTTTGAAAGGCAAAAGATAAAGGCTGAAGAGTTGAAAAAGAAAGACCTTAAAGGGAAGAAGTCTGCTGCTGCTGATAACACTGAAGCCCCAGTTCAAGCAAAGATTCAATTTGGAAAGGGGATTGTAATCAAGGAAACAGAGCAGCCTTAGGATAGCATTTTTCTTAAGTTTACAAGTTGTAATTTGTAGTAAACTCAATGTAAACTTTTGATTAATGTAAATGTTGGACTTTGTAAGAACAATATTATATGTTCAAATATATTACATTAATTGTTCTGGGCTATTTGTGTATACATGTTTTGTTCATGCATGTTTAAGTATTTTTCCCTGTCATATATTACTGTTTTACATCATACTGTGAATTTGTTATGTATGGTGTATATCATTGATATAGGGTTATGACTTCTCCAAATAGGGGGAGATTGTTGGGTACATTGGAATATATGTACCTGATTTGAAGAAGTCTCACCCTACTCAATGATATACATCAAGGTGTATTGATGTGTTTTGAGTTTTTTTGTGCAGGTTAAGTAATTGCAGGGAAAGCAAAAAAAAAGTTTCTAAGTCCATGTGTCGACACCCAGAAGAAAAGTGTCGACACTTAAGAAGGCTTGTGTCGACACTCAGAAAAGCTGTGTCGACACTTGGAGTAATTGTGTCGACACCAGGAATGCAGAGTCGACACCAGAGGGAAAGTGTCGACACATGCAGGCAGTGTCGACACACAATGAAGAAATGTCTAAAGTACAAGTGTCGACACTTAGAAGCAGTGTCGACACCCAGAGGAACTTTATCGACATCAAAAGTGTCGACACTAGGAGGTTGTGTCGACACTCAGCAAAACATCAACAAAATTCAAGTAAAGGTGTCGACACCAAAGGCTGTGTCGACACTCAGCAAAAGTCTCAACACATGAAAAATGTGTCGACACAAAGGAGATGTGTCGACACTCAGCAAAAGTTTCAACACATGAAGAATGTGTCGACACAAAGGAGATGTGTCGACACTCAGCAAATGTTTCAACACAGAAGGCATGTGTCGACACAAAGGAGATGTGTCGACACAAAGGAGATGTGTCGACACTTAACAAGTTTCAACACAAGAAGATGTGTCGACACAAATGAGTTGTGTCGACATTTAGCAGAAATCAACTAAGTATCAAAGAAAAAGGACTTGTGTCGACACTCAGGATCAGTGTCGACACATTCTGAAGAAGCAGTGTCGAGAAGTAATTTCTACAACAGAAGGAGTTGTGTCGACACCTTGAAGGCTAGTGTCGACACTTAGTCTACTTGTGTCGACACTTGGTCTATTTGTGTCGATACATAAAGACTATCTGTCTCGACACTTTCAGACAGTAACAGAGTTTTCAAGAAGTGACTGGATGATTTGACAGCTATCATTTCAACTGGTCAACTACTACTGTCAGAGCTGTCAGAAGTTTGTTGGAAACCGGATCAGCCGGTCACCATGAAGAAAGCCTATATAAAGGCTTATTCCTTCAACAGAAGTCAATTCAATCGAATCAGATGAAGCAATCATTGAAGTGAGAAACAACAAACAAGAAGTAGACCTTCAAGTGAAGACCTAAGAAGTTGGAGAGAGAAAGCTCCTTCTAAGAAGACAGCTATTGAACCAGGCTGATAAAGAAAGTTTCAGATTGAGATCTGATTCACAAGTCAGCAGTTGATTGAAGATCATCTGCCTAAAGATTCAACCCACTGTGTTCTAATTCAAGAAGCTTTGAAGAAAAGGAAAGGGAGGTTGATCTCAGCAAAGTTCTTTCAAGAACTCATCAAGAAGCCAGTCAACTCAACTTTCTCAATCTGAGTTGTGGTTATTAATCCTTGTATTTTTATTTTCTGTAGGATCCTAAGGGATCTGAGTTGTAAGCCTATATTTATAAATGCTTAGTGGTAGGGCTTGTGCGCTTGAGTGTAGGAGATACATTTCTCTGAGTGTAGGCATTGTTGAAGGCCGAGTGTAGGCCTTGTCTTGTTGAAGGCTAAGTGTAGGTCTTGGTGAAGACCGAGTGGTAGGGCTTTGTGCCTGAGTTGTAGGAGTGTGATCACTCTGAGTTGTAGGAACCTATTTGGGGTTTTGAGCTGTACGATCTGTGCATCGGAGAAGTTGTGGAGAAGTTAGGCCGAATCTAGTACACTACTAGATAGGCGAAGGGGTAAAGTGGATGTACCCAGACCTTGGGGAACCACTATAAAATCTGTGTGTTCTCTGTGTGTGCTTTATTCTGTGATTGTTGTGGTGTATGTGATGTATTGCTGTGAATAATTGCATATAATTCTGTGTTTCTGCCTTTAAAGTTTAAAAAGATTAAGTGCACCTATTCACCCCCCCCCCCTCTAGGTGTTTAGGCACTAGTTCTTTCACCCACCTTAGTTGTTGGGTGATATGTATCCTCTTCCATAGAGAATAGACCAATGCAGACATTTTTATCTTCAAATTCTGAAGTCTCAGAATCACTGTCAGATAGGCTTGATTTCTTCTTAGCTAAGAAGTTCTTGTCCACTTTTTTGTCCTTATGATATTTCTTATCATCGGACCTCTTGCTCTCTTTCCTTCTAACGGGACAGTTAGCAATTGCATGTCCTGATCTGTTGCAACAGCAACAAACAACATCAGTTTTAAATTATTTTTTTTGTTTAGACACATACCTTTCCCCAGTGGGTTCCTTTCTGGATCTGTCATGATTACCTTGGGGCGTCCTTGAATTGGAGCCAGTAGTGGCATTGTTCTTCCACTGTCTTCTTCTTCTCAACACCTTTTTGAACTGCTTGGAGAACAAGATTAGTTCTTCATCAGACAGCTTAGCTTCTGATGAGCTGGGTGCAGAGCTTTCTGACTCAGCAGCCCTTCTTGGGAGAGGAGTCTTCTCTCTGCTCCTTCTAGAGGTTTCAGCTTTGAAGGTCATCGACTTCTCTCTATTGAATGACTTGGTAGAATCTTCTTCAGTCTTTCTGGAGTTCAGCTGAAGTTCATGTGACAGCAACTTACCAAATAGATTTTGTGGCAGAGTGTTGGCTAAGTTATCTACCTCCCTTATGACACAAATCTTGATGTCTCACTCTTTGTTGAGTGACCTCAGGAATTTGTCATTTAGTTCATAGTTGAATAACTGTCTGCCATAAGTCTTCAGATCATTCACAATTCTAAAAAACTTCTCATAGCACGCAGCTATGAAATCCTTCTTGTCTTGTCTGAAAGCCTCATATTGTTAATTTAGAAGGGATTTTTTGTCATTCCTCGGTTCCTCGGTCCCCTTCATGTGACAATCAGAGAGTCCCACATTTTATTTGCAGTCTTGAAGTGTACAAGGTTCTGAAAATTTGAGTCATCTATAACACTAACTATAATGTTCTGGGCCCTCGTATCTATAGTAGCCAGAACCACCTCATCTTTTGTCATTTCAGATTATTTCTTTGAGGTCTTTATGTTGGAATCTATTGCTAAGACCTTCATGGGAATGAAGGGCCCCTCTTCCAATACAAAAAAAATAATAGGGTCTGAGGCTTCCATGAACAGTCTCACTTATTCATTCCATATTCCAAATTTTACTTCCTACAGATTAGAAGCTTCATAGAACTCAGCTCTTTGTGCTTCTCACAAGCAAGCCCTACATCCGCCTTTATAACACAGGACTACCTCAGATTCTCCACAAGAATCATACCTCAGGCTTTAGAAAAAGTCACACACTCAGTCTTTATAGACCAGGCCTACACTCATATCTCAGTGAGTCTTACAATAGAGATTTAATGAGTGTTATAATAACTCTAGAACAAAAGTTCTGAAGTCTTCTTCTTTTGTTGTTTCACCAGACAGCTTCTCTTCACCACAGCAAAAGGAATTGATCTTCGGTGTTAGAGTCAGGTTGTGTTGTGTTGAACGCTTGCAGAGATCTTCTACTTCTTCAAGCCTTTTGAAAGATTGTTCTGTAGATTATTAAGCTTGAAGACAATGAAAATTATTTCTCCCTTTGCCAGCGGCGACTTTTTGCGACTTAGGGTTTCAGAAGGTTTTTTCACAAAGTTCTTCAAAAAGTCCTCAAAAAAGTTTTTGTAAAAGTCTCACACACTTTGCTTTTATATCTCAGCATCTGCAACGACTATATCCCCTTTAGGTAAGCGACATGACCGGCTTTAATGGTTGAATCATCCCAAGATTACGTGTCAGAGAAATACGGCGATTTCTGTCTTTTATCGCGCAATCTGCGTCGATTTGAATTATGTATGACGTCAACTAAATAGATAACACATCACTTGACTTGGAATAATTTTTGATCTTCTATACAGGCGTTGAGTGCTGGAAGCAGCATGACTTAGTCAAATTCTTGATCTCTGATAACGCGTTGAGAGACAATACTTAACTCAACGCATTTGTACTTAGTTAACTTTTTCCTTTCTACTGAAGTGTTAAGTAAAGTGTTTCTGAAGAGGCGTCGAGTGACTATAGTTAACTCGGCGCATTCTACTTAGGGGTTGAGTCAAGTCTTATGTCTCGAGGCATTGAGTGATTGATCTTCACTCGACGCATTTTAACTTGGAATGAAACTCAGCTCTTTTACAGAGGCGTTGAGTGAAACACCATCACTCGACGCATTTAAACTTGGTCTGAATTTCTGCTTGATTAATGAAGCGTTGAAAGAGTATTATTTAGTCGGCGCCGATGAGTCTTAATCGTCGAGTGATGTGAAATGACTCGACGCATTTGAACTTAGAAGGATTCCTTGCTTCTCTTCTGAGGCGCTGAGTGAATTGCATTGAGTCAACGCATACGGACCACGAGCGTCGAGTGATGTAAGATGACTCGACGCATTTATACTTAACAGAATTTCTTCACTACTGAAATGTGCTGACTTACTCCCAAGTTGTTAGTCAATAAAATATTGATTACTTGCACATGTTAACTTAGAGAAATGTCAAATATATATATTTGTGTATATTATTGAGTTATGGGGCTTCTTCAAATCTAGGACATTGTGCTCAATGCTCTCAACAGTAACCACTAAGAAATTGTTGTTAGGCTCTCGGCTCTTGGTCACGATGCGGCTTAAGGCAATGTTGAGGGAAGAGTTAGGAGAGCCCACACTTGTGTGTGGGTCGGTAAGTATAGTATCAAGGACTGGATCTCTAGCCGAAAGAGGCACTAGGTTTAAGTGAGGTGTGGAGGATGGAAATACTATCACAGCGTCACTGGACCGCTCGTCCTCACACTTATGACTATGCTCACTAACCACTCTAGTATTGCTCTCCGTCTGTATCATACGATCAGGATCAGAGTCAACTCCAAGACCAAGTAGGAACCGAGTGTCTGACCCGGATAAGATGAATCAAAATCGGGTATCAAGTCTCTCATTTAAATAGGAGCACTACTAGACGAATCAGTGACTTGCCCTAAATCCCTAGGCTTTTGGTGGTGATTGTGTATGTACCGACTCAGGTCCCTCAAATAGAGGAGATGTGTAGCGACAATGATCTGAATAAAACTCAACTTTACCATCATAAGATCGTGGAGAAGTGCAATGATGATAGCGTGAGGACCTCTCATCGTGGTAGTCATCTCTAGTATAATAAGATCATCGTGGTAATCATCGTAATAATAAGGGTGTTACGCCCCCGACTGCGGACCGTTTCTCGGGGCGTTATTATGCTCGCAGGCGCAAGGAGACGACGAGCAGCGAAGGGGCTGAACCATCAGCCCCCACCCAGTAGAACTGGTCGGCCAAGGGCTGAACCAACCGGTTCAGCCCTATGTGGAGGGGCCAACGGGATCAGCGAATCTCTCTAGTTTTCTCTCTCTCCCTAGTAGTTCTTATCATTTGGTATCAGAGGTGGTCATTCTCCGATGATGGTCACCACTCGCACGCAAGAAGAGGTCGCTCGTTTGGAGATCTTGGAGGATAACTATGGTGGATTGATGGATTCGGTAGCCGCAATCGAGCAAGAGATGCGTACATATACACCGATGATGGTCACCACTCGCACGCAAGAAGAGGTCGCTCGTTTGGAGATCTTGGAGGAGAACTGTGGTGGATTGATGGATTCGGTAGACGCAATCGAGCAAGAGATGCGTACATATACACAGCGGTTGGAGGAGTGCATAGACGTGCGGATGGAGGAGCTTAAGGTGTTGTTGAAAGGAAAAAGCCCCAGCGAGGAAGAACCGATCGGCGGAAGGCCCAATCGGTCCGTCGAAGTTTCGGGAACGCCCAATCCGGGGCGTTTGGGCACGGGAGCAACGGGCTTTGGCGGGAACGGCGGCATCGGCCTTTCCCGACCCCGACCCAGGGGGACCACCGGTGCAGGCCCCGGAGGGGCGGCGTGGTCGGTGGCTGCAGCAGGGGGCGTCGGCCCCAGTTTCGCAAGGCCAGCGAGCAGTGGAGCACCGGTACTGGGCGGAAACACAAGCGTCGGGTTCTCCCGACCCTGGGGGACCAACGACGAAGGCGGGGAGCGGCGGCGTGGCCGGCGGGAGCAGCAGGAGGCGGAGGCCCCAGTTTTGCTGGGCCGACTGAGTATGGGCCGGCTAGACACCCAGGCGGCGGCTCCGGAATTGCTGGACCAGTGGATTACGGGCGGCAGTCGTGGCTACAGGCTGATGGAGGGCAGGGGGCTGCTGTGCGGGCTCCAGAAGGTGCGGCGGGAATTCTTCCTCACCGGCGTGGCGGCATTCTTCCCGGCAGGTTTGAAGGTCACGTTCCGTGGGCCGGGCAACACATTCGTCATCAGGGTCAGCCACCTCTAGGCTACCCGGGTGGACACGAAGGGCGTGTGGGACGACAGAATGGGCAAGGACAGGGCTGGCAAGGGCAGGCTGGGCCGCGGGCGTACATGTCACCGAAGTTGACACGTATGAACTTCCCAAATTCAAAGGTGGGGATGCATTGGAGTGGGCTCATAAGACGGAATTGTTCTTCAGCTATCAGGAGGTCCCGGAGGGGCAATGGGTGCAACTAGCGTCGTTCCATCTGGAAGACGACGCGTTTCAGTGGACTCAGTGGTTCCTGAGAGGTAGATATTATGTACCGTGGACTGAATTTGTGGAGGGCTTCACGACCCGGTTCGGGCCACTGGAGTATGAGGACTTCGAGGCGTTGCTGCAGAAGTTACGACAGAAAAGGATAGTGACCGAGTACCGGATGGAGTTCGAGAAGTTGGCCAACCGGGTACACTGGGAAGAGAAGTCACTGTTGAGTTGTTGTGTGTCCGGTTTGAAGGAGCATCTGCGGGATGAGGTTCATGCATATATGCCACGGAGCTTGAATCACGCTATCACCCTAGCGCGCATTCAGGAGGAGCAATTCAACCGGCAGCGGTCACAGACCACGGGGAAACCTCTTGCCACACTCGCCATAGCTAGGAGAAAGTCACAGGCGGTCGTCAAGCCTACGGTGACTCGTTTGTCGTGGGGCGAGCTCCAGGCCCGCAAGGAGAAGGGTCTCTGCTTCAATTGTGATGAGAAGTTTGTGCCCGGGCATAAATGTCAGAAGATACAGGTTTTCATGCTGCATGAAGAGGTGGCCGATGAGTCTTCGCCTGAGGTAGTTGTCGAGGAGGCGCTATTGGAAGAGGATGTGGATGTGACGGAGTTTGGGGTCTCCATCCAGGCCATGGAAGGGTGCAATCCACCCCTCACGATGTCGGGTGGCCGGACGGGTTAGACAGGAGAAGGTGACGATATTACTGGACAGCGGGAGCACCCACAATTTCATTCATCCGGCCGTTGCTCAGCGGGTTGGGCATGACATTGATAGGGGAGCTGCATTCCAGGTTATGTTGGATGACGGCAGTAAGCTGCAGTGCGAAGGGGTCATGAAGGGAGTGCAGTTGCGGATTCAGGGATACATTGGGAGCACGGATGTATACCTTCTACCCATCCGGGGATCAGACATGGTACTCGGAGTTCAGTGGCTGCAGCAGCTGAAGTGGGTCAATTTTGATTGGGAGCTCATGACGATGGAGTTCCTGCAGCGTAGGCGACAGTTCTGTTTGAAGGGTCTCACAATTTCGTCGGTAAAGGAAGTCTCTCTTCGGAGCATGCAGCAGCTCGGAGAGGAAGGGAACTTGATGGCATTCCTTTTGGTAGTGCGGTCTGATGAGGTCGGGTCGTCTGAGGTACCCATACAGTTACAGTCCTTAGTCGAGCAGTATTCTGACGTCTTCCAGGAGCCACATACATTACCACCATCGCGGTTTCGGGATCACCAGATTGTACTCAAGGCCGGAGCGGAGCCTACCAATATCCGGCCTTACCGATATCCACACATGCAGAAGGCAGAGATCGAGCGCAGTGTCCGGGAGATGCTCGACGACGGGATCATCCGACCCAGCACGAGCTTCTTTTCGGCCCCGATTATTCTTGTCAAGAAAAAGGATGGCTTGTGGCATTTCTGTGTCGACTATCGGGCTTTGAACGGCATCACTTTGAAAGACAAGTTCTCAATTCCATTGATTGAAGAGCTCTTGGATGAACTACACGGGGCGACTCGATTCACAAAGCTTGACCTACGGTCGGGCTACTACCAGATCCTTATGCGGGAAGAGGACGTCCATAAGACGGCTTTCAGGACCCACGATGGCCACTACGAGTTCCTGGTGATGGTCAACGGGCTGAATGGCGGGTCATCCACCTTCCTAGCCAATATGAATGAGATCTTTCGCCCACTACTTCGCCTTTTTGTGTTGATATTCTTTGATGACATCTTGATATACAGTGCGAATTGGGAAGATCACTTGTGTCATTTTGAACAGGTCTTTTCTATTCTACGGAAGCATCAGTTGTATGCTAAGCGCTCCAAGTGTTCTTTTGGGCAGAAGGAGGTCGAGTATTTGGGCCACTTGGTCTCAGCTGAATGGGGTCAAAGCTGACCCTCATAAGATTGAGAGCATGGTTTCTTGGCCGCGGCGCCAGACTGTTCGGGCTCTGCGGGGATTCTTGGGCCTCACCGGCTACTACCGACGGTCCATGCGGGATTATGGGAAGATTGCTCGACCACTGACCCAGCTACTACAGAAGGATGTCTTCTCATGGAAGGATGATGCTGAGGCGGCTTTTCAGGCGCTCAAACAAGCGGTGAAGACCACCCCAGTGTTAGCCCTCCCGGATTTAACTAAGAAGTTCGTTGTGGAGACGGACGCCTCAGGGGTGGGGTGGGGTTGGGCGCCGTCTTGATGCAGGAGGGTCGCCCACTGGCTTTTTATAGTAAGGTGTTGGAGCCTAAGACGTTGGGACTATCCACGTATGAAAAAGAGTTGGTGGCAGTGGTTCAGGCAGTGAGCCTTTGGCGGCCATATCTTTTGGGGCGGCACTTCAAGATTCGTACGGATCACCAAAGTTTGAAGCATTTGTTGAACCAGCGAGTCTCCTCTCCTCTTCAGCAAAAGTGGGTCACCAAGCTTTTGGCCTACGATTATGAGATCGTTTACCGCCAGGGCAAGGAGAATGTGGTGGCGGACGCCTTGTCCCGCCAACCTGACGGTGCACTCACCCAGATTTCGGGGTCGGTCCTCGACTCGTTCGATGACATACATGAGGTCTTGCGGGATCCCTCTCTACGCGCCCGCGTGGAGGCCCTCCAGCGTGGGGAGACTGTGACGCCAGGTTATCATCTACAGAGTGGGCGACTACATTACCACGGCAGAGTCGTCATACCTCCAGGCTTAGCATGGAAGACAGTTATGCTCCACGAGTTTCATTCCTCTCCAGTGGGGGGTCATGCAGGAGTGCTCCGTACCCTCCAACGGGCGAGAGCAAATGTATTTTGGTCGGGGATACGCTGTGATGTGCAGCAGTTTGTACGACAGTGTGAGACATGTCAGCGACAGAAGTATGAGACCACTACACCTGCCGGGTTGCTCCACCCACTTGAGATTCCGCAGCACATCTGGGAAACTGTGTCGATGGATTTTATTGATGGATTGCCCAAGTCTCAGGGCAAGTCGGTCATTATGGTGGTGGTCGACAAGCTCTCCAAGTATGGTCATTTCCTCGCTCTCAGTCACCCTTATACGGTGGACTCGGTAGCCGAACTCTTCACTCGGGAAGTAGTCCTCTTGCACGGCCTCCCATGCGCCGTCATTTCTAACCGTGATCCCACTTTTGTGAGTCAGTTTTGGCGAGAGCTTTTCCGGCTTCAAGGGACTTGCTTGAGTTTCAGCAGCGCAAATCACCCTCAGACCGACGGTCAAACGGAGGTTCTTAATCACAGCGTGGAGACCTACCTCCGGTGTTTCGTCATGGACGAGCCTCGGACTTGGACCAGTTGGCTACACTGGGCCGAATATTGTTACAACACTGCTTACCACTCCGCCAGCAAAATGACGCCATTTGAGGTAGTTTACGGTCGCCCGCCACCTTCTTTGACCAGTTATGAACCGGGCAGCACGGCATTACCGGCGGTCGATCGGGCCCTCCGCGACCGCGACCGCACCTTAGTGACATTACGGGTGAATCTTCGCCTTGCCTAGAATCGCATGAAGACCCAAGCGGACAAGCACCGCAAGGAGAGGGAGTTCGCTGTGGGCGATGAAGTATTCCTTAAGATCCAACCCTACCAACAGCTCTCAGTGGCTCGCCGTACAAATCAGAAGCTGGCTCCTCGATATTATGGCCCCTTTCGTGTTCTCAAAAGGGTGGGGCCGGTCGCTTACACGTTGGAGCTTCCAGCGGGCTCCCGGATCCATCCGACATTTCATGTCTCTTTGCTCAAGAAGAAGATTGGTGACAGTGCCCAACCGAGCCCTTTCTTGCCGGAAGCTACCGTTGCAGGCGAACTTTGGTCAATGTCGGAGAAGGTTCTCTTACTCAGGTGGAAGCAGCGTGGCGCCAAATTCGGGCCGAACTCTTGGTCAAGTGGAAGCACTTATCGAAAGCACATAACTCTTGGGTTGCTCTGTAGGACTTCAAGGAGTTGTACCCAGATTTCCATCTTGAGGACAAGTTGGGTCTTGATGGGGAAGGGAATGTTACGCCCCCGACCGCGGATCGTTTCTCGAGGCGTTATTATGCTCGCAGGCGCAAGGAGACGACGAGCAGCGAAGGTGCTGAACCATCTGGTTCAGCCCCCACTCAGTACAACCAGCCGGCCAAGGGCTGAACCAACCATTTCAGCCCTATGTGGAGGGGCCGGCCGGCTCCCTCCTTGGCCCGGGTATTTATACCCGGGGAGGTCATCTTTTGGAGGCAAGCAATTTAACCCTAAGGTATTTATTCTTCTTCCTCTAAACCCTTGCCTCCCTCCTTCTCTCTAGTTTTTTCTCTCTCCCTAGTAGTTCTTATCAAAGGGTGCCTGATAAAACCACCTTGGTGTGAAGCCAAGGTGGGTCACGACAGTGCCCCAGCATGATGGTGGTCTGCCTGCTCGTGGCCCTCCGAAGCGTTGTACTCCGAATATCGCTCAATTTTTATTGAGCTCCAGGGGGACTCAAGCGGGCGGAGCATCGTACTCCAGACGTCGTGGTGTGTGTGCGCGCGTGTGAATTTGATCAAATTTGAAAAAAAAAATGAGAATGCTGCAATAAATGTCCGGCAAATTTAGAAAAGAAAAATAAGAGAATGATTGTACTATAGAAATAGTGAGAATAACATCTATCACAAAAAAATAATACAAAATAGACTCGAGAGTGATTTGAGCAAAAACTAGCTGTTAGAAAACGCAATAATTATACAAGTAATAAAGACAGTGTTGAAAGATGGGGTGGATAGTAATCGATCTCATGCATCAATCATCATCATCACGAACCTTATCTAGATTAGTGATGATATATGTTGATTTAGAGCTAGCCAATCTCGACTCAAAATTGAAATATTAAGTCTAGCTTGCCTCCAAATCTTGATCAATTTCAAGTCAGGTAGGCCCCGCTCGAAATCGACTGAAATTTGAGCGAGGGTCTTGTAATTTGTACGAGGGTTTGAAATCAACTCGAGGCAGGACAAATTCTGAAATTTTTTAATTAATAAATTTACAAAAATTAGCATGCTATTTTTTTACGAGGATCTTGTAATTTGTAACTATGTTTCGATTTCTTTGTGTACTAAAGATCAACATAAATGATATAAAGATCTGATGATTTCTACGATTATAAACCGACTAGAATACAAATTTCAAGCGAACTACTCAGCTTGAAATCAGATTCATGACATTTAATTCAAATCGAATTGACACTAATGATTTTAAGCCAATTTTGAGTCAAGTTGATTATCAAGCGACTTATACGGGCTTCAAGCCCCACTATTATTAAGTCTTATTCTTCATTATGTGTTTGTAATTGTTAAGTGTCAAGTTATTTACATACTATGTTCTATTTAAGAGACTCCCTTGGGTCCTCCTAGGTTATTAATGAAAGAATTCTAGTTTCTTGTCTTCTAATGAGATTTTGGCAGCTCTCTCTCTCACTCGAGCAAGCCCCGCTTAGGCAGCCGCGATTCTAACTCCATTGTATCCTCCGCCGCTGTCATCCCCGCCTCCGGCCACTCCTCCGACATCCTCCGGGCTAGACCCATAACATCTTGGCTCAGAGCCACTGATTATCCTCCTCTCACTGTGGTTCGCAACAACCCGCTCGTTCCAGCACGCTACTTCTCGACAGCCCGCTCGTTACAGCCCGCGCTAGCCCACCCGTCGTCGTCCACATCAGTAGCTGCACAAGCCATCCACATAATCTTCAAAACTCGACGCCGTCAGCTATACTGGCGACTCCATCGCATTCCTTTTTTCTTGTCAGCGACAACCACATTTACACCGACGTCTGCAGAAGAAGACACTCGACCCAACAACGTCAGTACCACACATCTCCCGCAAACGCTCTTGCATCTCCCATGCCTTCATTTTTGAAGCAGGTCCCAAGGTCTCTCTGTTAGTACCACATCTCCCAGGTCGCACACGGTTTAATTTATTTTTTAGCCTTGTGCTCGCCATTCTTCTGGAACAGGTCCGCAAACGCTCTCGCATTGCCCATGCCTTCATTTTTGAAGCAGGTCCCAAGGTCTCTCTGTCAGTACCACACATCTCCCAGGTCACACGTGGTTTAATTTATTTTTTAGCCTTGTGCTCGCCATTCTTCTTGAGCCCACGCACAACAACACCGCCTCGAGTCAGACACTACGTTGGGGTTTCCTATCCATCCTTGTAATCTTACTCCTTTTCATTCTCGGAGGCCACCAAACAAAGCATCCAACGGCAGTCATAAATAACATTTTTTACGGACTTGTTCCTCTGGACCGTGCAGTCGCCTATTCAGACCAGTTCATTTCAGAAGAAGCCGCCCGACCCAACAACGTTAAAGAAATGTCAAAACATCATCGTTTCTGTCTTGGAACAAGTCGGCGACCTTCCTTCGTCGTTCTCCCAAGACACCGCCAACGTCGATTGTTCCACTTCTTCCTTCATCAAGCTGCATGTTCTCTTCCATTGTCATCCATCTCTTGCAAACGCTTACGCATCGCCCATGCATTCAGTTTTGAAGCAGATCCCACGATCTCTCTGTCAATTCCGCGCGTCTCCCAAGCGGCACGCGGTTTCATTTTTTTAGTCCTGCGCTCGCCTTTCTTCTCTCCTCGTGCACAATAGCACCCCCTCGAGTCAGACGTTACTTTGGGGTTTCCTACCCATCCTAGCAATTTTGCGTCTTTCCATTGTTAGGGGCCACCAACTGCAGCAGCCAACAGTAGTCTTAAATAACATTTTTATGGCCATGTGCCCCGGGACCATGCAGACGCATGTTCAGATCGATTCATTTCAGCAGCCGCCTGTTCATTAATTGACATAAGTATGAGAGACTCGACCAATCTTCTGGCTGCTCTCCGGGACGTCATGCAAAACTTCATGACATCCATAGATGCACGGCTTTGAGACGTTGAGGCACGTCGTCGGTACGACAACCTCACTCCTACACAAGCTTAATGATCTGACGGTCGTCGCAGCACGTGCCACCGCCAATTCTGCTTAAACAGACATCGCTCGCACCGACAATCGAAGACGCTCTCTGGCTCAGTGCGGTCCCTGTCACTCCGCCACCGCCGCCGGTCCCTACAGTCGTGACTTCGACGCCTCTTTTGTCGACCCCTTCTTTGTCGGCCCCTCCGGCCACATCACCACCTCTTTTAAGGCCACCTTCTTCGTCGGCCCCTCCGGATCAATTTCTTTTGTCGTCCATCCACAAGTCAACGCCATCATTTTTGATCATCTTCAATCTTTCTCCGCCTGAGCTACCATCACTTTCGACTGTTCTCAAAGGGCAGGCACCCTTGTTCGGCAGATTCATTGTCATCTTTTCTGCCATCGTGAACGTCTCGTTGCTCGATACAGCCTCCGCTAAAACAACACAATACCTGGAATTGTTCTGGAGGGAAATCAAAGAGTCAGGCGATCAAGTAGTGCAAGCCTCATTCGAGCTTGAGGGCGAGCACAATTTGAAGGACGAAGAAGATGTTATGGGCTTTGTGCCCTATTGTTATCGGGTCTTATTATGTATTTTTCATTATGTGTTTGTTATTGTTATTAATAAAAGAATCTAGTTCCATGTTGATGCAACCATTATTTGCATCTTTATTTTACTTTATTTTTGTATTTTTGTATCACATGTTTTCACTCATTTTTATGTTTTAGTTGTCCCGCATGTTGTATCGCGCACTGTTGTTTGACTTATTGGAGTGACCGGCCAATAAGATCATGAATGGATAGGTATGTCAAATTAGGAGTAGTGTTAAATTAAGCAAGCAAGTAAAATAATTAAAATGTAAAATATATTGTGAAATTAATGAGGGAAAAGCCAAAGTATTTTATTTTCCAATCCTTGATTTTCCAAAATAATTAATATCCCTTTGAAACCCCACCTTAAAATCTTGAATTTCCAAGGTTTTAAAAGATTTCAACTGGCCACTCTTTAGAAACCCCTCTCAGTTATTAAAGTTATTAAATATTTTTCAACCGGTCAACCTAAATAAAAGTATGAAACCCCCCGTTTTTTAATATTTGACCTTTGAAAACCTCTCACGTTATCTGACAGCTTTTGTAACCCCCGTCATTAAAGTTTTCAATTAAAGGCTTTACTTTATAAAAGCAATCAGCCATCGCAAACGCTTACGCATCGCCCATGCATTCAGTTTTGAAGCAGATCCCACGATCTCTCTGTCAATTCCGCGCGTCTCCCAAGCGGCACGCGGTTTCATTTTTTTAGTCCTGCGCTCGCCTTTCTTCTCTCCTCGTGCACAATAGCACCCCCTCGAGTAAGACGTTACTTTGGGGTTTCCTACCCATCCTAGCAATTTTGCGTCTTTCCATTGTTAGGGGCCACCAACTGCAGCAGCCAACAGTAGTCTTAAATAACATTTTTATGGCCATGTGCCCCGGGACCATGCAGACGCATGTTCAGATCGATTCATTTCAGCAGCCGCCTGTTCATTAATTGACATAAGTATGAGAGACTCGACCAATCTTCTGGCTGCTCTCCGGGACGTCATGCAAAACTTC
Source organism: Platanthera guangdongensis (assembly GCA_039583875.1). Lineage (NCBI taxonomy): Eukaryota > Viridiplantae > Streptophyta > Magnoliopsida > Asparagales > Orchidaceae > Platanthera > Platanthera guangdongensis. The sequence continues at coordinate 162,327,018 of CM077161.1, forward strand.
ATGACATCCATAGATGCACGGCTTTGAGACGTTGAGGCACGTCGTCGGTACGACAACCTCACTCCTACACAAGCTTAATGATCTAACAGTCGTCGCAGCACGTGCCACCGCCAATTCTGCTTAAACAGACATCGCTCGCACCGACAATCGAAGACGCTCTCTGGCTCAGTGCGGTCCCCTGTCACTCCGCCACCGCCGCCAGTCCCCAGTCTTCGTGACTTCGACGCCTCTTTTGTCGACCCGGTCTCTGTCGGCCCCTTCGGCCACATCACCACCTCTTTAAGGCAGGCCACCTTCTTCGTCGGCCCCTCCGGATCAATTTCTTTTGTCGTCCATCCACAAGTCAACGCCATCATTTTTGATCATCTTCAATCTTTCTCCGCCTGAGCTACCATCACTTTCGACTGTTCTCAAAGGGCAGGCACCCTTGTTCCGCTGATTCATTGTCATCTTTTCTGCCATCGTGAACGTCTCGTTGCTCGATACAGCCTCCGCTAAAACAACACAATACCTGGAATTGTTCTGGAGGGAAATCAAAGAGTCAGGCGATCAAGTAGTGCAAGCCTCATTCGAGCTTGAGGGCGAGCACAATTTGAAGGACGAAGAAGATGTTATGGGCTTTGTGCCCTATTGTTATCGGTCTTATTATGTATTTTTCATTATGTGTTTGTTATTGTTATTAATAAAAGAATCTAGTTCCATGTTGATGCAACCATTATTTGCATCTTTATTTTACTTTATTTTTGTATTTTTGTATCGCATGTTTTCACTCATTTTTATGTTTTAGTTGTCCCGCATGTTGTATCGCGCACTGTTGTTTGACTTATTGGAGTGACCGACCAATAAGATCATGAATGGATAGGTATGTCAAATTAGGAGTAGTGTTAAATTAAGCAAGCAAGTAAAATAATTAAAATGTAAAATATATTGTGAAATTAATGAGGGAAAAGCCAAAGTATTTTATTTTCCAATCCTTGATTTTCCAAAATAATTAATATCCCTTTGAAACCCCACCTTAAAATCTTGAATTTCTAAGGTTTTAAAAGATTTCAACTGGCCACTCTTTAGAAACCCCTCTCAGTTATTAAAGTTATTAAATATTTTTCAACCGGTCAACCTAAATAAAAGTATGAAACCCCCCTTTTTTTAATATTTGGCCTTTGAAAACCTCTCACGTTATCTGACAGCTTTTGTAACCCCCGTCATTAAAGTTTTCAATTAAAGGCTTTACTTTATAAAAGCAATCAGCCCCTGTAAAACCCAGGCTGGAAGAAAGAAACCGAGAGAGATTGTTTGTCATCTCTCCCGGTTTCTGCCCAGCACGCTAACGCCCGACTCCCCACCGCCTGTCTTCTCCCCTTCCCGTTCCGGCACCGCGGCCCTGGAATCGATCGAGACCTAGCGGCCCTCCGCTCCCAGATCCGAAAAGGCGCCGTCTCTTTTGCGGCATCCAGAGAACCCACGCGCCCCTAGGAAGGTCGGTCGACAACGACCCATTTTCCCGACTTTTCCCCAGCTCCACCTTGCCGCGCTTCCACCTTCTTCGACCTGCTCGCTCGCTTGGAACTCCGGCTCCCAGCACAGCTCTCCGTACTCCCGGTCCGAGTTCCAGTTTATCCTCCACCCAAGCCTGCAGTCACTGTTTTACAAATCAATCCCTGCCATCCACTGTTTGGGCTTTTGTTTGTGTATTGGCTAGGAATATATCTCTCGCCAAACTCAAGTCTCTCACTGTTGGTACAAAATTTATGCATAGTATTGTTTGGCCAGTACAAACAAAGCTTTCTTGCTTAATCTTTCACTTCTCTTGTTTGGCATTAATTTACAAAAAGTTCTTGTTTTTCTTTCTTGCTAAAGCATGTGGAGTAATTAATCGATTGTTGAAAGCGAGCGAGTGTTGAACATTTTTTTGCGTTTGAGAAAGCTTGGGCGGTTATCGATTGTAAACCCTCATAAACCTTCCGCTGGCGCCACTCAAATTAATTTGAACTCAAAATTTATCTTTAAAATCAACTTAGGTTTCGGTATGCATCAGTTTGGTATCAGAGGTTGGTTCGATTCACTCATATTGTGAATCGAACGATCCTGTTTATTATATATTTAGTTGTTTCAAAAAAATTTTGTTTTAAAAAAACAACATTCAAGCCTTTATCCCACTATAGTGGGGTCGGCTTAAAAAAACAAAAAGAACAAAATTTGTTTTTTTAAGCAAAATTTGTTTTTTTTTAAAAGCAAAAAAAAATTAACAAGAACAAAAAAATTTCCAAAAAATGGGTTTTTGTCACTTTTTGTTTACAAAAAAAATCACTATTTGATTAAAAAAACGTTTTGTTTTATTTTTAAAAACCATTGTTTTATTAAAAAAAACATTTTCGTGTTTATTAAAAAAAATTTAAAATTAGCTTTAAAATGAAGAGTCGTATAGATCGCATAGACGCTGCATAGGCGACCTAGTCAACCGAATGTGTGAACTAATGAAGACGGTAGAAGCACTTACCGCCAACGTGAGAGACACAAATCACCTAGTAAATAACCTGAGAACATCTTTAACAACTTAGAAGCGCAGCGTCACCTAGGACTAAATCAACCTCCTCACCAAAATCCTAGGCAAGAGGAACAAAATCCTGGGCCCGCAGATCCTGCTCCGCCTGACCTTGGCCTCCATCGTCAATCTCGTCGGGACGATGGAGTTAAGCTTGATGTAGGTGATTTTGAGGCTCACGTGGAGCCCGAGAAATGTCTTGATTGGTGTGAGCGTGTGGAAAGGTTCATGGAATGGAAACAAATGTTTGTGAATCGACAAGTCGAGTATGTTGTCCTTAAGCTAAGAGGACTTGAGTGTACCCGATACACTTTGGGTTTAGCACCTATTACCACGTGGGTCGAGTTTAAGTTACAACTGCGGAAGCGATATGTCCCCCCGGACTATCTGCAGACTCTTTATCGAAGGTTCCAAAGCCGTCGACGGGACCAGCTTTTTGTGTATGAGTACACCCACGAATTTTTAGTATTGTAGTCTAGGCTAGACCTACACGAGGAGAACGATATGACAGTGTCCCGTTATCTGAACGGGCTCCGTTACGCTATTATGGATGAGCTAGAGTTGCGCGACTTTAGAGATTTGGGTGAAGTGTCTACTCGAGCGCGTAGAGTGGAAGCCTCACTTCAGAAGAGGACATCTGGGCATAGGTCTACGGATAGGCCTTCCTCGAGCACCACCACTTCTCCCACCCCTAAGAATTCTGATTTCCCTCCTCATGTCACTTCTGGGACCCCAGCTCCTCGCACTGGCCTCACCCGAGGTAAGGAGCTCATGGGACCCAAGCCCAACATTGGAGTATTCCAATGCTCAAGTGTGTGGAGTCTGGGCACAAATCTTCTGAGTGCCTGTGACGCCACTTCGTCGCAATTACTGATTCCTCTGATGGACGTGAGCCAGAATATGGAGTCTTCCTTAATGACTCCAAACCTGAACCCGAGCCCAAGTCTGATAACGCTATTGAGGTCAAGGGAGAACAAGTTGAACACTTAGTTTGTGTCCTTCATTATAGCTTGGTTTCCCCTAGCGATACCACTGAGCTTGACTTTCAGAGACACGAGATTTTTTGTACTACTGCGCGAATTCAGGGACATTTTTGTTCCATCAACATTGATAGTGATAGTATGGAAAATTTTGTTTCCCAACGTATGGTTGAGAAGCTAGGACTCGAGACACCCATTGGAGCGGTCATACCAGTATACCACTTATTTGGGGTTAATAGTCACATGACTATGCATGTTACTCATCATTGTCTCGTAAAGTTCTCTATCGGGATGTTTACCAGGATTTTGTCCTATGTGATGTCGCCCTCATCGATGTCTGTCATATATTGTTAGGTAGAGCATGACAGTATGATAGGCATGTTATATATGACGGTGTGAGGAACTCTCACTCCTTTGATCATAATGGGCGAAAGATTATTCTTCCCCAGAAGAAGTCTTGTACCCAAGCTTCTTGGGAGGACCTCACCAGCATCTATCCCACCGTAGTTATCACCACACCACTCATATTTAGCGTTATTCTTCTTCCTGGACCCCCACACTAGGAAGAATCACTTGATTCTTGTGAGACATTCGTATTGGCTGATGCTCACACTTTTGGTGATCCCACTTTTGGTTCACCTTATATAGATTTTGTTTTTGGCGATCACATTTTTAGTTCACCGCACTGCCCTACAGTTATGAGTGAGTTTATTTTCACACTTTCTAGGCTAAGTCGAGGAGGATTGATTCGATCTCTAGACTTTTTCTTCCTACTAGGGACACGCGTTTTAAAGGATTCCTCTGGTTGTTTTAAAATTTGTCACGCTAGTTGGATTCTCGTGAGTGTTATCATTAAGGTGATTTGTCTTGATTTAGTGGACGCACAAAGGTGTCTAGCAGGAGAGTGTATGATGTTGTATGATTTAATGATTTCACATGTTGATCTTACTTGCTCTCTGTTTTGCTTCTTTCCTCGTTCATTTGTGCCGCCCTCTTCCCCTCTTTATGATGCCCCTCTATCTGTTGCTCTGTTTTTTACGGGTCATTTATGTATTATGCATAAAATTATGACTAATGGTTTGAGAGTACCTTTGGAAAACTTTGACTTCATGGTTGATTTTATCGTCAGGAGTTGTCTTTTTTCAAGGGAGTTTGGTTTCTTGTGTCTTTCGGGAAAGAGGATGTAGCTTCAGGTCATGTGCAACGTCGACGGGTCCTCCATGTGTTCCACCATCTACCACAGCAGAGCAGTGACGCAGCAATTTCTCTGATCGACTTTTAGTTGTTTCAGTGGTGGATTTTGTCATATTCTCGACGGGGTCGAGTTCTCTCAACCCCGGGAGAATTGATGCAACTCTTGTTTGCATCTTTATTTTACTTTATTTTTGTATCGCATGTTTTCGCGCATTTTTATGTTTTAGTTGTCCCACATGTTGTATCGCGCTTGTCATTCTCGCACTGTTGTTTGACTTATTGGAGTGACCGACCAATAAGATCATGAATGGATAGGTCCGTCAAATTAGGAGTAGTGTTAAATTAAGCAAGCAAGAAAATTAATTAAAATATAAAATATATCCCGAAATTAATGATGCGGGAAAAGGCAAAGTATTTTATTTTCCAACCCTTGATTTTCCTAAACAATTAATACCCCTCTGAAACCCTCACCTTAAAATCTTGAATTTTTAAGGTTTTAAAAGATTTCAACCGACCACTCTTTAAAAACCCCTCTCAGTTATTAAAGTTATAAAATATTTTTCGGCCGGTCAACCTAAATAAAAGTATGAAACCCCCTTTTTTTAATATTTGGCCTTTGAAAACCTCTCCCGTTATCAGTCATCTTTTGTAACCCCCGTCACTAAAGTCTTCAATTAAATATTTTACTTTATAAAAGCAATCAGCCCCGTGTAAACCCAGGCTGGAAGAAAGAAACCGAGAGAGACTGTTTGTCTTCTCTCCGGGTTTCCGCCCAGCACGCCAACGCCCGACTCCCCACCGCCCGTCTTCTCCCCTTCCCGTTTCGGCACCACGGCCCTGGAATCGATCGAAACTCGGCAGCACCCCAGCCCCCAGATCCTAAAAGGCGTTGTCTCTTTAGCGGCGTCCAGAGAACCCCCGCGCCCCTAGAAAGGTCTCTCGACATCGACCCATTTTCCCGACCTTTCCCCGGCTCCACCCTGACGCGCTTCCACCTTTTTGGACCTACTCGTCGCTTGGAACTCAGGCTCCCAGCACAGCTCTTCGTACTCACGGCCTGAGTTCTAGTTTCTCCTCCACCCAAGACTACAGTAACTGTTTTCCAAATCAACCCCTGCCATCCACTGTTTGGGCTCGTGTTGTTTGTGTATTGCTAGGTATATCTCTCGCCAAACTCAAGTCTCTTTCACTGTTGGCACAAAATTTATGCATAGTATTGTCTGGCCAGTACAAACAAAGTTTTCTTGCTTAATCTTTCACTTCTTTTGTTTGCCGTTAATTTACAAAAAGTTCTTGTTCTTCTTTCTTGCTAAAGCATGTGGAGTAATTAATCAAATTATTGAAAGCGAGCGAGAACATTTTTGTGCGTTTGAGAAAGCTTGGGAGGTTTCCGATTGTGAACCCTCGTAAACCTTCCGTTAGGGCTACTCAAATTAATTTGATCTCAAAATTTATCTTTAAAATCAACTTAGGTTTTGGTATGCATCACATGTTTTGGTCAAAATTTATCTTTAAAATCAACTTAGGTTTTGGTATGCATCACATGTCCCCTAATGAGATCTTGGTAGCTCTCTCTCTCTTGAAGGCAAGCACCACTAAGGAAGTCGTGGTTCCGACTCCACGGTATATTATACCATCGTCATCCATGCCGCCGGCCACTATTCCGACATACTCCGGGCTAAGCCCATAACAGCAACTTCCGAATTTATATTTTTATGTTCAACCCTAATATGAATTAGTATGGGTCTAACTTATGAATCCTCGCTCTTCATTTGTTTTGTCGTGTGATGCTTCAATTTGAAGACCTATCCATGTTATGTGAGGTCTACCCCTTCATATTCATACGAGACTAATCAATCAATTTTGTCTAGCAAGTAATTCTTCTACCCTCCAATGTACATGTCGAAAAACGTAAAAAATTTCATTAATTACATTATATTCAAAGTATGCCCCCCTCCAATCATTCTGCAGGTATAATAATTCTCTAATTTATTCACTCATTGTGTCAGTATACATCTTATCATTCTCAATTCTAACACGTGAATTTAGCTATCAATGATTTTTTTTTACTTCCTAACATTATCATTCATATAACCTTTCGGCCTAGATGCAATATTATAAAAGAATTTTTGAGTTTATATAACATCATTTTATCACAATATACTCCTATGGTACTTGAACATTTTTATTTTTAACCAACAAGCTAAACTCTAAAAGTTATATCTCTATCCATATTTGCATTGCCTACATATATCACTTCAAACAAATGGAAAACAAAGCAATTGGGAAAAGGTAGAAAATTTGAGGCATTAATTAACCAATTGTTATGCAATTAAACTATTAGATAATAACTTTTAACTCGAATATGTGTTCAAATTACTTTGTTTTGATCTAACACCGCATATTAAAAAAATTAAAACCTTTTAAGGTAATATATATAATATTACAGTATATAGTATCTTTACGAATTTGAGAAAGAAAAACGTTAAGTCAGACCTAAGACCTTATGTTGATTCTATAAAGTAGACTTAGGATCCAAACAAAAGTGAATAACTTGATTTAATTCTTAACAAAACAGCTCCACCTCCAAAACCATCACCACAAACAACCAAACAAAACCCTGAACATTTTAAAGGGAAAAGAAAGAAGAACAGACTACCAAAAAGGCGTTGTTGTGGATAACCTTCAACATGGCTGACATGTCGGCCGACATAAAGGTTTTGTGGACCAAACGACACGTTTCCGATATTTTTTTGCAAAATATCTTTTTGAAATATATCCTCATATATGTCTGATATTGACCGATATATTCGTCGATATATCGGCCGATATATCCCGACATTTTATCGACTGGTTTTTTCAATTTATTTTAATTAGTGTCTATGATTTAATAAACAATAGACCAAAATTATTTCATTGTTTAGGTTGTTTTTCCCCTTCCTCTGACTTTCTTCCTTGCTCAAGTTCGTCACTGACTTCAATCATGCATGATCTTTGAATTATGAACTAACGATTCCTTATCTTCCATTGTCATCAACAACTTCTCGACATTTTGTTTTCTCTTATTTTATTTCACGTGTTATACCGTTATTACTTGTGTAACACAAAATGTTTATATTAGTTTGATAAATTTAGGAGATCAATAAATATCAAATTATTAATATATTAATATATTTAAATTTAAAAAGATTAAATTTATAAATAATTACACATATAAATAATTAAATATTAAAACTCGTTATGTGAAATATCCATGATATATCCCCCGATATACTAAAACCGACATGAAAAACCTAAACCGTTGTGTCCCCGATATCTAACATCTACAACCTTGCAAAAAGGGAATCATACCTAATTATTCTTTGTTATCTAAAAGCAAGTTTTAAATCTATGAATCTTTTCCAAAACTATCACTTGCCCCTGGATTTGTTCCATGTTTGCAAGTGGAACTTTGTGTGATTGTCATACCCAACTGGAATGTCTTTCTTCCCTGCTAGGTAAGCACTCCTACCTTTGTATTTCTCTGTTTTTAGATGGCATTAGATTACCTTTGTATACTCTTTACAAAAATACATTTGTGATTGTTTTCAAACTTCAGTAAATAGTTATTATTAATTTTTTGAGGGTTTTCTCGGGTTTGCCTCGTATATATGTTGTCAAATGTTATCAATTTAATTTTTTGATAGTTTTATATTTTGGTTAATAGGTAATTTAATTGGTCATTAATTTGAATTGAATGTATAAGTTTATCTGTGAAGTTCAATATGTTTATTTATCATTACATGTTTTGTCCCATATTAATAATAAGTATTATTATTATATTAATTAATACTTATATTAAAATAATTAAAAACGTTTCTCGTATCCTTATTTTTTTTAAATCACATTTCTCGTATCCATTTCATATCGTATCTCGTATTTGTCCCCGTGCTACATATGGATCCACACATGGGCGGATTTAAGTTCAGGCCATGGGGGGCACGTGCTCCCCCTGAATTTTTTTTAAAAAACACTTAATTAAAATAAAAAAAAAACTATTCGATCTTAATCTTAAGCAAAACCCTAACCTACTCAATCCCGTCACAGCGCCTCTCTCCTTCTCCCTCAATCGTCGCAGTGCCGCTCTCCTTCTCCCTCAATCGTCGTGACTCGCGACATCGGCGAACGGCGAAAACCCGAAAGGCGAAATCCCTAACTTCGTTGATCCCACCGCTCTCCTTCTCCGTCCGCCCGTTGTTTCTCTGGCCAAGGGGTGAAGCGGCCATTCCAGATTTCTAAGCGGGTGAAGCGGCCATTCCCTAACCTCGCCGAAATCCCTAACCTCGTCGATCCCACCGCTCTCCTTCTCCGTCCGCCCGTTGTTTCTCCGATCAAGTAAACCTAATCTAATATCTGGGACTAGTTTTTGTTTCTTGAGTGTCGTGTATCTTAATTAAGTTTATCTTCATCATTGGTTGTCAATTTGTTATTTATTTTGTATTTTGAAGATAGTTTGATTACACTTTTCCATTAGGGTCATCGTTGATCAGGAATCTGGGAGGTCAAGGGGGTTTGGTTTTATATTCTTCACATTTTGATTAAAATAATGAGTTTGAAATTTGATGAGTCAAGGGAATTTAATGGTTTGTATTTAGATGTATATTACTTTGCATTGATGATTAAATTTACTCACATTCTACATTTGCTTGAATCTTACTGTTCTTAGAGAGAGTGAGAGAGAGAGAGGTTTAAATATGTAATTACATGACATTCAGAGGATAACATCGTCCCTTCACAATCATCCTAAAATGAAAAAAGATGGTTGACGCATCCTCATGGTTCATGATCCTTTTTTGTCTTGCAAATTAGGCCTATTATTGAGGGAGCACCCTCTTTCCAACCTGGTGATGAATTATGGAAATGATGTTCTTGTTAGCAATATATGATAGATTCACTTGTCTTTCTTTCTTTGAAGTCCTTAGGGTCAGTTTTAGAAAACGCTCTTGTTCATTCTGTGAAAACTATATTTGTTATTTTGGTTATTTTCTCTTATGAGTCTTATGCTTGTCTTTTTTATAAATGTATCTGAAATTGATGAATCGATCGCAGATTGGTGGATTGGAGTTGAAATTGTTGATTAGTGTGAGGTGCAATTTCTGATCTAGCAATCCAGCCATCCAGGTACTCTTTTCCCTTCATTACCAATTCCAAGAATCATTTTATAATTTTTGGAATAATTTTTGATGAAATGTAATACTTTTTAACAGCAATGCTTAAGTATTTTAAGTCAGTTAAAAAATCAGACTCTTCAAGTAAAGTTTGCATCAATGATGATGAGTTACAATTAAGTAATAAACGTAGTCGGACTGAAATTGATACGACAGATCTTCCGGCAGATCCGTGTTCTCGTATTCGTATTTCAGATTATCTTGTTGAACAACGTGATGGGATTAGGCGCTATTATTTGTTAAAAGCACCACATCAACATCGAAATCATATTTTTCCAAAAACAAAATTTGGTCAAAAAGAAAGAAAGTTTAACGCTTGGTTTGAGCAATTCCCTTCATGGTTGGAGTATAGCATAGAAAAAGATGTTGCTTTCTGTCTATTTTGTTATCTCTTTAAGCCAGCTATGGGACAACAATCAGGAGGTGATATCTTTGCAACTGAAGGATTTAAAAATTGGAAAGATGCATTATCAAAATTTAAAGAACACATTGGAAGTTCGAATAGCATTCATAATGAAGCGTTAATGAAATGTAGTAATTTAATGAATTCAAGACAACACTTTAAAAGCAGTTTTGAAAGACAAACAGATCAGAACAAAAAGGATTATAGAACCCGATTGACAGCAACCATTGATTGCATTTCATTTTTAATTAGACAGGGTTTGGCCTTTCGTGGGAATGATGAGTCGGAGAAGTCATCTAATCAAGGGAATTTTCTTGAGCTTTTACGATTTCTTGGTGATCATAATGGAAAATTAGTCATGTAATTTTAGACAACGCTCCTGAAAATAATAAGCTTATTGCACCGGATATTCAAAAAGATATTATCAATGCAATGGCTACTAAGACAATAAATTTGATTATTGGGGATATTGGAGATTCTTTTTTTCCTGCACTTATTGATGAGTCACGGGATGTATCGACAAAAGAGCAGATGACTATTGCAGTACACTAAGTTGATAAACGAGATGAAGTGATTAAGCGCTTTGTTGGTATTGTGCATGTTTCAGATACATCATCAGTTTCGTTGAAGGTAGCGATAGAAGGATTCTTCTCTAATCATAATTTATGTATTTCAAAATTGCGTGGACAAGGTTATGATGGTGCTAGAAATATGAGAGGAGAGTTTAATGGTCTCAGAGCACTCATTATGAAAGAGAACTCATCAACACATTATATTCATTGTTTTGCTCACCAACTTCAGCTTGCACTAGTTGCTGTTGCAAAAAATCATGTTCTAGTTGCTTGATTTTTTGATATAACAAGTACAGCAACTAATATTATTACTGCTTCATGTAAACGATAAGAACTTTTTCGAGAATCTCAAACACAGAAAATTTTTGAATGTTTACAAAAAGGAGATATAATTGGCGGAACAGGTCAAAATCAAGAAAGCAATCTTATTAGATCAGGTGATACAAGATGGAGTTCACATTATAGTTCATTGATTAATATGATTGTGCTATCTTTATCTGTTATTGATGTTCTCGAGTTGGTTGAAAAAGATCAACATACAAGTTCAGAACAAAAAGCATCAACATTTGCTTTATTAAATTCTCTACAAACTTTGGATTATGCTTTTATTTTATATCTACTGAGAGATATTCTGAGAATAACCAATATTTTATCACAAGCTTTGCAACGCAAAGAATAAGATATTACTAATGCAATAAATTAGTCAGAATATCAAAACAAAGGCTGCAAGATATGCAAGATAATGGATGGGAAAAATTGATTAAAGATGTTTCTTCATTTTGTGATAGTTATAAAATTGATGTTCGACTTGATGGGGAGAGTTGAAATCAAGTCAGTTTATATGTGTATGTGTTGTTTGTATTTTAACCCTCATAAGGGTGTTTTAGACTTGTATGTGTTTTCCCTTACTCTATATATAAGAGTATAGGGTTGTTTAATGTGATCATTTTGATTGCATCTCTCAACTCTTGGCACCATGCTTCTCTCGGGTGGACGTTCCTACCACATCCCGCTCAGACATTGACACCTCGCAAAAGGAACTCCAACATCTCCGGAGGATGGTTACTCGGACATCTGGCTCCGTCGCTTCTATCTCTCCAACGAAGGTATATAATGTTCTGCTTATAGTTTCTCTTGGATAGTGGATTTCGGTACCACTGCTTACATTACTCTACATAAACCTTCTCGGTGCACAAACTCTGATTGTCCTAAGTTTATCATAGTGGTCAAGAGAAACCGCCCCAGTTTGCAGATCTGGAGATGTGTCTCTCACCCTGTCTCTTTCTCTTTGTCATGTACTTCATGTTTTTGGCTTTCAATTTAATCTCTTTTGTCAATCATCTTACTCGTGATCATGACGACGACATCACATTTTTCTTTTTATTCCTTTGTGGTATAGTATCGATGGTCATTGCCTCATTGGTAGAAAACAACTACCAAATGGGCTTTTACATTCTGGACCTTCCCACCACAGCACTCTCCTATATCATCTATGTTGATTGGCATTGGCATCTTGGTCATGCTCCTCTCCCTATCTTGTAGAAAGTTGTTCCCGATTTTTCTCTTTGAATTTACAAATAACTCATGTATTTGTGGAAAACAACGTCACATTACATTCTACCCTCATTGTACTACGAGCTCTGCTCCATTTGATTTAGTTCATTCTGATATTTGGAAATCTTATAAAACTACCAATTTATTTAGATATCGCTTTTTCTTACGTTTATTGATGATTATTCTCGCACGACGTGGTTGTATTTCTTGCGCGATCGCTCTGAATTATTACGTGTCTTTTGCTCTTTTATAAGACCCGTACTACATTTTCACACTCAATTGAAATACTTCAAAACGATAATGAGCGTGAATATACGAGTCAAGCATTTTAGGAAACTAGTAATGCATTCGGTATTATCCACCAAACATCATATACATATACACCACAACAAAATGGTATGACAGAGCAGAAGAGTCGCCACCTCCTCGAGGTTGCACGCTCTCTTATATTTCAAATGTAGATCCGCAAGATATATTGGCATTTTGACATCTTTACTGCATGCTATTTAATTAATCGCATGCACGCGTCTATTCTCGATTTTGCAACGTCATTCTCTGTCATTTTTCCTTCCACACCCCCATTCCCTAACTCATAGTATCTTCAAGGGTGTTTGTTTTGTCCATCATTTTGGTCCTGCAGTGGACAAGTTGGATCCGCGTGCTATCAAATATATAATTGTTGGATACCCTTGCACACAGAAGGGTTGTGTTACTCTCACACTGATCGAAAAACGATCAAGCTTTTTACTCCTCACCTCCTCGTGACGAATTCCCACATGTTATCCTGCATCCCAACGCCATTCTCAATGACAACACGCTTCCTCTGCTCCAAACTCCACCTCCCATGTTGTCAACACCACCTCCTCTTCGTCTGTAAACTCGTCATAGTCCTCAGTTTGATGTCCTGAGATATTTGTCACCTATTGATGACGCTCTACAAGACTACAACCAGCTGATCTAACTACAAAGCCCCAACCCCAAAATGCAGTACCTTCTGCCACTCACCCTCTCTCTAATGATGTCTCCCTTCACAGCTTATCTCCCAACCTTCAAGATTTGTCACTTCCTTGTCATATACTTGCACACTCTTTTGTGCAGAAAGCTTTTTAGAATCCGGTGTGGTAGGCTAATCAAACCTAGGACCTAATCCCCCTTCCTCCCGCCTTATCCCGTGTGGGATGTAAACGAGTTCTTACTGTGAAATATTGTCCCGATGAGACAGTCTAGCGTCTCAAAGATGTGATCTCGACTATGAAGAGACGTTCTCTCTGGTTGTTGTGATGAATGTCGTTCGAGTATTGATTTCTTTGGTCGTCCATCGTAAATGGCAGTTGCATCAACTTGATATCGAGAATGTATCCATTAATTGTGACCTCACTAAGATCGCCTACATGCAGGTACCACCTAGTTATGAAATGACGCGAGAGTCTCTTGTTTGTCATCTCAAGAAATCTCTGTGGCCTCAAACAGTCCCCTCAAGTGTGGTTCGATAAGTTCAGTTAGGTTGTTCGAGATTTTGACTTCATTCGGAGCTCGACAGACTACTACCCATTTTCTCGTCGCTACCCTGCAATCATGATGATCTTTCTTATATATGTTGATGATATTCTCAACACAAGCGAAGATCTAAATGATATGTCTATGACTAAAAAGCACTTGACCTCACACTTCCAGACCAAATATCTGGGTTGTGCCTGATATTTCTTGGGTATTGAGGTAGCTCGTCGGCTCGATGAAATCGTCTTGTCTCAACAAAAGTATTGTCTCGACCTTCTTCACGATACAGGCTACTCGAGATGCAAGTTTCTTGATACACCAAGTTATCTGCTCACGCATCAGACTTTGATCTATTTTTCTCTAACCCAAAGTATTATTGTCGCCGTGTTGGCAAGCTTATATATTTGACTGTCACACGACCCGATACATCATTTCTTATTGGGGTGGTCAGCCGCTTCATGCATGCGACCGGGTATCCCACCTCCAAGCAGTCGGGCAGATTCTTCGATATTTGAAAAATGCTCTAAGACAAGGGCTTGTGTACACGCCCTCCCCTACTCTATCATTAATTTCATATTATGATGCGTGATGCGGACTATGTCAGATCCCTCAATGATCATCAGTTAACAAGTGGCTAATATTTTGGAGGACACATGGTCACTTGGCGAAGCAAGAAATAGACGGTGGTGCACACTCTTCAGTGGAAGCTGAGTATCGTTCAATGGTGTATGTTCCTGAACTTACGTGCTTAGAAAGTGATGCAGCACAGGAGTCCACCTGCCCGCCACCCTGGAGTCCACCAGGGGCCCACCTTGGAGTCCACCAAGGGGATTTATCAGACGCGCGGGCCGTACACCCCACCTCATCCCCGGCCCCACAATGGAACTGATAGGTTGTTGAGGCCAGGGCAGGTGGACTCTTGTGCCGCATCAGAAAGTTTTCTTATTGATCTTCGAATAAAGCTTCCCTCTTCGACCATTCTCTACTGCGATAATCAAGTTGTCATTCATATCACCAAGAATCCCATTTTTTATGAACGGACCAACCATATCGAAGTCGATTTTCATTTCATTAAGGAAAAATGTTCAATTTCGTAAACTTGATCTACGACAACGTCGGCATGTACCCGCTACCGCGTAAAAAATTTTGTCCTCACCAAGGCCTTACCATGGCCACTATACCGACCATTCGTTTCCAAGTTTTCACTCCTACATCCTATAAATATATGTCGGAATTTTTGTACGATTAATGAATGAGATATAATCAAAATATTATTTTGCTTTGAATCCCAATTTTTCTACGAATTTAAATACAAAAAGAGTAAAAGACAGTAAATAACTCATAAAGCTGCCTATAATACTCAGGAATATACCAAGAGCAATGATCATGTACCTGTAAGAATTTATAAATGCAGTTTTTCATCTTAGAGCCAAGTGAAAAAAAAAAATAGATGTTCAACATTCTTCTATTAAGTAAAAACTTTAGAAGGCTGCACTAAGCATACATCCTAAAAGGTTCGGAAAAAACCATGCTACATGGTGGGACAAGATCTCCAATAGTTCAGCATACTCGGCGAATAAACAAAAAGAAAAAAAAGATAAAATATATAAAGACCAAACTAATAAGATTTTGAGGTCCATACCACTGTTTGGTAAAAATGTTAAAACCAGATAAAAATTGACAGAAAAACAAAAAAAAAAAGTCAATATATAATTCGCATTAGAAGAGCTGCAAACCTCCTTGGAGCACTGTTAAGATTTCCAAATCCACCTCCAGATATCCGAGTAATAACAGCTGGTTTCTCAACATTTGTTCCCACAATCTCTATTTTCATAGGCTTTCCATCAAGCTGCACATCATTGTATCTCTTAACAGCAGCTAAAGCATCGACCTTTCTTGCAAATACAACTTCAGCTGTCCCCTGAAAGAAGAAAATAGCTTTAAATAACAACAAGAGAATGTCACAAAAACAAAAATCCTAAAACTATGATGAGTGACATGCCTTTGATCTTCCGCTCCTATCATAGTGAACTGAAAAATGTTTTAGGTCGCCAAATTCAGAAAAAAGTTCCTGCAAAGCATTAAACAAACCTGAGAATACTAGTGAATAAAATAATATCAAGCCAAAACAATTCTTTGGAACTGCTTTCAAGCAAAAAAACATGAAAAAATTGGGAAGAGGCAATACATCTTCTACATGTTCAATGTGCTAGAGCAATCAAAAGAAATGCAAATTAAAGGAGGACTATTTCGTAATTATAATCCTTACACGTGACCAACTCCAGAGTTGTGATTCAAAAAAGATAGTAGTCTTCTAGATACAACTGATAATGCAAAAGAGCCTGAATCCAGGTTGTTTTTGTTGGAAAATAATATAAGTGAAGATTAGAAGTTCATCTTCACATGATGGTTGGAGTGACACAAAAGCAAGTGTATTAAAGCTATTATTCCTATGATGAAATGCAATAACCTTGCAGAAAAAATTAAAAAAAAAATATTCTCCAAGTCATACTAATCAATGCGTCCTATAAGGATCTGTTTGTTGGGAGTTCTGACTACCATTTGGGGGGATAAAATCGCCACCGGAGAAATTGGTGTATTTTGTTAAAAACATCATTTTTGGTCTCATTCTTTCTCACCGGAGCTCCATTTTTTACACCGGAGCCACTGGCACCGTTCTCCCAAACAAAGCCTAAATTAGTTAAAAAGTTTCAACAAAAATAACCCCAACCAATTAGACTGCACGAGCATACAATAACATCGTGTTCAAGGAAGGTTCGTATATATTTGCCTGGGAAAGATTTTACAACTTTGATTATCATGGTGTATACAGCCACCTATGAAGTTTGTTTTTTAACATGCTCAAAAAACGTGTGAAACACAAATAATGTTTCAAGTAAAATGTTGTGCCTTAATCAGAAAGAAGGGCTGGAGGGGTGGCGGGACACGGGAGAGAAAAATAGGGAAGAGAAGACCAAAAAAAATTAAAAAAACAAATATTATTGATAAATTCCGTATTTCTGTTTCCATATTTATAACGTTTTTCATTACTGGTAATCCCAACATTACTGTTACACTAATAATTCGTTGGAAAGAGAATTACAAAAAAAAAATTTGCAATCTTATTAATTGTTTTTTTTGCGGATTTCAAGTGGAGGAGATCCGGCCCTTCACGAACCTTGAAATCTCAAATCAGCGAAGAATCTCTATCGCTGGATGAGCTAATGGATTGCTAGATGAGTTAATGGATTGAGGGTGTCTGAATCACTATAGTCGGATGGATGAATACAATTTTAACAGTTGATAAAACAGTAAGGTCCATAAAAATGCCTCCGGCTTTAGTAGGCGGTGTCACCATCGTCGAGCCCTATCTGGATTAAAACGAAACCCTAACCAAGCGGTGAAGATGGCAGCCGGAATCGGAAGATTTCAAGTTGATCAAGGAAGCTGTAAGTCCCGCCTCTGAAAGACAAGGATGAGACGTATGCTTAAGCATAAATTGCGATATAACCTCTATCAGTATTTGAAGCACCATATCAGATGATGTCGTTATGTAGAATTTCCTAAATTAATCTTTATACTTCATTTTTTTGGAAATAGTGATATCAAATTGGTTTATGTTGGTTGGTGCTGCATTTTTTTTTAATAAAGTAATGCGATGATTTATGTCGTGTGATGGTGGAAGAGTGTCAGGATGCTCAAAGAGCCGGGGAAAATCGTGTAATTGTTGGAGTCGTGCTGGCAGGGCAGAAAAATATTCCCAAGATAAATAAGAATCAATTGTGACAGCGGAATGTTGGCAATTAATACTAAACACACAGCATTCAACTGCAATGCAAGTACGTGATTAAGTGATTAAGCTGCGATGATGAAACAAACCTTGGTGTAAAACTATGGCCCTTAAACATGACCATCCCATGCCTGGAAGGATAAGTGATCGTAAAAGTAGAGTGGTCGATGCTTAGCAGGTTACATGACTTAAGGCTTGTAACCATCGTACTCCTAATATAAATCTAAAACATCTAAATGAAGATACATTGGGTCTGAATGAGCAGCTTAACATCTACACACTTGCCCCGACAGACAGACTACGGCCATTGCACATAAACAATGGGAATTCAATAAAGACATGTCCAATTAGATTTAAATGTATATCCATTCTATGTGAGACAAAATTATGGGAACTACCCCCATTTATTAACGTTTTTAGTGGTTGATGACCAACTTGGGCGGTAATACAAAAAGAATCGGAAGTAGGCATCTCAGATAATGCATGAAGGCATACTTCAGTCTAAGCATGCACATCAATGCCATCGGGAATGGGAATGCATTTTTCCAAATTATCTTCGTTTGTGCCGGCGAAATACAAAAAAACGCCACAATCCTTACATTTGTTCCCATAAGAATAATGTTCATTGCAATTGTAGAAAAAACCTTTGCACAACGTGCTTGTAATCAAGCCGGTTGTAAACGTTTGATTGGAACTTTAGGATCAAATTTATTTGGGAGCGGAATAGGTGAAAACCAAGAATTCGATTTGGGTGTTGAAAAAATTTTGAGAATCAGTCAAGGCTTGGTGATGGAGCCGACTTCCCACGACATGTGGACAAGGAGCATCCTCCCTCTGACGCTGATGGTGACCCGGTAGATTTGAATGGAGACGTCGGCCCGCAACACTTTGATGACGGCGACAGCATGCTTACGGACGACCCTTGGAAGCGTCGCCACAATAGCCGTCCGGAGCGCAAGTCCAATTATTGGCGTCGCCACAATAGCCCTCCGGAGCGCAAGCCCAATTATTATTTATTAATAATATATATTAATAAATAATAATTGAGTAATAATATATTTTATTAGTTGTTTTATTTCAAAATTATCATTTTTATTTCATGTTTAATTTCATGTATTATTTGTAACATGGTTATGTTATAAAACCATGGTGTATGGTTGTGTCTTATTTCATTTTCATGTTTGGCTGCATGTAGCCATTTTCCCTTGCTTGTAAAGCCTATATAAAGGCATGTACTCATTTGTTTTTCCTAGTAAATGAATGAAAAGAAAACCAATTTCAAGATTGAAATCTTCCTCCTTCTTCAAGGCAAATTTTGGCCCCCTCTATTCCTCTTCTCCCTTGTCCGCCGGCTACCCTTCCCCTCCTCTCTCTCTCGGCCTCCCTTCTCTCTCCTGCCTTATTGGGAAATATTATTTCCATATTCAGAAGATCTCGCCGGAACTTTCCAAATATAGCGTGATACGAAGAAGGCGACGAATTTCTCTCCCTCCGGCGTATCTCTGGCGAAGCCGTTGAAGAACGATTCTATTAGAGTGAACCGGATTCATCAAATCCGGTTGGGTAACGAACATTTCCACCGTTATGTGTTTCTCTTCTTTAGATAGATCTTGTGGCATTGGCAAATTACGTGGCTTGTGTAACGCTTGAATTTTCGTGGCTAATTTCTTTTAGTTATTGTCGTGTTTATTTCTTTCGTTTAAGTTCGTGAGGCGTGGCGGCCCTCGTTTTATTTTATTGGGAGAGAACCACCCGTGTCCGAATCTTTTGTCTTCGGTGGATTCTCTTTTGGTACAACAACGCTCGACCGAACCGTGTGGGTTCCTTTCGCTTGAAAGGACCTTGGTCTATCGCCTTGGTATTATCTTAAGGGGCCTTGCGAACCCCCCTATAATTCTTTAGTTAGTAACAATATTAATTGTGTCGTTGCTGCGTTAAATGCTTGAGTGTGACGTGAGAGTTATCGGAGAACGTCGTGTTAGTTCCGTCGGCCACCCATAACGCTCGAAAGAGTGAGCCTACATCAATTTGGTATCAAAGCGAGGTTCTCGTCAATTTCCTAATTGGCACTCCTCCCCCTCTTATGTGGCACGTACGTACGCACTCACCCGTTTCGTTGCAGATCAATATTTAGAAAATTAGTTTTCAGAAATGCATTGAGATTCCACACTTTCAAAGTTCAAATTAAAAACAAATAAATTTCAAATTTCAAATTTCAAAATTCAAATTTCAATTTTCAATTTTCAAATTTCAAATTTTCAAATTTCAAATTTCAAAATTCAAAATTGAAAATTTCAAATTTCAAATTTCAAAATTTAAAATTCAAATTTCAACCTTCAAATTTCAAATTTCAAAATTCAAAATTTCAAATTTAAAATTTCCAGTTTCAGAAATCCAAAAAAAAATTTATTTTTCATTAAATCATTGTTTTTATTAAGTTATTTTAAAATTTAATAGTTGGTCTGCAAATAGCGGCCTATATTTTTATATTTTCAGCAAAATTCAAAAATAAAATTTTTTTAATAATCCTCATATTTTTTTTCCAGCAAGAAAATTTATTTTATATAATTATAAGCTTAGTGGCTAAGCGGGAACAATTCCATCTTTTAAAATGAAATAGGATCAGGTTATTTAGTCATTGCATGTGCACTAGTTCTGGGTGAGTTTTCTCTCCGGTTCTCACTAAATGACATATGACATATATGCTACCCAGTTAGACTCTTCTTATGCTAAGGATATGACTAAACACACCCCTAGGGCACACCACATTTATCATACTTATGACGGTTTAGAGTATCCCCAAAGTTTTCGAGACTGACTTAAGAGATTAGAACAATATTTTAATTGTCACTTATGGGATGACTACGAAAAGATTAGCTTTGCCCGAGAGCGGTTAGTAGGTCGAGCCCGATTATTTTGGTTAAACGAAGAGCGTCGTGTTGGTAGCTATCATTATACTTGGTCGTACATGCGTAGCCTCCTCTCGGATCAATTTGATCCCGCCTACCTGCGCACTAATAGCACCACACTCGTTAGTAAGAATAGTTATGGCACCAGACCCGTATCTGCTTATAGGAGTGACCCTACGCCTCAGGATAGATCCTATCCCCAGAGAGGTAGTAATACCCAAAGTGTGCCTAGTCCCACCTATAGGGAACATAAGCCATTTAGACCCCAAAATTTGAACTCGAAAGAGGTTACTATTAGGGTACTAGCTTCTTTAGCCTCGACATCTAAGCCCTCTGGTATAGTGACTGATACCTCTGAGGATTCTTATGTGGATATAGAATCTCTGGATGATGAAGTTAATCAGCCAGGTGAGAGTCTTCCTTCACTTATGATAGTGCCTGACTCTCCTGTTGAACCTGAGAATGTGAATAAGACTAAGCCCGTCACTGAAGACGAGGCAATTATCGCTGACGCTTTTAGTGACGTTGAGGGGATTGGTTACCCTAGTGACCTGGACAAGGATTTCTCCCCTGAGGAATCATCTCCACCCCCCTTCGACGATATTTTAGTGAGGGAGTCGTCTGATGATCCCGAGTCAGAAGACGTTCCGGCTGAGTCGGTAGAGTCATCCAATGTTGAAAGCTTACTTGTTACTAATTTAGGTGATGACTTGATAGGACCCGGTAGTATTATGGTTGACCCAGAATTAATAGATGTTTCAACGGTATTGGAAGAGTCACCTTGGGATGGTTGTTCAATTTGGGATAATCTTATTGTGATACATCCGGGAGTTAGTTCATTGACGGTATCAACGCCGCTTAAAAGTCAAGTTAATTTTGATACTCCCCGGGATTCGATTTGCCCATCCCTTTATTTTGATTGTGGCGACGTACCCACCTCATGGAAAGAGCTGGTCAACGAAGGTTGTGAAGCTTTGGTAGATTTACCCTGCGCGGAAGACTTTTCTTTGGAGGACGGTTGCCCTGAGGGTCCGATAAACATTTCATTGATAGCTCCTTTACCTGGGGCCGAAAACTGTTTAGAAATTTTGGCGGATACGATTTTGCCTACCTATGATACGATCACTAATTCTGAATTAAATGAAATATCGAATGAGTTGGAAGACTTGTCGGATGAATTTTCAGTGAGGACGAATCCACTGTTTAATTTTTCCTATGATTTTAACGGCCTGCAACCGGAGGCTTGTTCTTGGAAGAGTAATCCGTGTTTTGACGTTGAGTGTGACTTAACTTCCCCTACGGAATCACCCATGTCGACTCTCCCTCCGGTTCATTTAACTCGAGTAGATGATTTGTTAGGACACGAACTAGTCATTCGTAGCCCTTTATATTTGGAGAAGTTTATTATTACCGCCTCCCCATTAGGCTTACTACGATGGATGTGGGTAAACGTAGTTGGTGACGAACGTTTTCTGCTGGATATTCATTACGACATTTTTAAATCAAAATTTAATTCCAAATTTAAAACGAAAACGTTCGGCTCCACCAAAATAATTTTTGAATTTAAAGCACCCGTGCCACCTGACATAGTTCCGTTATTTTCTACTATTAATTCTAGTCATGTTGCACATGGGTACACCCCACATGGTTTTAAGTTAATTAGGCGCATTCTTATCCTTTTAACCCATCAAAATGTGTCCTTTAATTTACTTGCGAGTTTGTGTCAAAAAGTCTCCCACCGTTGTGTGATTGATTTGGTTTTGGATTGTCTCAACCCGGAACGGATGCTCCCGGGCACCTTAGAAATAATAACGAATCGGCTAGTCTATTTTTTACGAATTTTACGGAAGTTTGGTGACATGACATTTCTTTTAAAAGTTTCCACTGATTGGGGCATAGCTCCTATTTTCATCGTTACATACTTTACGTTTTATGCTTTTATGCCACTTGAAATGTCTACCTCTCCGTATATATTTTCCACTATGCTTTCTATTGGGATGGGTGGTGATAGTTTCCTAGGATCGTTCTCCTTCTCGATCTCCATCGGAGGTATGTTGGTGGATGTTGTTGAAATTCTTTTTCCTTCTTTGGATAACGCGTATTTGAGGTCCCTCCAAGACCACCTTTTGCCATGCAGGTTCTTCTTCCCCGCCGATGACCTTCCAGGCGAGTACACACAGGTATACTCATCAGTGATGAGTATTTTTAAGAGGGGGAGGATTGATGGAGCCGACTTCCCACGACATGTGGACAAGGAGCGTCCT
This sequence comes from Platanthera guangdongensis, assembly GCA_039583875.1. Classification (NCBI taxonomy): domain Eukaryota; kingdom Viridiplantae; phylum Streptophyta; class Magnoliopsida; order Asparagales; family Orchidaceae; genus Platanthera; species Platanthera guangdongensis. Next base: position 162,349,930 of record CM077161.1, read on the forward strand.
CCCTCTGACGATGATGGTGACCCGGTAGATTTGAATGGAGACGTCGGCCCGCAACACTTTGATGATGGCGACAGCATGCTTACGGACGACCCTTGGAAGCGTCACCACAATAGCCGTCTGGAGCGCAAGCCCAATTATTGGCGTCGCCACAATAGCCGTCCGGAGCGCAAGCCCAATTATTATTTATTAATGATATATATTAATAAATAATAATTGAGTAATAATATATTTTATTAGTTGTTTTATTTCAAAATTATCATTTTTATTTCATGTTTAATTTCATGTATTATTTGTAACATGGTTATGTTATAAAACCATGGTGTATGGTTGTGTCTTATTTCATTTTCATGTTTGACTGCATGTAGTCATTTTCCCTTGCTTGTAAAGCCTATATAAAGGCATGTACTCATTTGTTTTTCCCTAGTAAATGAATGAAAAGAAAACCAATTTCAAGATTGAAATCCTCCTCCTTCTCCAAGGCAAATTTCGGCCCCCTCTATTCCTCTTCTCCCTTGGCCGCCGGCCACCCTTCCCCTCCTCTCTCTCTCGGCCTCCCTTCTCTCTCCTGCCTTATTGGGAAATATTATTTCCATATTCAGAAGATCTCGTCGGGACTTTCCACATATAGCGTGATACGAAGAAGGCGATGAATTTCTCTCCCTCCGGCGTATCTCTGGCGGAGCCTTTGAAGAACGATTCTATTAGAGTGAACCGGATTCATCAAATCCGGTTGGGTAACGAACATTTCCACCGTTGTGTTTCTCTTCTTTAGATAGATCTTGTGGCATTGGCAAATTGCGTGGCTTGTGTAACGCTTGAATTTTTGTGGCTAATTTCTTTTAGTTATTGTCGTGTTTATTTCTTTCGTTTAAGTTCGTGAGGCATGGCGGCCCTCGTTTTATTTTGTTGGGAGAGAACCACCCGTGTCCGAATCTTTTGCCTTCGGTGGATTCTCTTTTGGTACAACAACGCTCGACCGAACCGTGTGGGTTCCTTTCGCTTGAGAGGACCTTGGCCTATCGCCTTGGTATTATCTTAAGGGGCCTTGCGAACCCCCTATAATTCTTTAGTTAGTAACAATATTAATTGTATCGTTGTTGCGTTAAATGCTTGAGTGTGACGTGAGAGTTATCGGAGAACGTCGTGTTAGTTCCGTCGGCCACCCATAACGCTCGAAAGAGTGAGCCTACATCACTTGGTCTTCGAACATACGAGCCAAAGAGTAGGAATCATGTAATTTTGTGGGTCGATGTGTTAAAACCGATTATGAATGTGTGGCTTCAGACTAGAGATGATCATGCTAATGAGAAGTTGTAGGGAAAAGCCAGACACACGTGTTGATAAATTTTCAAATTGAGTTGTGTCGGTCAAAACGATAATGATGGTGTTGATTTGGTTAATGCACCCGTTGGTCTTCAAAGGAAGACAACCGAACCTTTTTTAATCGCATCAACAAACAACGAAAATGAGAGAGCGGGATGATCGCGTTGGGTTTCCTTATACCAGAGGGAAGCAGATTATCTAAGTGCGACAAAAGTCAAGAATTTGGAGTATTTGATATTATTATAAGAAACTATAGTTGCAATTCGCATAACCAATCAGTTGGGTCACCTTTAAAAAAGTGTGGAACAAGACGTAAAGAACAACTAGGTTGATTGGAAACAACCTAATTTAAAGGCAGATGAAGAGGTTGTCCTAGAGGACAAAGATTGTCTCGGATCGAACACTGACAGGGTGTGCAGAACGTCATTGCCTTGAGGAGTTGATGTTGAGGCCCTCAAACAAATTCATCATATCTTGATGTAAACTAGTAATTTGATTAGCCGTCACCTCTGGGGTATCAATAATTTGGCAGACCAGAAGGTTCTCCTTGGTTTGAAGATCCAAATGTTTGAAGATCCTTGAGGAAGAATTGTCGAGTATCTTGTTCCTTTTGAAGAGCGCTCTTGACCTCCACCAGTTGTTGCTAGGTTCCTTCGAACGCATGGCATCACAAATGATGATAAAGTTATGGTAGATGAGAGCACCAAATGTTGTGCCTTAATCAGAAAGAAGATGGGAGGGAAGAACGGGGAAGAGAAAATGAACAAATAAAAGAAAATAAATAGTATAGATAAACTCCATAATCTTGTTTACAGCCATAACCTCATATTTATAACATTTTTCATTACCGGTAATTCCAAGATTATTGCTACACTATAATAATGTCGTTGGAAAGAGAGGATTACAAAAGAAGAAAATTATAATTTATTTATTGTTTTTTGCGGACTCCACTTGGAGATCTGGCCCATCACCGAATGTTGAAAAATTGAGGAAGAATATTTGTCTTTGGATGATCTAGTGGATTGTTGGATGAACTAATGGATTGTGGGTGTCTGAATCTCTGGCGTTGGATGGATGTATACACCCTTAACCAGTGATAAAAACAGTAAGGTTTGTAAAGATCAGTTCAATTTGACGCAATTAGAATGGAGGAATTGGTATTCAATCAATTCCAAAACTAGCAGGAATTGGAATTAGGATGAATTCCAGTTATGTTGATCGGCTGCAGGATGGAATTGACAACAAGAAGTGGAATTTGGCAATTCTATTGTTCAGTTGTTGCAGGATGAATTTTATCCAAAAAATTGCAAATTAAACCAAAATCTATTCAAAAAAACTAAATACTAAAAAACATAATGCAAACTACCATCATTCATAATAGGTAAACCACACATCATTCCCATATACAAAATGTATAACAAAGTATCATCATAATTACAAACTAGTTCTAATTAAATTAAACAATCAATATCACAAATGCTTTAATGCACATCAAACAAATTCTGATTAAATTAACAAGTTCTGATTGCATCAATGCATATCAAACAACCAATATCACAAATACTTCTAAAATATTTTTATAGGACGATAACTACAAAGACCTAGAATTGTTCTCAATAACAATAATCAGGAGGTGTACTATGACACAGCATGTAACGTCACAAAATTAACCCAAACATTCAACTGTATGGGAAGAATTGGGAATAGGTTTAATGCAAAACCATGGATTTTGACTAAATCCAATTCCGCCGTGAAATCCGCCCACCCGAACAGTCACAAAAGAATAATTTAAACTCAGAACCAATTCAACCACAACAAAGGAGTAAGCAAACAGAACATTAAAAACAAAATACTCGGCACTGCCTTGAGAAACTTTGCTTTGTGATGAGAAAGGAAAGCCCTTTCTACAAAGTCCTAGTAATCAGGTGAGCAATAAAAGCAACACAGGTGCTTCTATAAACAACTTATCAAGAGAAATTTCACTTTGCTTTTGATATCTTACAAGTTAAAATCAGCAGCTGACACATGTGACTAATTAAAGAATAACTAGTAAAAACTAGCAAAATAACAACCTTGATGTCCTCGTTTGAAACGCCATAATCAAGATTTGAAATATAGATCTTGCTCCCGGTCTCTATAGAAGAAGCCCTAACTGCTGGAGACTGATACGCCGGCATCCGATCGGAATACATATCGTGCTGCCATGGTGACTCTGGCGCCTGGATGAGACGATTCCCATGTAGCGGGAGGAGAAGAAGAAGAAGAAGAAGAGATTATAAGGGGAAAACCTAGCTTGAAGCCGCTGTGAGTACAAGGCGTACATCCGACCACGTCCACGGAGTTCGAGATCGCGATCGGTGTCAAGGGTGAAGGGAACCCTAAGCGTACCTTGCCGACGGTATAAGGGGCCGGCCGGTTGCTGGAGCGGTTCGGCGCACGGCGTGCAGGGCCGATACCGCTCGCTCCTCTCCCCTTCCCTCTAGGGTTTCCGCCACCGGATTTTTTGTTGTTCTTGATCAGATCGTCGAGCGACATGTCAAGGGCGTTTGACATCGGCGTTGACTGCTCCGATCGAAGCGGAAGTCGTAGAGAAAGGATAACTTGGACTAACGAGGATGGAGAGGAAGAGGAAGAAGGTCGGACGAGCGAGTCTGCACAATAACCCACTAGGAATTGGGGCGATTAAACTCTTTGTATTTATTTATTTTATTTATTAGACAATTCTTTTGTTTTTTTTTTTTTTCTAAAAGGCTTTGTTTGTTAGGCGAAATTTGAATTCAATTCACAATTTCAATTATGTCGTTTGCTAGCTCAAAATTTTCATTAAAATTGTAATTCATTTCCGACCTCGCGAAGTCTATATCCCTGATTCCGATCTTTTCCGCTCATCCCTGACTCTCTTCATCTCGAGAAATTTTTGGAATCAGGGTCCGTTTCCAAATCTATACTCAATTTTAATATGAGAGCGACACGTGGCGCAATCTGTTGGTTTGAAAATAGTGATATTTCTTTGAAAATTTGAGGCGCATGTTATTCATGGGAGACTAAAATTGATTTTTTGAGAGATCAAACTGTTTTTCTGGGAGATCAAAAATGATCTCCTGGGAGATGATCTTCTTCCTCATTCATGTGTAAAAATAAAAAATGAAACTATAAACCAATTTCTTCTGAAACAGATCATCGTCTTCTTCCCTAAAATTTCGATGTACCTATGTTTTTCCCCGATTTCAGGCGCCGACTTCTCGTCAATCTCGAATTGAAAAAATGATCTCTCGTCGATCTCAATTTCAGACGGGAGTTTTCCTTGAAATCCTACACCAATTTCAGGAGGATCAACGTCAGCCCGCAACCAGCGTTTGGTGTTTATACCGGTGATACCAAACACTCCAACGACCCCTACCACCTCGTCGTCGGCAAAGAAGATCAACGGAGGGGAGAACTCCCGCAAAACACTCTCAGCAGCAGCGCCAATAACAGGAGCGATTAGAAATCACAAAAAATATAAAATTGTGTCACGTGTCACTCCCATATCAAAGCTGAACGTAGATTTGAAAACGGAATCCGGTCCGAAAAATAGGACCTCCATCTCCCAGTCTCTCCATCTCTCTTCTTTGATTCTACTAGCTGCTACCACCATGCCCCCACCACCACACAGTTTCTTCACTCTGCAAATACAGGTATGCTCCATAACATTTTATGTGGTTACAACTTAAAACACTCGGAGGAAAGAGGAGCTGCCATCCCATCTCCTTCTTTACGGCAGACCCCTTTTCTTGTTCATCTCATCTCCTTCCCCTGCTATCCATCTTTATCCCTACTACTTCCCACTAAGCTCCCACCACCTCCTTGGTCGACCTCAACATATCAGTGAAGCCAAGAAATTTATGGCAGTTGTTGTCATTCCTATAGCCCTTGCCGTTGTTGTAAATTCATGGTCTATTTCCATCTTGCTAATGGCCAGGTTAAGTTCTCTTCATCTCATGCCCCATCAGTTCAAAGTTTTGGAAACTTCCCGTAAGGTGGACTCGTTTCATCGAGACGTCCCGGTTAAGTAGTACGCGAGTTTTTAGTATATTCAGACTCCTACGAGAGCGAGTTAGTTCAGTCGCGCGAACGTTCGAAGCCTGTGATAGGTGGGCCCTACTGTCTAGTAACTTCAGCTGCGAATTCGGTCTCACACTTGGCATATGAATGGATATGGTATTTAAATCTCAATTAAGTTGATGAGATTTAAATTTTATTTGGATTTTAATTTGGGAGTTATGAGAATTAATTAACCTCATTTGGTAACTCCCAAAAGAGCCTCCCTATAAAGCCTAAAATCCTTATTCATTCCATCAGTGTGTGAACAAGGGAAATTTTTTTTGTATGTGTAGCGTTCCTTGCTCTAGGAACGCCTTTAAATTAATATTATGCGGACCCCACCTAATTTTCACTTTCCCGCTATTGAGCTGCAGAACTCTCTTCTTCTTTCCGCTTTGGTGCTAGGTTTTTCTTATTCCGACCTACACTTTCATCTCCTCCGCCCTTTATCTCTTCCCCCGCCGCCCGCCGCCTCCTCTCCAGGGCTCGTCGCCTTCGCCAGCATCTGTTTACGTATTATCTTTAAGTTCAATGGATTTTCCGAGCTTTCTTGCCTGCAGTAACATCTCTTTGGAGTAGGGATCCATGGAGAAGGGGAGTACACAAATGAGGTTTAAAAGTGATAATATGCTCAACATTGAACATACGACTGTACATGCAGTCGTATATTGAACATAAAATGCAGTTGTACTACTATTAAAAGTTAAATACAGCTGTCTATAACACTATATGCAAATACAGTCCTATATTACACATGTAATACAGTTGTATTTCACACTATATACAAATACAGTCCTACAATATACCCGGAATACAGTTGTATATAACATTATATGCAAATACAGTCATATATTATACCTGAAATACAGTTGTATTTCACACTATATACAATTACAGTCCTATGTTATACCTGAAATACAGTTGTATTTCACACTATATGCAAATACAGTCCTACAATATATATGGAATGCAATTATATATAAAACTGTATGCAAATACAATCATATATTATACCTGAAATACAGTTTTATATACAGTTGCTCTAACTTGAGATGAGGCCATCGTCGATGGAAAAAAGTCATACCTGGTTCTTCTCAAGCCGTCGACGCCGTCGACGAGAAAATGCGCCTGGAAATCTGTTGGAGATCGCGAGTGCGAGGAGAAGAAGAGTTGGTCGTCGGTGACGCCGACATTAACAGGTACGTTTCACCGGAGTTCGCCTCGCAAGAAATATGCCGGAAATCTGAATAAGGAGGAAGAAATCTGTTTGGAAATCGCCTAGGTTACGTTAGGGAAGAAGAGGGAAACCCGAAAAATGAAGTGGACCCGCGTTTTTTGAAAGTGGTATTTAAACGCGTTCCTAGCACAGGGAACGCTACACATACCAAAAAAATTTCCGTGAACAAGGGGTGAAAAATCCGATTGCTTTGGGAAACCGTTGCTCCTTTTCCTCATTGTGAAAACTGTCGGCCCTTGGTATACATCCTTCAAATACAGGTGTAATCCTTTCACGGCGGTCGGCGACCGTCGTCTGCTGCACGAATCTTCGCCATCAGCGACCTTGAAGAAGGTCGGCCCTTGCTCCTCCGCTTGGTGCTCTGGAGATCGCCGAAGCATTCACTCATCCACCGCCGGCCAAAGGATATTCCACATTCAGATCTGGTGACCTTTTCACTCAGGCGGTGACTTGAGTCCCTTCTCCAGCCATCCTCGGGAGTCGAATCAACCGCCCCTAGAACTATGCTCCCGACTCTCACCCTGTTCTCCATTGTCGGCGAGAAGAGGGGTAGACCTGACTGTCATTCTTCATCCTCTTAGGCTGCCGACAAAGGTATTCATAAACTATCTTGGCCTGCAGTTTTTCACATGATTAATAAAGCTAGATCTATAGTTCGTTAAGAACATTATTTCTTCATACTGTTGATCCCTGTATACTCACAGTAAACTATTAAGAACATGCTCTATTTTGAGTGAGTGCAAACTGTCTTCAGGAACACTGGATCGGACCGAATTTATGTACACACATCCATCAATATATATATAGATCTTGCACATGAAACATCAAGCGCACTATTATATCTTCGACATCAATTTTAGTGGATGATATATACATTCATGTATGATGCTAATCATCTCTGTTTTTGTAGAAACACAAATTTGCAGATAGCTTTGATACCGGGAATGACTGCTACCATGAAGCAAGAGCTCGAATCCAAGAACAGTATAAATTAATATCCGCGCTTCAGTTACCTTTCGTTCTAGCCAGCTTCATTTTGTGTTCTAAATTTAGAAAGATAGAATTGTGTATTCACTCCAAATTGAGATTAGTAGTGTATGGTTAAACGATCCTATAGGTTTATGTGTCGTTGTGTTTGCTATAAACTTTGATAATATTAATTCATCGTAGCGACGCTCACTCCTAAATTTTTATAACGCAAAGAACATGTTATTCATATATAGGTATGCAACATGAGACATTTGATGTGTTTGGGCACATATGAGACTTAATATTAGCTTGTACATTGGTTCATTGTTTGTCTTTAATAGCTTTTTGTTGTAAAATATTTCTACATAAACAATAAATAGAAATTAGATACATTTTCGGAATACTATTTGGTATGATAAAATAGCTAACTATGATTTATTCACAGTGAATTTACTCGACTGATAAAATTGCTAGCTATAATTTGTTCCGTCCATTGAATTCTGGCATACAGTCGAACGACGGATTTACTAATTCCAATTCCTATGATAGAATTTCTACATTCAACTAAACAATAGAACGAATTAAAATTGACTTGAATTTCAATTTTTACGGGAATTGGAATTGGGCCAATTCCAACTCATACATCTCATTTTTTGCCAAACGAATGAAGCCGTAGAGAAAATGCACTGGAGTATTGATACGCCCGAAATTGGTATATACGTAAATTATGTAACTGCACGTGTCAGATCAAGTAATATAAAGTGAATAAAGTTCGTTCTCACAGAGATGTGATTAATTTAACACTCGCAAATACTAGTTAACCTTTTCTTTAAATCTAAGTGAATCAATTTAAAGTGTTTTGAAACTAAATTAAAACTCTAAGAAAAATTAATAAAGACGTCCTAAAATTTTTTCTTATCAAATGGTGAGAAAACAGTCTTGTATTTTAACTTCTTAAATCTATTATGATGGATCAATAAAAGATATTTATGAGAAAACATGATGTGCTTTCCTGCAACAATTTTAAGACAGAGATCCGCATGTCTCAATATCGGAAATCACTATATCTCTCATTCCTTTGTCATCTCTAACTTAGGCAAAACAAATAATAATAATAATAATAACACTACAAGAAAAACTTGATTTAGCAAGGAAAATTAGGAAGGCTAGAAAATTCGTTGCTAATTAGGATCAAATTTAGCTAGGTATTTATATTTTGCCTTTAACAACAAAAATAGAAACAAATTTTTTTGTTGCAAAAATAACAACGAATTATTTTGTTGCAAAATAATTGTTGCTAAATAAATACGAAATATTTCGTTTCAAAAAATTATTGCTAATTTTTAAGAATAAATTTTTTATGGCGGGAAAAATTCATTTCCCTCCATTTTTTCATTTCATTTTTAATACAAATAAACATTTTTAATTTCTTTTAAGCCCTAACCATCTCCCTCCCGCTGTCGTCGCCCAGCTCCCCCCTCCCTGTGCAATCTCCCCGCCGTGCTCCAACAGTACAGCCCCTCCACTCTGGTGATTTACTCCTCTCTGGCGGTTCAAGGTGCTTTGATTTCTCGCATTCTCCTCGACTCCTCTACGGGCGATGGAGTATAGAGCGGTTGTTAGCACAAAGGCGACAAACTTCTTCTTGAATCGCCACATAGGTGCGTTCCTTAACATTTCAGCTCTTATTTTTCCCGTCAGACATTAGCTAGTGAGATTTTCTAATTGTTTTAGCGTGAATCGAACAGAGCAGCTGCTTGCACTGTCCGGGTTTTGCCATTGCTTCCTCCCTGTCCGAACCAGAGTAAGAGAGGTGCTTAGAACAATGAATGTCAAACTTCCATTTCCTTATTTTCATTTTGATTATGGATTAGAACTTTAATTTACATTTTGATTTTTTTTCAAACTTCCATTTCGATTTCAGTTTTGATTCAAAGTTCATAAGTTAATTAACATCCCTAGCGACAATAATAGCCCGAGCAGATTGGAGCCAGGTGGTCTTGTTTTAAACATTGCTGGCTTTCTCTGTTTTACTATCGCATAAATAAATAATACCGGGGCATGAATAGTACCGGGCATGATTTAAGGTTCTTCTTAAATAGTAATTGTTAAATTTTTGTGACGTATATATGCACATTTATTTGATTCAAATCTCTTCCAACGGTTCTTATGAGTATATTAATAGCTTTTGATATTATAGTCATGATTTTGTTGATTAGCTTGTATTGAAAGAGATGAGATATTTTATATCACCAATTTTTGTCCAAGTTATAACCAATTTAACATCCTTTGATATGCATATTTCACCATTGTATTGGTGTTGAGGCCCTCAAGGAAGCCCAATCGTGAACATGGCCTAGCCGCTTGGGAAGACATATATTTTTTGCATATTTAATTATGTTCCTCCATTTATATTAAAGATTTGTCTATTTGTTCAATATCTTTTTCAAGCTTAAATACAATTTTAAGGTCTATATTTATACAAGCTAGAAATCATTGAAATGTAGTTATGAAGATTCGGGTAAATCATAGTGTAAAATATAACCTCTTTTGATGGTGGAATTGTGAACGAGAAGATAAATGAGAATGTAATTTATAAGGGCGGCGAACTTACAACGCACCGAGTAAATAAGTGCATTTATCACACGATTATCAACATCCATTGTGTAAACGAAATGAGAAACTCTAATTTCATGTCATATCATTAATCATCCCATAACTAGAGAAGTAATAGTGAATCGTAGGCAATATTTAGAAAATCATTCAGCTAGAACCAGATTAAATAATAAAAAACCCTTAGACCCTGTTCATTTTGATGAAATTGGGGCTTTGGAATTGACATTTATTTTTCAACTCCAATTCTTGTTGTTCGGCATGCCCAAAATAACGTGGGAATTATCATTGTAATTCAATTCTATCAGAATCGCGTGTAAGGTCAATACCGTGACTTTCATTTCGACCTTTCGAGGTCTATTTTCACGATTCTTATCTCGTTCGCCGCCAGGCGCTCCCTCTGTGATTCCTGCTTCCGAAGACCCGCAAGAGCATGTCTTCCTCTCTCGCCGGTGATTAGCCTCTCTTGTCGGTTTCTCCCTCTTTTGCATGTGAGCTCTTGTGAACCCTAACCCCTCTTCCTCGAACAACAATCTGCAAGCGCGAGGCCAACTCCTCCGCCAGGAGTCTATACTACAAGCATGTGACTCCTCTGTATATCGTTGTTCTTACTCAGATGGCGGCATATAAAGCTCCTTGTGCTTGTGCCGGCAATATTTGCATTGATGTAGATCTAGGGTTTGTATCAATGATTCCATCAAGATCTTTGATTCCTTGTGTTAAATGTCGGCAGTAGTTGCTTTATGTATATGTGTAGGTTATATACATTTACTCTGATTTATGCATAGGTTTTATTCATTAACCCTGATTTATTCATTCTCATAGATCTAGGATTTGTACAGATCTTTTATACAAGTGTGTTTGTACAGATATATGATGTATTTTTTATGCATGTGTATGTGTGTGTATGCTTATTTGAGTGTATGTGCGAATGTGTGTGTATATGTGTATGTTTGTTTGTTTGAGTGTGTGTATTTGTATGTGTATGTGTGTGTCTATTTTTATGTGTACATGTATGTGTGTATGTATATTTGTTTGAGTGTATGTGTGAATGTGTGTGTGTGTGTGTGTGATAGAGAGAGGGAGAGAGGGAGAGAGGGAGAGAGAGAGATGTGTATGTGTATTTGTGTCTGTATGTTTGTTTGACTGTATGCGTGTATGTATGTTTGACTAAGTATATGTGTGAATGTGTGTGTGTGTGTGTGTGTGTATGTTTGTTTGAGTGATGTGTATGTGTATGTGTGTATGCATGTTAATTTGATTGGGTGTATGTGTGAATGTGTATGTATGCATGTTTGTTTGAGTATGTGTGTGTATGTTTGTTTGACTGATGTGTATGTGTATGTATATTTGTTTGAGTGTATGTGTGAATGTCTATGTGTGTATGTATGGTTGTTTGAGTGTGTGTGTGAATGTGTGTATATTTGTTTGAGTGATGTGTGACTTCTCAGCATTGTGTATGTGTGTATGTATGTTTGTTTGAGTGTATGTGTGAATGTTTGTGTGTATATTTGTTTGAGTGATGTGTGACTTCAATTCTCAGCAGTGTGTATGTGTGTTTGTATGTTTGTTTGAGTGTATGATGAATGAGAGCAGTGTGACTTATCGGCTGCCACCGCCGATCTCAAAGGCAGACATGATATATGTGGTCATTGCAGCTATTACAGATCTGACTGAGGCTGAAGTCAAGTGGCTTGTTTTTCACATATAAGTGATGATAGATCTCCATAACCTAGTAACAAGGAAATGCATTCTTATGCATTATATCTGTTTACCCCATCCTTATCTTGCATTTCTAGTACTCAATTATCATGGGATGTTTTTTGGTTTGTTGTTTATCCCCCTCCTTAGTGAAAATGCCTATTATTTTTACCCAACGTGGATTATAGAGTATATTAAACAGTTTCTATGCAGGAAAATTGCAGCAATTTGCCAACAAAACACTCCTACATTTCAACAAGGACAAGTGCCATCGATGATCTATTTTGGATATTGTAGAGAAACACATGCCAGCCTAACCTTTTTTATTAATGATTCAATTCAACTTCCACGGAATCTTTGATGGTGCATCGTAGACCATATTCTTGGAAATTTATTTTGATGGCTCCTACCTATGTTGTTCAAGAGGTAATAATCCCTTTATTTTTTCCATTGATCTATCTGCTAGAGAACAAACAACATCAGGCTAAATGTCCTCTTATTGATTGCCAAAATATTTTCAGAACTTTTATATTTCTATTGGCTAAGATCGACGATGACCATATTTCGATGGAGATAAATAGCCAGATTGAAATAGAATCAACAACAAAATCACAATGATGACCGTATATCTTGAACGAAAACACATGAATTTTACTGCAGGATTTGTGGTAGAATTCATAAACGGAGGAATGAATTCATCAACGAGGACTATTTTATTACCTTTTCACTTTAGTTCTTGGTTATTTTCTCATGGAATAAAATTAAAATTTTCACCTCATGCTACCAAGGATTAATATTAAAAAGTTGATATTATTATTAGTTTATATCCAGAACTGGGTGCTTAAATGTCAATTGTTAGCAATGTTTTTGAGTGTTGTGGACTCTTGGTGTGTAACAAAAACATTGATTGGGCTTTTTCAGCTATTGATAAATTAAAGTCATGGATGTTGTATGGATAAAGGAGAGTCTCTTTGATGTTAGCATTGTCAAGGTATTGACACATATTTTCTGATAAAAATCTTACTTTTACTTGAATATGGTTCTTTCTTTTGCTCTTATTTTGGTTGCCACATTTTTTCTATAATGGCTGGTTTAGTTTGTAAAGTTTCATTCTGGTGATATTTTGAAACAAATTTGATGAATAAAAGGGGCGACATTTATAAAACATGCATTCAGCTGTGTTGTTTCTTTTATTATGTTTTTCATTCCTACAGAGCAAACGAAAGAGAATGTTTCAAATTTTTCCTCATAGGTAATCCTCATCTTCCTCTCACCCGCGAATCTGCACCAATGGGGATTGCCCCTTCTCCACAAGCATGGCTCAGTTCCATGGTAAAATTTACTTTTCATTTCTTTATAAAATTTGCTTTTCAATTATCCCCAAATATGTAAGCATTGTCTTCTTTAATTCCATGCCCAATCTCTAAATCTTATAGATGAAATTTCTTTTCTTACAAATTGTTGTAGCTCCACTTTTTACAATGAAAAAGTCATGCTGTAGGTGCGGCATCTTCGATGTTTACAGGTTTTGTCTTAGTTTATTATCATGTATGCCATGAAGTATCATCATTCTTTGTAGGTATTAGTATGAATGCATATTAAAATTGGTATTGAGTTTCATGAAGATCGCATACTTAGGGATTCATTTAGAAGTTTGCTTCATAATTTTCATTTGATTTGACTACAACTTGTAGAATCCATTTACATGTAAATCCTAGAGATATATTCTTCTATGGGGCACAAATAGGCATGATTATGAGCAGCAGGGCAACACAATTGAAAATTGTTGTGGAGTTTTTTGGACATCTTGATTGTTGAGAAATTATGGAAGAATCCAATGAACAGGAATTATCATAAGCTCAATTCAAGCCTAATAAAAGAACAAAAGCAACTAACTGATATTACATTTCTTCTTTTCTTCCTTTACCACACCATAACCATCTCTCATATTTAGTCAAATCCAGTAGCCAACCTTTTTCCCATATCTGACTATTGTTGGCTTCAATTCATGCACCTATGAGTGATGTTCTCTGCAATCCAACCTGAAATCAATCACTGTCAAGGCCACTAGGACACTTACCAGTACTCCTGCTTCCCCCTTCGATCCCTTTCCCCATCCCTCCTAAAACTTGCAACCCCACTTACCACTACTGCAAGACAGCTCTAACAACCCCTGAGTCCTAAAATCAGTGCCAAATCGTATCAAAGTTGATGTCCTGCCCCGAATGAATTAACCTCCACTTCTCGAGATGGCTATTTCTTTTCCAAGCTCATAGTTAACGTTACAAGTCTAGCTGCACATGATTTTCTAGTCATATGGTGTGGATTATCACGAGACTTTTGCTCCCGTTACAAAGCTTACTTCAGTTCACGTGCTTATGTCAAGAATGTTCCTGTTCATTCATTTCTTGATAAAAAAATGTCAGTTTTACATTTGTGCACATGCTTATAATTGACATGCAAAATTGCTAATTAAGTTTTTTCTTTTGCATTGTAGGCCATGGATAATGGAGGGATAGGTGCCTCATGAAGAAGTGTCTACTTGCACTCATAGAACAAACGCACCTAGAAATGTATTGATGTTTGGTTATATATTAAACATTGGTCATGATGTATATATGGAAGTTTGATGATGTATACACAAAAGTTTGATAATGTATATATGAAAGTTTGTTGATACATATAATTTGTTTGTTGATGTATGAAAATATGTTTCATGGAGTATGAAAGTTTGTTAACATTTGAAAGTTTAGTTATATCTCAATATTGAGTATGCATCAAATATTTTTGATCTTCTATGTCTTTTAATTATGGTGTATGCTATTAAAAAATTTTGTGTTGCTTTGATGAAAATACTATCGTTAGTAGTTAATTTGTTAATCTTGTATAATCAAAAATAAAAATAATTTAAAACTGTTATATAATATTACTATTTAAAGAAATTGACACAATATATATATGTATATATTGCTAATTGATTCAAAATAAATACTTCATCATCAATTTAACAACAAAATATTGTATTATTAATATTTTTATTTTAAATGGTTGACATTTATTAGTATCAAATCTTGCAACGATTTTAATGCTAGCTAATTTTAGGATCAAAATTATTTGATGGTGATTAGCAATGAATTTTTTGTGGGTATTATACCTTGCTAAATTAGGAAGCAATATATTTCTTGCTAAAATTTCCTTGCAAAACAGCAATGAAAAACATCCTTGCTAAATTTAGCTAGGCTCAAATTTGAAAGGAAAAGGTTTTGTTGCTAAATCCCTTGCTAATGTAAATTAGCAAGGATTTTTATGATTTAGCAAGGGATTCTTCTCCTGGCTAATAAGGCTTTTTCTTGTAGTGTAATAATAATCAAAGTTGTTAACGTACAGGTGAAATCTTTTTCTCTCTTCTACGCTATATTGAGTTGATGATACACTTATGTCTCTCCTCTCTTGAATCTCAAAGAGCAGTAAAACGGGCCAAAAACTTTGGTTAAAGATTTGTGGAACTCATCTCACGAATCTCGACGTATAGTAAAATAATTTCCATTCATATTCTCACATGTCTCATCTCTCAAATCTCGAAGCGGAGAGTAGAATGAAAATATAATCCAAAATTTTACCAACAAGATCAAAAACTCAATAAAGAAATCACACCAAATATTTCATAAATCAAAATAAATGTAGAGATCACATCAAAATAGAACAAAGTACTTTCAAAATACAATATTTAGGGAATTAGTTCATGATTTGAGAAATCCATCACGAAATTAGAGAGATCTTACAAGATATTATGTTTAGAGATCTAAATTCTGCAAAAAATTCCACTCAAATGTGCGCAAAATCTCTCTTTGATGAAGATCTGTGTGACTCCTCCTTCTTCTCTTGCAAACCCTAGTTCTCTCTACAATAATTTGAATATGATGAAAAAAATGTCATTTTAATTCTATTAAATCCATTTATATATGTTTCTCCCTCAAAAGAATATTTTAAATATTGAATAGATGCATTTTTTACCCTTTGAAAACAACTCAAATTTGAATATTTTCGGAATTCAAATTTCTATTCCCGCACAGATGTTGTAACATAATTTTTGCACTATGAAAATATGTTATAACATATTTTCTGCATTACTAAAAACTACTTCAAACTGCAATTAATTTACGACAACTCTTCTGCCCTTTTCCTGGACTTCAAATAAGTATGTCATTGACTTCTTGGGTGGATACTTTGAAAATTCTACATTAAAAACAAATTAAAATGATGAAAATACCCTTTAATCAAAAACCAAATTATTTTTTATTTAATACATTTTAACTCGTATTTATCAATTATATTAATCAAAAACATAAGAATTTAGACACGGGACAACTTCTTTTTGAGAAGTTATCAAGTATCGCTTGGGCTGTGATTTGAGGAGGAAATCTGATGGGTTCAATTTCACTCGGAATTAAGAATTGACTCATATTAGTTCATTTTTGAAATTGAAATCGACTCTTTGTTCTAAATTGTAGAACAGGAATCGAATCAGAAATGTTGGTTAGGCTTCAGATCAATTATTTGTTTCCAAAATTTAGAGGATAAATATGTTACACCAACAAAAATAAATGTGAAATCAAAGTTCATCACCAGATTCAGAATATCAAAAAAATATTAAACAATCATTTAAAGTGTTTTGAGACCTTCCATCAGCATTGTCTTTTCTCACCAAAAGAGGTGACCATCACTCATGTGCATGCATGTGCAAAAAGAATTTGGGTATCATAGTAGCCTGCTCACAAATCTTAAACATGAATGATGAATTAGTCTTAAATATACTTATATACTTATATCCCGGAGAAGTGCTAACTCAATTACAGCTCTTATCAATAACATGATAAAGTCTTCCCTGGATAATTCATTTAACCATGAAATAAACACTATTCTTACTTTTGATTATTTTGTACACAATTGTTATGAGAAACACCACTAGAAATCAGTCAAATAATATAATAATTGTATTTAAATTTGTATGTTTAAAAAACAGGAGATTCAGTCTGCATAAAAAGAATTGAGCACTTGAATTGGTTTCATCATTAGCCACAAAAACCGTACTTTCTGTCAAATTGGTTATAAACCAAAGCATATAGGAAATCTTAAACTTTGCATGGCTCTAAAATCATCAATGATTCTTAGATTACTTGATGAGTACCCATTTAATTATAAGATATTTGGGTTGCGAGTATCTGAGTTCCTCCACTATGAGAAGTACTTATAATGGTGGATCAATGACAGTCATCTAATTAAATAAAACATGATCCAACGACCTGAAATCGCGTGATTAAACAATAGAACTACGCAAATTTTCACTAAGGAACATGTCTTGTTGACATGAACCGCACGTCTCGTCGATATTGAAAACCCATCTTGTCGATATCGAAAACACGGCTCGCCGACATGCTCAGCCAAGTCTTCTCCCCGACAAGCAATGCATCAAGTTGATATGCCTCAGTCGTCTCGACGACATGCTTAAGTCATCTCGCCGATATTTCTTTGCAACCAGTCAACATGCCTTAGCTTCTAGTCGACATGGATGTAGCTTCCAATTGACATGGACTATAACATCTTGTCGATATGAAGTAGTAGAGTTTAGAATTTTGAATTTTTGATCTGGTTTTTCCTACAAGTCACTGGGACTCGCCTTTAGGGGTTGGACCCCAACAGACTCCCCTTCTAGATCATAAAGAGGAGTCCTTTTATCTGACTTCTTCAGGTGTACAACATGTCGATCAGCAATTGGCACAACTCATGCTTCTCCCTCGACATGATCTTCACTATCATGTCTGACAGATTTTCTTCAGTATGAACTTTCTCCACCTTCAACAGCTTCTCCTCGATAGAATCTTATATTCAATCATACATGACATCTATATGCTTCGTATTGGAGTGGTAGTATTTTTGACCCTACAAGAAAACTATATCTAAATTACTTTCAAGACATTCGTTCCAGGATGAAGTAAGACTAGTGAACACAAAATAAAACACATAATAAAAACGTAACACATACCTTAAATTATTCCTTGAGTCTTGTTTGCCCTACCACCATCAATTCATTTTTCTTTACGTATCCAAAGTCAAGCCAGTTACCTAAATAAAATCTGACGACAGACTTAGTCATAAAAATATGACTAAGTGAGAAATATATCTCTTTAATTGTTGTAAATAAAAATAGAAAAGAATAAACATAGCAATAAACATAGTTCAATACTAACTCTTTTTTGTATCAGTAATGAAACTATGAAGCAACATGATAACTGTATGAACATGTTAGTAGTAATAAAACAGTATAAGCAGTTATAGGACAATAATATTCAGTATCTATATCATGGTGTCAGTATAAGTAAGAAAACTATGCAACAGTGTATTTGTATAATAGTACCAGTAAATAAATTATGAAACAGTCTATCTATATAACATATTAATATAAGCAGCCTAGTAGAGTGAAGAAAAACAGTATGAGTGTATTTGTAGCAATATAACAACATGACAAATAACAGTATAAGTTCCTATATGTATAGTTCAACAATGTATCAGTGTATACAATAGAGCAGTGCAACTATAAAACCATATCAGTTCTCACATTTATAATACATGTAGTTTGGCTTAACAATGTATATGTACAACCCATATTCGTCGAGGGTAGACCTCACCAGAGCCAGATCAACAGAAGTCAAAGTCAGCAAGTCAAAATAGAGGTCAGAGTCAACGTGCCAGACAGCAGAAGGTCTGGGCGAGTATGGTGAGCTCCCCTCACATACTCGCTAGGTAGGAGACTAGGCCAACTACTCGTCAAGCTGTGCGAGTTCCTCCGGGAAGTCGCCTAGTCGTCAGGGGGTGGGCTATAAATAGACCCCCCCCCCTCCTCTCATGATTTCTCTATAAATAGGGCCCTAAGGGTACGATGAGAGACACTTCAAATCCCAGTCAGGATCTCACGAGCTCTACTTCTTGGATACCAGCTGAGCCTTTGGATTCCTTTTTCATAGAGACTCGGTCGGAACCTCGCGACTTGGTTGTCAGTTAGTCTCCATCGTACCTTGCTCGACCACTTTGTTTGTGGAGGGGTAACTTCTTTCAAGCTTTCTGGTACGTGGTGAGACCTTCCTACTGCAGTACATGTGGTTCTGTTTGTTGCCTTTATTCTTCATCTGAGTCCCTCTGGTGTTCTAGATTTACCCTAATCCAGTAGCCTTAGGTTGCCTTGATCTGAATCTTGAGGTTGGGAATTTTCCCTGCTTCAACAGTATCAGTGTTCAATATCGCAGTATAAGTTCCTACGTTAGTAATATGTGTAGTTTAGCAATGCATCAGTGTAGCTATATAACTGTATATGTTCTTATGTTATCTTTTCATCTTTTACGTTAAATAATATTAAGGATAACTGTTATAGTATTAGTATCCATATTTCAGTATTTCAGTGTTTGGGCCTGACCCCTCGGGTCTACAGTGTCCAAATCAGTACGTTCAACACACGTTTATATCTTTCGGGCGACTGATTTGACAAACCATCAGTATCCTTTATGCGCATTTCCGTTCAGTCATACCCTTAACAAAACATGCATCGATGCATTTTCATTTATGTTAATTGTATGTAATTCTTTAATATACATAGGATTTGTTTAGTTATTAATCCCCTCAGAATAATAATCACCTATTTGTCTTTGTCAAGGTCATACAATATAGCGACAATAAGTATCAATGATATATAATGAATTCATGTTAACATATGTAGTTAACTATGTGTTTGACATTCTTATAATAAGAGTGCACATAACGAAAAATAGAGCACTAAATCCTAAATTAAACAGGTAGCCCTCACCATCAGTTGTTCCTTCTTTTTATGTCTCTTCATGTCATTGTCGCATCTATTCGGCGATGTCATCCTTTGCAATATTTGTGTTTAGAAATCGTTTCGTTATGCACTTTTCTATTGGGGTTGCACCTCTTTATATATAGTTACGACGTTGACCATTATGTTAACATCACTTGCAAACTACTCAACTAGCCCTCTAGTTTCCATAACTATAGAAGATACACAAGTGTAAATCAATTACACAACTCAATTCCTCTCTTTTGTAAAACAAATCATAAAAGAGACATGCCCAAAACAATAACAAAACTTAATTTCAACTCATTACTCTTAACAACCAACCACAACCAAATAACATGTAGAAAGCTAGGTAAAGCAAAACTCAAAAGCTATAAATATAAATAAGAAAGACTAGCTCAATTACAAAATAATAGTTGACCAGCATCAGTAAAACCATATAGCTTTTAAATGAAAAACAGTTGGTCCAAGAATACACCCACAATTAAACAAAAGAGACGTAGTTGTTCAGTAGTAGCAAAACACCCCCAACAATCCATAATATCGGACTATAGGGAATCAACAACTGACCAAATGCAGACAAACTCGTTAAGAAAAGGACCCCCAAAATCCATCATAACCAGGCAAATAAGAGATCAATAACCGGCCAATAAAACCCCCAATGAAACGAATATTGCAGCATGTTCAAGTAGACCCAAAACAACCTTGCAACAACAAGATTACCCATTTGACAACAAATTTGGAGCAGCGGATTAAGACCCCCCAAAATCAATAAGCTTAAGAAGAAAAAGACCATAACTATTAGTTATCAAATCCCAAGCTTGCACAGTTAAGAAAAGGTTAGCTCTAGCGTGAAAGAAATAACAACACCCATTATAAGGAAAAAGGACAACACCAACTAATAAAACCTAACATGAACAACACAAGTCGGCCCCAAAATCAGCCATTTATCCCTCAATATAAGGGAAGTGAGACCAAAACGATCTCCGAATCTTCACATCAAAACAAACCTAACTTGACTTATCATAAAATCCAATCTACAAAAGAAGGAATAAAAGAAAATTAGGGGAGAAATAAGGCTTACTGTGAAGCTAGAGGAAGCAGGTTCGGTACAAAAAGAGCGAGCATAAGTAATTCCAGCTCAAAAGAGACTGTACCAAACTCCGCCTAGGCAAACCCTTGCCAAAGCCAAACTCTGATCCCAGTAGTAACTCAGGGATCTCGCTGGTTATTGTGAAATCAAGAGAGGGAGACCAAGGGGAGTAGAGAAGGAGAACAGCTCCGTTCCAGAAGCCCTAGATACGATGTGGCGAAGAATGGGGTAAAAGCGCGTATCGACGGAGATAAGAATAAAAATATTAGTTCCTGATTGCTGCCACCGATGAAAGGGAAACCACCGCCTCACCAGTCATTAAAGTCATGGCTAACCACTTAATAATTTTCATAAGCTTTAACGAGCCAATTGCACTTCCCGATTACTTAATTAGCCAAAAACCCTTTCTTTACCATAGAACATAAACAATTATCATCATCATCAGGGAATTTATAATTGACGTTTCTTATTCACTGGGGTCAATTCACGTTTTGTGCCGTTACAGGTAAGCGGGATTCTTGACCAAGAATATAGCACTCTGATTGTCACTGTACATATTGAACTCATCTTGGTGGAGTCCAAGTTCAAACATGAACTTCTTTATCCATATGATATTCTTTGATGCTTCTGTTAGTGTTATATATTCTATCATTGTCGTCATACATTTTCTGCAACTTTGATTGTTAAGACATGGCTCTCCCTACAAATGTGACAACAAAACTAGATGTGGACCTCCGGGAATCAACATCTCCAGACATTTCTGAGTTAGAGTGTCCAACTAGCTTTGGCGACTCACCACCAAACAGCAAACATAGATTTGAGGTACCTCTAAGATATCAGAGTATCCACTTCACTCCATCCCAATGGACTTTACTTGGATTTGTCAAATATATGTGCATTACTCCCACTGTATAAGTTATGTCTAGCAAAATGTCGATCATAACATACATCAAACTTCTCACTGCAAATGCATAGGGGATATGGCTCATCTCCTCTACCTCCTTCTAATATGAAGGACACTAAGAACTTGAGAGCTTGAAGTATCCACCAAATAGAGTAGCAACCGGCTTAGCCCTCTCAATCATTAACCTTTTTAACACCTTCTTTGTGTACTCTCGCTGAGATAGCTACAATAGACTTGCACTCCTATCCACGAAGATCATCCCAAGGATCTTTTTCATTGGTCCCAAGTCCTTCATCTCAAAGGATTTGTTGAGCTCCTTCTTCAGATAATTAATAATAACCTTGTTATCCTCGATAATCAACATGTCATCAATGTACATCAGCAGAATGATAAGATTCTTTTCAGTCCTCTTCACATAGACATGACGATCATCCCTAGTCCTTTGGAATTTACTCTTCATCATCAATGAGTCAAACTTCTTATACCACTGTCTGGGTGACTGTTTTAACCCATATAGCCTTTTCTTGAGTCAGCAAACCAAATGATCCCTTCCTTTGACTTTAAAGCCTTCAGATTGCTCCATATATAACTTCTCTTCCAAGTCTCCATGTTGGAATGTCGTCTTGACATCCATCTACTCAGCCTCAAGATTGATTGAAGTGGCTAACCCCATGGCTAGTCTCATAGAAGACATCTTCACCATATATGAAAATATTTTGTCAAAATTCACACTGTGCTTCTAACTGAACCCATAAACTACTAGTCTTGCCTTATACCTAGGTTTGGAGAGATTCTCACCAGCTTTTAGCTTGAAGACTCGCTTGTTCTTCAAGGTCTTCCTCCCCTTTGGTAGTTGGTCCAAATCATAGGTTCTATTCTTTTGGAGTGAGTCCAACTCCTCTAGCTGATGCACATAGCTCAATGTCTTCAGCCTTTTGAGCCTCCTCAAATGACTCAAATTCACCACTAACAGCAAGCAATATATAACATTGTGGTGTATACCTGGTGCTTAGCCTCTGTGTTTTGTCTGATCTCTTGATGGGCATGTCCATAACTGGTGGAACATCAATAAGTAACCCTCCCCTTCATTCAGTAACTCTTCATAATCTGGAATTTGCACAACTTCTTCCTCAGCACGCCCTTCATCAACACAAGCATTCTCTGGCTCAAGATCTTCGTCAGAACTCTTCACAGTAGGTAGATTCCATGGCTCAACATCCTTCTGCTCTCCAACAGTTCAATCTTCTACAAAGATAATATTCCTTTTTTTGACGATCTTCTTCTTCTCAGGATCTCAGAGTCCATACCCAAACTCTTCATGCAAGAATCTTAACAAGATGCACTCTCAGAACTTCTCATCAAGCTTGGACCTCTCCTTAGGTATATGGATATATTTTATATATTTAAACACCCTCACATGTTCATAAGATACCTCTTCCCAGACCATACCCAATTTGGAATATCTCCATCCAACCACGTGGAGGGGGACAAATTGATTGGATTCACTATAATTTGAACTGCCTCTGCCCAAAATTGCTTGCCAATTACGGCCCGTGAGATCATGCACCCGATCTACTCTATAATGGCACTATTTATCCTCCCTACTAGCTAGTTCTGCTATAGTATTCTTGAAATAGACTTTTTATGCATGATGTTATACTCCTACAGTAGGCATCGCAAGGTCAAGTATATTCTCCCTCATTATCAGATCTCACTTGCTTGATTTACTTCCCAGTCATCTTATCCACCTTTGCCTTGAACTCCAAAATTTTGTCAGAACTTCTCTTTTTTTCTTCAGGAAGTAAGATTATACCTTTCTTGAGTGATCATCAATAAACGTGACAAAATATGCTGCATCACCAACTAACTTGGGTTCTATCAAACCACACACATCTGTGTGAATTTGATTCAGTAGCTCTGCCTTCCTCTTCGGTTCAAGCTCCGCAAAGGATACTTCTCTACTTATCAGCCGAGCAGTGAACACAAGTGTCAAGTAACTCCCCCAATAGCTCTAGAAGGACCTTGTTTTTCACCAAAATCATCAGATTCTTTTCACTGATATGACAGTCTGTAATGTCACAATTCTATAGAGTTGTCTTCAGCTGCCACTACTAGAAAACAGACCTTTAGCCACAGTTTTTTTGTCATGGGGGAAAATCGTGGCTAATAATGAAGTATTAGCCACGGTACTTATTCTGTGGCTAATAAGTTATTATTAGCCACGGAAGCCTAATCCGTGGCAAAAAATGGGTATTTTTTAGTCTCACACCGTCAGTTAAAACTTTTATTTTGGGTTTATATTGCTCATTTCGCAATGAATGTTTTAATTAAGCTGCACTCGCGGGCGGGCTCGCGGGCGGGCGGCCCGTGGGACGCGGGCGGCGGGCGGCGGGCGGCTGGCGGAGGCGGGCCGCGCCGGCGGGATTTTTTTATGTGAGGAAAGAAGGAGCTTTTAGCCACGACAATTGAACCGTGGCAAACAAGGAGCTTTTAGCCACGACAATTGAACTGTGGCTAATAATTGCTGAAAACAGACCCTTTAGCCACGATTTTAATTCGTGGCTAAAACTTATTTGCCACGGATTCAGCATGACTAATACTATTAGCCACGCTCGTATTGCCCACGCCCATATGCCGTGGGTAGGCCGTGACTAAAAGGCTTTAGCCACGATTTTGGTCTTTTAGCCACGACAATCTGCCGTTGCTAAAAGTCTGTTTTCTAGTAGTGTACTATTCACACTTGGATTGTAGATCTTGGCCTTTGGTCGATACAAACCACAACACTTCTTGCTCCCGACCACTGCCAAGGAACCTTTCACTACCCTCCAGACACCTCGCCTTTAATGATACTTTGCAAACAACTTCATTTTAATTCCGGCCTAGACACACATTTTTCTCTCAGGCGCATTTTCTGTATGGACGAACATTTTTTCTCGGGCGCACATTTTTCGCCTGATCGTACATTTTCCCCCATGCGCAAATTTTCGCTCGTGCGCGCATTTTCCATTCGTACAAGCATTTGCCCGAGCACGCATTTTCTGTCGGGACGCACATTTTTTGCTCGAGCAAGCATTTTTCGCGTGGGTACCCGTTTTTCTCATAGGCACCCATTTTTTCACCCAAGCGCTCGCATTTTAGACTTGGCGCACGCTTTTCGCTCGGCCGCGCTCATTTTTGCTCTCGCACCTTGACACGGTTATTGTTGGAAACGCGTACAGGCACCCACTTCGCCTCTGCCTTACAACTCTACTCCACTTGACAACAACCACACCACCGAAAACAGATCGGCGAGACCGCCAAAGACCGCGCGGCTAGCCCACCACCGGCGAGACACTTCCACACGCACGAGTAGTCGCCCAGCGAGAGCCCTCTCGCGCGCGAGAGCGAGACACCCCTGGCGAATGGACTCCCGGCGAGTTAACTCCCCACTCGCGGCTAACCTGCCACCGGCGAGTACACAGCCCGCGCAACAACAACACTTGTCGGGCGAGTTCACCCCTGCAAGATACGCTTCTGCAGCGAGATCGCCAACTCGCGCTCCACTCGCATGCACAAGCCCCTACCCGCTCGGCAAGACCCACTAGCGAGATCCTACTCGCATGGTTAGAAAATCAAACCGCCCGGACAACACACCAGTGCTGCAGCGCTTCTCTCCCTATCCTCTCACAAAAGAAAAATCCAGAAATTGGGAAGTTTTTTCAATTCTTCAGCACTTCAAAAGTAATACATACATGCCTATTTATATGCTAGAGCAACCAACCAAAAACCGTCAGGTGACACTACATTAAATATCACTCCTAACTACTAACTCCTAACATTAAAAATTACAATAACATATAATAATAACTTAAAACAAATCCTGACTAGTTGACCTGGTCAACATAGTCAAACACCAACAAAACTCCCCCTCAAACTTGACAGCACATGCCGAGTTTGCTTTTGAGCATCAGGAACGTCTCCACCTTCAATGCCTTAGTGAAAATGTCCGCGACCTGCTCTCCGGTGGGGCAATACAGCACTTCAACCGCCTTCAGCTCCACTTGCTCACAAAGGAAGTGATATCTCGTCTCGATGTGCTTGCTACGCTCATGTAACACAGGGTTTTGTGTGAGCTGGATGACCGACATGTTGTCCACAAACATGGTCATAGGCCCATCCACTTCATGATACAACTCCTGCAGGAAGTTCCTTAGCCAAATACCCTGACAGGTACAAGTCGCCGCCGCGATGTACTCTGCTTCACAAGATGATAAGGCAATCGTTGCCTGCTTCTTCGAACTCCATGAGAACACTCATGTGCCCATATTGAAAGCGTACCCGAAAGTGCTCTTCCAGTCATTCACATCTCCACCATAATCACTATCTGAGTACCCAACCAGCTTCAGCTCCTCCCCCGTAGAGTACTTCAGTCCAAGACCTCTTGTCCCGTTTATGTACCTCAGGATCCTCTTTACGGCTGTGAAGTGATCCTCCTTTGGTTCCTTCATGTGCCTGCTTACCACCCCGACTGTGTACATGATATCAGGTCGGGTGAAGGTCAAGTAGCGTAGACTCCCCACCAAGCTTTTGAATAAAGTGGAGTCTACCGCTCCTTCCTTCGACTCTTTGCTCAACTTCAGTCCTAGGTCGGCAGGAGTAGAGATAGGCTTGCTGTTCTCCATCCTGAACTTCTTCAGGATCTCCTCTGCATACTTCTTCTGTGAGATGAAGATCCCGTCTTCACTATGCTTCACCTCCACACCCAAGAAGTAGTTGAGCTCTCTCAAGTCCGTCATCTCGAACTCCTTCTTCATCATTCTCTTGAACTCCCCGTACATCGAAAGGTTGTTGCCTGTGAAGATCATATCGTCTACGTATAGACATACGATCATCATGTCGTCATTCTTCTCAACCTCGTGTAGAGGGCATATTCATGGTGGTTCTTCCTGTAGCCATTCTTCTACAAGTAAGCACCTATTCTCTCATTCCAGGCTCGAGCTCCTTGCTTCAGCCCGTACAAAGCTTTGTCCAGCTTGCATACTTTCCTCTCCTGCCCCTTCACCACATAACCTGGAGGCTGCTCAATATACAAATCCTCCTCTAGGTAGCCATTCAGGTAGGCGGATACCACATCCATCTGCATGATCTTTCATCCATGATGAGCTTCCAGAGCAATGATCAATCAGATGTGTCTATCCGCGCCACTAGGGCGAAGACTTCATCATAGTCCACTCCTTGGACTTGTCGGTAGCCCTTCACGATTAGCCGCGTCTTATGCTTCTCCACGCCTCCATCTTTGTTCTTCTTCACCTTATAGACTCACTTCACCCTGAGGGGTTTGTGGCCAGCTTGAGGGTCTACCAGCTTCCAGGTGTCGTTCTTCTTGATGGATGTCATCTCATCATCCATCGCCTTCCTCCAAGTTTTCTGCTGGGCAGTTCGTCGTATGAGTGCGGTTCACAATCTGCAAGCAGACAGTATAAAGAAAAATTGTTAAGGGCCGGTGTCGTCTCCTCGTAGATCTCCTCCAACCTCCTCATCTTAGGTTGAGGACGATCCGCCTTACTCCCGCTAGTGCTTGCTCCACTAGAACCACCTCCACTTGTACTAACTCCACTAGAGTAGGGAGTAGGAGCTCCCCCTGACTCTCCACTAGGTGGTGATGGTGGCTTGGTTCCACCCATCTTAGCTTCTGCTTCCTGACCACCCTCCTCTTCATCGTCATCAAAAAAACATCCCCTTAGTGCTCCTCATCTCTTCATCCCAGCTCCAACTACTATCTTCCTCAAACACTACATCCCTTGAGATGATAGCTCTCTCCGTCACCGGATTGTACAACTTGTAAGCCTTACTCATCAGAGCGTAGCCTACGAAGATGCACTTCTCGCTTCTGTCATCCAGCTTCTTCCTCCTCTAGTCCGGGACGTGGGCATAAGTCACACACCCAAAGACCCTTAGGTGCTTCACACTCGGCTTCCAGCCACACCATGCTTCGAACGGAGTCATAAACTTCACACTCTTTGTTGGGCATCGATTTACACGTCATTTAGGTGCACCTCCTTCCCATTTAAGGTGACCGTTATGACTCCTCTTCCTTCCACTGATATCTTTGAGGCGTCTCCAAAACTGACCTCACCATCATTTAGCTCTAGGCTGATGAACAACTCCTTCTCTCCACACATGTGGTTACTAGCTCCAGTATCCAGGTACCACACTTCGTTCCTCCCACCTTCAGCACCCCTGTAGGTTAGGAACATCATCGGGTCACCACCCGTGTTGCTTGCTTCAGCATAAAGTTTGGCTTCTCCTCCCTTCCTTGGAGCCCAACAATCATTGCTCATATGCCCAAACTTGTTACAGTTGTAACATTGTATTTGGGACATATCGCCTCTACCTCTTTCTTGACTTCTTCCTTAGCCTCTATCTTGGCCTCTTCCTCTTCCTCCTGCATCTTGCCTCCAACCATGAGGTTGCTCCGCCTCTCTCTGGTTGTATTGGTTCCTCCCTTGATCTTTTCCTTCTCTTCTTCCTCTACCTCTTCCTTGGTAGCCCCAGCCACGCTGGCCTCCTCCTCTTCCTGAGCTCTCTCCAAAATTTAACTAAGTCTGGAGTGCTTTACCCAAGCCACTCGACTCCTCCTCGTCTTGCAACATGCGGTACTCGTGAGCTTGTAGCGAGCCAACAAGCTCATCTACCGCCATCATGGTGAGATATTTCGACTCCTCAATCGCCACTACTACATGCCGGAACTTCTTAGACATAGATCGCAAGAGCATCTCCATGAATCTTACGTCATCTGTCACCTCTCTATTCCTCTTCATCTTGTTTGTGAGCTTCTGCAGACGAGTCACATAGTCACCAACCTTATTTTCACTCTGCATCTTCGTTATTTCATATTGAGCTCAGAGGGATTGCAGCTTCACCTTCTTTACCTTATCAACTCCATGCATGGAGCGTTGCAAAATCTCTCATGCCTCCTTTGATGTCTCCGCATCTAAGATCTTCTCGAAGGTCGCCTCATCCACACCTTGGTATAATAGGAACAACGCCTTCTTATCTCTTTTCCTCGACTCTCTTAACGCTGCCTTCTGTGCGTTAGTCAGCGCCGCCTCCACTTCAGCAGTAAGCACCTCAACGCCTTCTTCTACTATCTCTTACCACTCCTTTGAGGCGAGGAGCACTCGCATCTGAATGCTCCAGTTCCCGTAGTTGGTTTTTGTCAACTTGGGGACTTGCCCTGGCATGACGCTTCTCATCTCCATTTCTCCTTATCACTTAACCTTCCGAGCAATCTCCTAGGGGGTCGAATATGGCTCTGATACCACTTATTGGAAACGAGTACAAACACCACTTCACCTCTGCCTTACAACTCTACTCCACTTGACAACAACTACACCACCGAAAACAGACCGGCGAGACCGCCAAAAACCGCGCGGCTAGCCCACCACCGGCGAGAAACTTCCACCGGCGCTAGTAGCCGCCCAGCGAGAGCCCTCTCGCACACGAGAGCGAGACACCCCTGGCGAATGGACTCCCGGCGAGTTAACACCCCACTCGCGGCTAACCTGCCACCGGCGAGTACACAACCCGCGCAACAACAACACTTGCCGGGCGAGTTCACCCCTGCGAGATACGCTTCTGCAGCGAGATCGCCAACTCGCGCTCCACTCGCACGCACAAGCCCCTACCCGCTCGGCAATACTCCAGTTCGCTCGGCAAGACCCACTAGCAAGATCCTACTCGCACGGTTAGAAAATCAAACCGCCCGAACAACACACCAGCGCTGCAGCGCTTCTCTCCCTATCCTCTCACAAACAAACAATCCAGAAATGGGGAAGTTTTTTCAATTCTTCGGCACTTCAAAAGTAATACATACATGCCTATTTATAGGCTAGAGCAACCAACCGGAAACCACCAAGTGGCACTACATTAAATGTCACTCCTAACTATTAACTCCTGACATTCAAAATTACAACATATAATAATAACTTAAAACAAATCCTGACTAGTTGACCCGGTCAACATAGTCAAACACCAACAGTTATTTCGCTTGGGTTAGTGCTTTTTTCTCTCTAACACGCATAATTCTAAGTTTGAATATTTTCTAACAATCGAACAACAAAATTTAACAATTTCATAATATTCTCCAATTCTATTTATTGAGCGAATGCTATAATTGAAATTCCAATATTCATTTTCAATTCCATCCAAACGAATGGTACCTTAGAAGTTGGACATCGTCTCTTACAATCAAAAAAAAATTGAATGTCTACGCCTAGGATCGACAAGTCTCTCCACAAAAAAATCTAAGAATGCAAAATTTTTTAAAAAATCTAGAGCATTAAATGAGTCTCCTTCCTTTCGTCAGAAATAGAGAGGATACAATCTCTATGCCTGGCCGACTTGCCGGAGTTGTTTCTCTCGCCCATACAATTAGGACCTGTTCGTTTCGCTGGTTATGTTTGACAGGAATTGATTTTGGTCGAAAACTAAAACCTGAAATTGGTAAATGCTAAATTTTTTGTTCGGCTATAGGAAGCTTTTCTGGCACAAAAATTGATCAATTGTTTGTTTAGAGTTTGGTAGTTTTTTTTTTTTAAATGGATGCAACACGAGGACTTCCCAGGAGGTCACCCATCCCAGTACTACTCTCGCCCAAGCACGCTTAACTACGGAGTTCTGATGGGATCCGGTGCTCTAGTGCTGGTATGGTCGCACACGTTTAGAGTTTGGTAGTTAGGTCCTTAAATCTTTAGAGATACTAAATCAAAAATCGGATCATATTGTTCTCAAATATATAATTCAATTCCTCTTCAAGGCTCGAGGTTCAACTTACAGCGCCTTCGACAGCAGAAATCAACGAAGCAAAACGCTGAAATAAGAACGACAATATCAAACTAAGTTTTGCTACTGAAGTAAGGATCTAGATGGAAAGTGCAAAATAAACATGAAGAAAACAAGTTTAATGATGGACACAAACCTTAGTTCTTCTCGATCGTCAACGGTGAAAGAAGAATCGAAGGACCAAAGCCGGAAGTAGACGGCCATCCCGAAGAACAGAGCGACGATGAATCCCAGAATAAGGGTTCTTTGCCGCAGACCCATCTCGGAGTTGGATCTTCCGCGCATGGCAGGATCAAATGCTCCAGCACTGATATCCCGCTCGATCGAGTGGGGGGGGGGAGAAGATAGAGACGGGTGAAAACCGATCGACTGAGGTGAGTTTTAGGGCTAGGGTATTTTTATCTCGGTGAAAATCGGTTGGTTTTCAAATAAAACCAAAACCTTGGCTCAAAATGGCTAAACGAGCGTGATTTTTAATTTTTATTTAAGTAAAACCAAAACTCACCTATCAAAACCTGCGAAAGGAACATGGCCTTGTGGTTTTTGAAGTTGAAATTCACGATAGAAATTCAAATCTACTATTCATATATTTCAAAATTCTCAGAAAAAAAAACAAGGGAGGCAACAATAAAACATGAAAATTAAATCCTAAGAAATTACTAAAAACGGATAGAGAGAAAGAGAGCGGGGAAGGGAGAAACTGTGGAAACCCACATCAAAATTCACTGGTAATTAAACAGGAGAGCCGCAGAGGCAACAATAGCAAAGGCCGCCGAAACCACCCTGATTGCCGGAGACGCTTTGCTGTCCATAGCCGGTGCAGGTGCTGGAGACTGTGCCGGAGATGGTGGACGGGGCCCATGCGACGGAGCCGGTGGGTGGGGCCCATTTGTCGGTGGGGACTGGTGGGGCCCATGTGACTGAGTCGGTGAGCCGGCAGGCGATGGCCGCGCAGTAGGTGACGGCGCCGGAGGGTAGACAGGCTGGCGGTTGATCAACGGGCACAGTTCTTGCGCCGGGTGCTGGGAGAAACTTGTTCCGGCGAGTAATACGACGGCCATGAGCACGGGGGCGATGACATGAACGCCGGCCATCTCCGCTGCTGGCTAGGGAGACGATGAGACAGATATTGGGGCTTAAAACTTTGAATGTGATTTCAGCGTTTATAAGGATATTGAAGATGGTGGTTTCCCTTTACAATGCATGGAAATAAATTAATTATATAATTAATTATGGAAGTTACTTATGGGAAATATTGTATTATTGCCTATTATATTCGTTGAAAATATATATTTGCGGGATTTTACTTTTTAGTGTAGATGATGCGTCGAATGGGATTTTAAAATCTCATTAAATTCTTGTTTATTTATATTTAAAAGTGATCAGAAATTGAAAGATTTGCTTGGGAGATATGTGACCGTTAATTTTAAAATGGAAGGATATTTTTGTGAATAATAATCATAATGTTATTCTAGTCAAGAAAAAAAAGTACATAAATCAAGTAACGGCCTCCCAAGCTCGAAAGGACGGTCATGGACACTCCTATCATCCAACTCGAAGGGGTTCAACCTCAACAAGACTGCAGATCGTACAACTCAACCCCTCTCCACGCCCTCCGACGGGTTAATGGAGGCCGCAACCTCCCTTTGATGAGGAAAACTCAGATTAAGTGGGCAGCACGAGAACTTCTTAGGAGGTCACTCATCTCAGTACTATTCCAGCCCGATCACCCTTAATTATGAAGTTTTCACTTCTCATCATCAATTAAGTTGCGGCCTCCAACAACCCACCGGTGGGCTTGGAGAGGGATTTTGGGGTGCATGGGCGAAACTACTTAAAGACAAGCCTGGGCACGTGCCCGAACATGAATTTGGGAAAAAAAATCTTCTTTTTCAGTGGCACAATCCAGCCTACTCAATGTCTCCCTCTCCCTCTCTTTCGCTCTCTATCGCCCGAAACCTAAGATCATAAACAACACGTTACCCAGCAGCCCGCCTGTTGAGGTATATTTATTTAAGTGTTAATGAGCTCTTTAACGGGTCAGTTAGGATCCGATAGACATCCAAACCCGTTGTCGGGGATTTAGGGTTTCAGCTATAAATACCCCTGCTGGGGGCAACAGGGAGGCCATTCCAAGCTTGACGGTCACGTAGATGCTTCGAGCGCTCTAACATTCTCGAAGTAGTTCTTTCGTTCTGCCCTAGCCGTGCTCCGTCCTGCTCCCGCTCCCGTGACCTAGCCTCTCTCCCGTGCGTTTCTCTCCCTGTTCGCGACTTTTCGCCGTCGTCGCTAGACGATCGCGAAGGAAGCGCCACCGATCGCGAAGAAGAAGCAAATCCCGCTCGGGATCTCTGGCGGCACCCTCGATCGTGAAAGATTGCGATTTCCTGCATCGATCGGGAAGATCTTTTCTTCTGTCTGCCCTAGTCGATCGTGAGGAGGAATCAACTGGTTGCTGTCTTCGTCAATCGGGATCGGATTGAAGGTCATCTTCGCACAGATCGGGAGGGGTCGCTGTTTTCGTCGATCGGAAAACCAGATCCCGCCGCTCCTCTCTCGCGGTTTTGGAGGTATCGCCGCCTGGAAGAGGATCCAGTACCGCTGCCGATCATGTTTGCCCCGGTTGATCGCGAAGGAGTTAATCCCACTCGGGATTTCTAGCGCTGCTACTCTGGTTCTTCGATGTGAAATCGCGACGTCACTATCTTGTTCTTCGTCACTGGAGTGCGCCGCCCGTCCCCTTCCGGTCGCTGATCTGCTGCCGATAACTTAAATCTGCCGCAGATTAGGAGGAACCATGGGTTCTACTTTGGAACAACTGCAATCCAGATTTTGGAACAGGGAATAATTCGGGTGGCTCTTCTAGTGCAATCATGTTGAGATCTGACAATTGCAATCCAGTTCGACTGCGCTTAACCGAAGAAGAGAAGCAAACTTTATTTTCTGGATTGGATCCGAACACTGTCGTCGCCTCGCTCAGGTGATTTCTTTCTTGTTTTACTGCACTTGTTTAGATTGCTAGTGGCGCTCCAAGTTTCCTGTTAGGAACCCACAATGTCAAAATCAAGCAATCTCACGTCCCGTGTGCCAATGATCAAGCTGGAGAAATTCTCCAACGCTAAGTATAGTGCCTGGAAGAGGAACACGCAGTTTGGCATGAAATACCTGAACATCTTCGACACAGTGCAGACTGTTTTTGAAGAATTCAAAGGAAGCGAAGATGAAGATCAATGGGTCAACGACGAAGACTTCTGCAGAGACTACATCCTGAATTGCCTCTCCAACAGGCTTGCAGAGACGTACGATAAGATGCAAAGGGCCAAGGAGATCTGGGAAGCCTTAGAGGCGCAATTCAATGAGGAGGAGAATATGTCCAAGACATACCTGGTGGACAAGTTTATGGCATTCACCTTCTCTGAGGAAAGGAAAATCCTGCCACAGGTTGCTGAGTTCGAAAATTTGGTGGACAAGCTCAACTGTAAGAACATCCCTCTGCTAGATGGATTTATTGCAGGGGCGATCATTTTCAAATTGCCCACGACCTGTTATTCCTTCAAGACTGAGATATACCAGAAGAAGACGCGGGTGAGTCTTAAAGACCTCAAGCGCTTCATCTGGATTGAGGATGAGAACCGGACTAAGCACGCTATAGAGACGATCAACAAGCAGTCCTCTACTGCTAACATGATCACGCATCCTAAGCGGAAGCTTAAGCCTGGAAAGACTCGCCCAACGACCAGTGCACCCATAGTTGCTTGCCACTAGCAAACAGATAAAGAAGAAATTCAAAGACAAGTGCTATAACTGCAATAAGTGGGGTCACTGCGCTTCCGAGTGTCGACAGCCCAAACAGGGCGAATCCAGCACACCAAGGACTGATAATCAAGCCAACATGGTTTATCAGACTGCGCATACTGACTTTGTTGTCATGGTCGATAACGGGACGGCCAGTTTAGAGTGGTGGCTCGACTCAGGTGCTACCTGTCACGTCTGCCACAATCCAAAGCTTCTGGAGGATACAAAAGAGGTGGAAGAGACTGTCACTGTTGCGAATGGAGTTGTAGCTGACATGCTGAAGGTCGGCAACGCTACCCTGACTCTCTCCACAGGTAAGACTCTAACTTTGAAAAATGTTAAATTTATACCGACATTAGTTGTTAATTTAATTTCGATTAGTCTGTTGTGCGATGCGGGTATGTTTTTTAACATTAGTGGTGGTCGGGTAACCCTAATGGTTCACTCACATTACTTTGGCTACGCATATGTCGTTAACGGGATGTATAGGCTGAGTCTAGCACACGAAGTAGTAAATCAGGTTAGCTCAAATCTGATAGAACCTAAGACTTTACATGCAAGACTAGGACACGTCAATTACAGAAAACGCTTTTTGCTAGCTAGAACTCACAACATACCCCTCGACACAAAAACCAAATTTGAAAAATGTGAAATTTGTGCTCAAACTAAGATAACTAGAACACCTTTTAGTCAGGTTTCTAGAAGCACACAATTGCTAGAGTTAATACATTCCGACATTTGTGACTACAAAAGCTTTATCACATGAGGAGGTCAGAAGTCTCTGATAATATTTATCGACGACTACTCTAGATTCAGTCACATTTACCTCCTTAAATCCAAAGATGAAGCTTTTGAAAAATTTCGTATTTTCAAAAATAGGGTTGAAAATCAACTTGACATGAAAATAAAAGGCTAAGAAGTGATAGAGGAGGAGAATACGTCTTGGGAGAGTTCAGAGACTTCCTTGCCAGCAATGGCATAATCCCTGAAACCACCGCTCCATATTCCCCACAATCCAACGACATCGCTGAAAGGAAAAACAGAACTTTAACAGAAATGTTGAATTCTATGTTGTTGACTGCTGGTATACTTGCAGCCTATTATGGTGAAGCCATTCTCACGTCAAATCACATTCTTAATAAAGTTCCCCATGCAAAGTTGACGAAGACACCCTATGAGCTTTGGTTTAAGAGATCTCCTAGATTTGACAATCTTAAGACTTGGGGCTGTATCGCTTATATTAGGATACCAGACTCTAGAAGAGCAAAGATTGGAGCTAGGATGAATACCTGCGTCTACCTAGAATGTGCTGATGATAGTGTTGCAGACAGGTTTCTGGATCTCTCCACTAATACTGTAATAGAATCAAGAAATGTTGTCTCATTTGAGGATAAGTTCCTTAAGGACAAGAACCTAACACTGCCAGGTCTGCCAGCCACTAGTACTGAGCCTTTAGTTGAGCCAGGGCAACGTAACTCTGATACTGAGCCTGTAGACATGAGTGGTTTAGATACCAGAAGGCTATCTAGTAGAAAGAAAATGCCTAAAAGCTTCTGTACAGACTTCGTGACTTACCAGTTTGAAGCTGATCCATCCACTTATAAGGAAGCGATGCGATCTTGAGACTCTCTATTATGGAAAGAAGCCATAGACGAAGAGATGAACTCTCTCATGTAGAACAATACATGAACTTTGGTCGATTTGCCCAAAGGGGCTAAAACCATTGACAATAAGTGGGTTTTGAGGAAGAAGCTAAATCCTGATGGGAGTATCACAAAATACAAAGCACGTCTAGTTGCCAAAGGCTTCACTCAAGTGAGTGGTGTAGACTACTTTGATATATACTCACCTGTATGTCACTATGCGACAATTAGGATTCTTCTCGCACTAGCATCTATTGAACACTACACTGTTCATCAAGTGGATGTCAAGACTGCATTTCTGAATGGAGATCTAACTGATGAGATCTACATGCACCAGCCTGAAGGGTTCGTCAAAGAAGGTCTAGAAAATAAGGTCTGTAAGTTGATTAAGTCACTATACAGATTGAAATAAGCACCTAAAATATGGCATGAAAAATTTGACACCTGTGTAAAAGGCTCGGGTTTCAAATCCAGTCTATCGGATAAATGTCTGTACATAAGAACAAGTGCAAATAAAGTAGCCATCATATGCTTGTACGTTGATGACATGCTAATTCTGGGCACTGATCAGTCTGAGGTGAAAGACGTGAAAGTTGCTTTGACGGCACAATTTAGCATGAAAGACCTAGGTGAGGTGAAAACTATCATAGGAATGGAAGTGAACTTCACAATAAAAGGTATTACCCTGAGTCAGAGTCACTACATTAGGAATCTAATAGAAAGTGGGGTTACAATAAGAGCAAAAGGGCTGAGACTCCATACGATTATAACAGTAGACTGAAACCGAATGAAGGTTAAGCTATTAGACAGTTGGATTATTCCAAACTCATAGGAAGTCTCATGTACGCTACTACCTTCACTAGACCTGACATAGCATTTACGGTCGGCATGTTGAGTAGATTCACCAGTAACCCTGGGAAGGACCACTGAGACGCCTTAGACAGACTAATGAGATACCTAAAGTATACTGAGAAGTATGCTTTATGTTACAGTGTGCATCCTCTAGTGCTTGAAGGGTATTCCGACGCATCTTGATGCTCGGAAATAGATGATTGTCGATCTACTAGTGGTTTTGTATTTACACTTCCACTTCTTGAAGTTGGTCGTGGTCAAGAGTTCAATACCAAGACCCCTTGCATAGCTCCATTCCATTGCAACAACCGTTGGAAAAGCTTATCAGAAGCACAGAGCAACAACAAAGCAACAACAGTAGTTGTCCACCACTCAAGTTGATCACCGCTCAAGCAACTGAACCTCCCTCTGATACCATGTTGAATTTTCTCAAAGTGGTCAGCAAGATAGCCTAAAACCAAATTAATATTCTCGGCACTACCCAGTTCACACTTTGATCTAGCGGAAATCTCAAGGAGCAACACTTAACACAACATGCATATGGAAGAACAAGCAGATCTTATTCATTAACTTCTTTATAAGGCGAGACATACATGGAGAGACATGATTTCGCCAGTACACAAGCTACAAAACAGAAAGTCCAAAACAAGCTGAGCGAACAGAATTACAGACCGCTGAGACCGCCGAGTCTGTCTAGTCGTTGAGATCGCCCGAACTCTAGCTGCTACACGCCGAATAGAACACGGAGTCTGCCTGAGAATGCAAGGCCGCGCGGACACTCTATTATTCGCGTACTGCTAAAGAGCTGAAGAACAGACCGCCTACCCGCTTGAGATCGGCGGACAGGTTATTGGAACTTAGCAAAGCTGAAGCAGAGAACTGACAAGCCGCAGAGCGACCTGTTGAGACCGCAGAGACCGCACACTTCCAAGTACTTGACCGAAGTCAAAGCCAAACTCCTGACTCCTTGAAGCTAGCCGCGCGACCTGCACACAACAACAGTTAACTCTGATTCAATCCGCGCGGACAGAAAAACTGAGACCGCAGCACTTTGACCGAGCCCCCACTTACTGTTCACTCAGTTACTGTAGACGTGCCGGGGGTTCTATTTATAGGCGAGGTGATGAGTGCGGTCACCTCCCCAGTGGATAGAGACACCGCCCCAGCCCGCGCGCTAACAAAACACCCGTCCGTTGAGTCCGCAAGGACTTAGCCGGATTCCAAGGAACAAACCGCCAGAAGTAATAGCGATGCACCTTTAGACGAACTCTTATCAGTCCGCCCAAGCTATGCGGACAAGGCACCAGCCTGTAGAGCCCACAAACACCGTAGGACAGCATCCCCCTTCAGTTTCTATCCGCACATACAAGAGGCAGTTCACACACCACCAGAGCAACACCTCTATCTGCCACAAGTCCACAACCAAGGGCAGTCCGCCCGGTCAACAGCGGACTTGGTGAATATAGCAGGCACACTGGTCTTGTCACAGAATGTGACCAAGTCCAGTAAAACACCAAAAGACCTAACGCGAGCTCGGCGGACATAACTCCATCTGCCAATCATCCAAAACACAGACCGCCAACACCTCGCCAGATTAAGGCAGTCTGCAAGCTACTCGCACGTCTGCCCAACGCAACGGCCATCTGCCGGACTCCAAACACCGGTCTGCCATAGCAACAACACTGCTGTACTTCCAGAGCTCGGCAAGGTCACAACCAAACTCCTAAGGCCAGTCCGCAACAGCGGACACCACGGACTAAACAGTCTGCCACTCCACATGCGGATAGAGCACATAAACAACCTGTTAACTCAAGCTTGCAAACCCGCAAATCCACTGATCAACCAAGCACTGCCTACAGTCCTCATATCGCAGTCCGCTCAGTCCGCTTTGCTCGAAGCCCGTTGTCCTTGGCCATAGACCAACCAGTTCTCATAGCAGACTACACATGCCGCACACTAGGCCGCATAAGCCGCTCCTCAAGAAAAGCCAAGCTAGCACCCAGAACGCAACCAACAGTCCGCCCATACCGCGGACACAGACCACTCAACAAGACAGCCAGGTCCAACCAGGCCTATCACCAGGCCGCATAACAGCAGCCCGCACAGTCCGCCCAGTCCGCCCAGTCCGCGGATCCTGTCCGCCGCTCGGCCTGCCCATCAACCACTTTCACTTCACAAAATTCAACAAATATGGCAAAAAAGTATCATCTACACGAACAGACCTTTAGAAAAAGTAGGTTTTTAGAAAAACTCTTTATGAAAAGTAGGGATCCCACGACTTTGTGAAAAGCCTTCAATACTCGGCCATTTTCTAAAAAAGCTCTTTAATTTGCCACAATTGCACATAAAACGCTAATAAAATTGTCGCGGTGAGAATAGAACTTCCCCCACCGACACCACCGTTCCAAAAAGATCCTTAACTTCTCATTATTTTTAAAAGTGGATTTTTCATAGTTGAAGATTAGGGGTGCAAAAGAAAAAAA
This sequence comes from Platanthera guangdongensis, assembly GCA_039583875.1. NCBI lineage: Eukaryota > Viridiplantae > Streptophyta > Magnoliopsida > Asparagales > Orchidaceae > Platanthera > Platanthera guangdongensis. The sequence continues at coordinate 162,389,313 of CM077161.1, forward strand.
AACCAGTGAGCCCAGACCCAATTTTTTGTCTGCCAGATCCAAATCGGGCCTCAAACAAACCAGACACAAGCCGGGCCCGACTGAGTTCAGGGCACGTGGTCGAGTGCACAGTACGATTGGTGGGACTTATTTTCACCGGTCAAGCAGTTATGACCGCATGAACCCGATCTTAAATATTAAGGTCAGGTTTGTTAGAAAATAATCCAGATTGCTTTGATGATGGCCTGGCTGCTCCATGTGAAAAGGCACAGCAGGTTCCGGCTGAAACATCGATTAAGAAGAAACCAGAAGATAAAGGTACAGCAGGCTTCGTGTGAAATATTCCAGAACCCTGCAGGAAGTAACTAGGAAGAAGTTAATGCAGCTAAGTTATTACCAGTTTTTTCTTTGGGCCCGGTTCCCAGTTTTATCCAGAGTTTTTTTATTGGCTCTAGGTGTGTGAGCCTTTATTGTTGTTTTTGTCATATAGTAGTGTGTGCTGTCTTTAAGTAATGTGTGAAGAGTGGGTTGTAGTGCGTGAAAAAAAAGCAAGAGAGGCAATATTTGCATAGGAAGAACTTGTTGGATTTCCGGCTGCATTTTTTCAATCTCTCGTAAGTGCTGAAGTTTGGTTTTCTCTTAATAAATCAATCGTATATGTGCGTTTTGTGCAAATACTCTAACATGGTATCAGAGCCAAGTTGTGTGTGTGTGTGTGCTGGTTTCCATCAGTTTGTTTCTGAGATCAGTTCCTCGCACCAGGTGTTTGAATCTTGCTGATTCTTCATTGTGTTTTCAGTGCCAGTTTTTTTATCTCAACTTGTGTTCATCATATGGCATCGATTTCAACTCCAGTTTCAAATTTGGTGTATGCTCCAAGTGGTGTGCCAATTTTTGAAGGGGAGGCCTATGATTTTTGGCATGTACAAATGCGTACATTGTTTGTATCCCAAGGACTGTGGGATTTGATTCAGAATGGTTTTTCTCAACCCACCATTGATGATCCAGTTGCCGGGTGGGATGCTACCAAGCTTAAGGAGTTTTCTGAAAACCAAAAAAGGGATGCTAAGGCCCTTCTCTATATCCAACAAGGAATAGGAAGGAGCATATTCCCTAGAATTATGGGGGCTCAGACATCTCAGGAAGCTTGGAACATTCTTAAAACTGACTTTCAAGGATCAGCGAAGGTGGTGTCTTTTAAGCTTCAAAACCTATGGCAAGAGTTTGATACCCTCAACATGAGGGAAGATGATAATGCACTTTCTTACTTCTCTAGAATTACAGCTCTAGCAAATCAAATTAAAAGCTATGGTGACATAGTAGAGGAGAAGAAAATGGTATTAAAAATCCTAAAGACCCTTACACACAAGTATGCTTATGTTATCACAGCCATAGAGGAGGCAAAGGATATAAATTCTTTGACTATGACAGACCTCATGGGATCCTTGCAAGCTCATGAGGAGAGAATGAAGAGGTTTGAACAACAAACTATCGAACAAGCGTTTCAAAGCAAGCTGGTTTTTCGTCCTGAACCAAGAAGAGGTGCTTCTTTCAAGGAAGAAAAGACTGGAAAATCTGTCCAGAGCCTTTCACGTTTTTGTAACCTATGTAAAAGAAATAACCATGAAGCCATCGACTGCTTTTACAAATGCAAAAAATGTCCGAAACCCACGCATTTTAATAAGGATTGCCCATTTCAAAAACCAACCAAACCAACCACAGAAGAAGTCAATTTCAGTGAGCAAGAGCAAGAAGAGGACTATGTGTTTTACACTTGCGACGAGAATGGAAACAAGAATGAAGAAGTGTGGTACCTTGATAGCGGGTGCTCGAATCATATGACCCACAATAAACATGTGTTTATTCACCTAGATGATCGCACCACCTCCAAAGTTATTCTAGGTGATGGAACCTCAAAGCAAATAAAAGGAAAAGGCACAATTGCTGTATTGGCTAGAAATGGCAGAATTAAAAAAAATCAGGGATGTCCAACTGGTGTCTGAGCTTGCACACAGCTTGTTAAGTGTGGGCCAACTGATGGAAAATGGTTACAGAATCGAGTTCAATGAAACTATGTGTAGTATCATTGAGAAAGCTTCTTCACAGGTTATTGCCAAGATCAAAATGTCTCCTAACAAGATGTTTCCTCTCAAGTTATCCTTGGTTGAAAGAAGTTTTGTCACTTCTATTAGAAATGAATCAAAAAAATGGCATCATAGGTATGGACACTTAAACTACAACGACATGAAGAAACTGCAAGGGAAGAAACTTGTGTATGGGTTGGCTAACATCCAAGACAACATCGAGGTGTGCCATGAGTGTGCCATGAACAAGATACATAAATTACCTCATCCCCACTCAGCTTCCAGGAAATCTGTGAGACCTTTGGAGCTGGTTCATGCAGACATTTGGGGCCCTTCAAGAACGGCTACATTATCAGGTAAGCGTTATTACCTCATATTTGTTGATGATAAAACTAGGATGATGTGGGTGTTTATTCTAGAAAATAAATCTGAAGCTCTAGTCAAGTTCAAACAATATAAAGCCCAAGTTGAAAATCAATCAAACTTGAAAATAAAAGCCCTAAGGACTGACAGAGGAGGGGAATTCACTAGCAAGAACTTCATCTCCTTCTGCCAAGACCAGGGCATAATCCAGGAACTCACTGTAGCAGGTACTCCACAGCAGAATGGTGTATCAGAAAGGAGAAATAGAACTATAATAGAAATGGCTAAGTGTTTACTACACACAAAGAAACTTCCAAAGGAATTCTGGGGAGAAGCAGTTAACACTGCTATATATATATTAAATAGAGCCCCTTGCCATGCCTTGTGCAATCTCACCCCCATTGAAGCTTGGACTGGAAACAAGCCGGATGTGTCTCATTTTAAAATTTTTGGAAGTATAGCCTACAGCCTTGACCAATCTAAATCAAGAGATAAACTATCTGAGAAAGGAATAAAGGGAATTCTTGTGGGATATAGCCTCATCTCAAAAGCTTATAGAGTTTATAATCCTGTCACCAAACAGTTACTAATAACAAGAAATGTTATCATAGATGAAACAAGCTCCTGGACTTGGGAGGTGACTCAGGATCAGCTGGTGGTGCCGGCGGTTGCTGAGGAATCACTTGTAGAAGACATTGCAGAGGTTCATTCTTTCTTGCCGCAGCCATCCCTTCCAGCACCTGTTTTTGAATCATCAACAGTGGATGAAGACAGTGTGTCACCAATTTCATCATCTCCCTCTCCACCACCCAAGTACAGGCTTGTCACAGAGCTATATAACCAGTGCAGCATTGCCATGTTTGTTCAAGAACCATCCAGCTACCAAGAAGCAGTTGCAGATCAAAGGTGGACTGAAGCAATGGATAAAGAAATTCACATGATCGAAAAAAATCACACCTGGAGCATGGTGGATCTGCCTCCAGGAAAAGCAGCCATCGGGCTAAAATGGATTTTCAAAGTAAAGTACAATGAAGAGGGAAATGTTAAAAAATATAAAACAAGATTAGTAGCAAGAGGTTTCTCCCAGAAGGAAGGGATAGATTATTTTGAAACCTTCTCTCCAGTGGTTAGATTTGAATCTATCCGAGTGTTGATAAGCCTTGCCACATATTACCAGTATCCCATTTATCAAATGGAAGTCATGTCGGCTTTTCTCAATGGAGAAATTCATGAGGAGATATACGTTAAACAACCTCCTGGATATGAGCTTCCCGGGAAAGAAGATAAAGTATTACGGCTAAGCAAAGCCTTGTATGGACTGAAACAGTCACCAAGGGCATGGAACAATAAGTTGGATGAAAACCTCCTACACATTGGCTTCATAAAATCAGTTAGTGATCCAGGTATTTACATAAAAAAGGAAGAAGGAATGATAATAGTATGCGTTTATGTGGATGATCTCCTGATCACAGGATCCAACAATGCTGCCATCACAAAGTTCAGAGAGTATATAAAAACCAAATTTGAAATGACAGATTTGGGTCTTACTCGTTTTTTCTTGGGGCTTCAAATCTCTCAAACCATCAATGTTACCTGTGTATCGCAATGTCGATATGCTGAAGAAGTACTGTGTAGATTCAATATGGGGAACTCTAATCCTGCATCCACACCCATGGTGGTGGGTGAAAAATTGAGCAGAGAAGATGGAGAAGAAAAAGTTGATGCAGAGCTGTTCAGGAGCATGATTGGCTCCCTAATTTACTTGACCATTACCAGGCCCGACATTGAATTGGCCGTGAGTATGGTCGCAAGGTACATGCAATCCCCTAGTATAAAACATCTCACTGCTGCAAAGCGTATTCTCAGATATATAAATGGTACTAGAAGTTTGGGACTAAGGTATGAGAAAGGAGAAGGTTGTGAGTTAAGCGGATATTCCGACAGTGATTGGGCCGGGTGTGCTGACGACAGGAGGAGCACGACAGGGTTTATAATGTTTATGGGATGCAATCCTGTTTCCTGGAGCTCCATAAAACAAAAAACCATCGCTTTGTCTTCTACCGAAGCAGAATACACGGCGTTGTGCGATGCTACAAGAGAAGTGATGTGGTTAAGAAGTTTGCTGGGAGAATTAACAAATCGTAGTCCAGAACCAACCGAGATTCAAGTTGATAACACGTCCGCCATTGCCCTAGCTAAGAATCCTATTTTTCACAAACGAACCAAGCATCTGGATATCAAACTTCATTATACTCGCGACTTGGTGAATAATCAAGAAATCGTGCTCAAATATTGCAAATCAGAGGATCAGATGGCCGACATGTTTACCAAACCCCTATCGGCCCCAACCTTCGTCGAGCTCAGAAGGAGGATCAAGATGAGAAACAATATGGATTACGAGGGGGTGTTAGAAAATAATCCAGATTGCTTTGATGATGGCCTGGCTGCTCCATGTGAAAAGGCACAGCAGGTTCCGGCTGAAACATCGATTAAGAAGAAACCAGAAGATAAAGGTACAGCAGGCTTCGTGTGAAATATTCCAGAACCCTGCAGGAAGTAACTAGGAAGAAGTTAATGCAGCTAAGTTATTACCAGTTTTTGCTTTGGGCCCGGTTCCCAGTTTTATCCAGAGTTTTTCTATTGGCTCTAGGTGTGTGAGCCATTATTGTTGTTTTTGTCATATAGTAGTGTGTGTTGTCTTTAAGTAATGTGTGAAGAGTGGGTTGTAGTGCGTGAAAAAAAAAAGCAAGAGAGGCAATATTTGCATAGGAAGAACTTGTTGGATTTCCGGCTGCATTTTTTCAATCTCTTGTAAGTGCTGAAGTTTGATTTTCTCTTAATAAATCAATCGTGGATGTGCGTTTTGTGCAAATACTCTAATAAGGTTCATGTTGTTGTAACTGCTTGACCGGTGAAAATAAGTCCCACCAAACGAAGCCTAAATATCCCATCTGACCCTAAACCTATATCCTATTGAGTGCACCATGTGAAATATACGGTGATATCCGAATCCGAATGCGTGTTGCAACTCACTAAAAGGGTTCGAAACAAGTAAAAATCAGAACATGTCCAACTCTTTGACACATTCAATCTTAAGCGCAAATTGCTAATAACATATTCATTTTCAAATTATTGCCATAAATTAATGAATACTCTCAATTAGAAGGAAATTTATGGCAAAATCTTCACAATGTGATCATCTTGTTCAAGCAATACTAGTTCCTCATCAAATCATTCCCCAACTTAGCAACAAAACATGACTTCACATTATAAGTTGAGGCCACAAAAATGAATAATTGTGCAACCAAAACAAATCAAAATAAATATTCAAATTGGAAATTAAACCCCTTCGATCCATATGCTCCTCCTTCATCCACCATTTTCGGACGGAATTGAATCACTCTTCATCATGCATGATTAGTCCAAGCTTTGGCTCTGCTGAACACCAAAGAAGTTAAAGAAGGGCGGCGTGCTCTCACAAACTTCTTCGCCCCGGCCATCCTCCTGATTCCATTCAGTTTCCATGGAAGCCGACGTGGGAGAGCTCTCAGATCTCTCCGCTATTCCGCCGTCTGGGTGCAGGGGAAAGAGCTGAAGAGTTTGATAATAGCATTGATAATCAGGTTTATTTGGGGCCATTTCCATCCTTTGGTGTTCCGGCGATGGCCCATTCACCGGCGCTCCGGTGAAGTAGACGTTGGCGTACTGTAGTGGCTGATACAAACCGACTCCTGCAACTTGCGGCACATGCAGGCAAAACGGAGAGCAAATCACTGTGAAGAATGTACACGTCAGTACTTTTTTTTAAAAAAAAATTTAATATGACCGTTACGTTTTAAAATGGACACAGCGAATAGATGGTATTGCAATACAAAAATATTTGTAAAATGGTCAGTAAACCTTCCAATTTATGTAATTTTTAAATGAGATAATACTATATTCATTTAAAATATATCAAAAAAATCACAAAAAAGTCAGCCCCACTCAGCACAAAAACATCCGATTCTTTTACTTAGGTTTGCAAAGTTGTGGAAATAAGGAAGTGCATTTTCACCACGGGCGGTTCAAAAAATTTTAAAAATTCTCTTTATATTCTCCCCTTACTTATTCTAATGGCAGTCCAAAAAATTATAAAAATCCTCTCAATCTCTCTCCTTGAGTCACTTGCCATTGGAGAAGCCCCTTTCGCAAAGCTTGGATGAGTACTTGACAGCAACCATATATTCTCGGTTTATCATCCAATACTCCTCTGTAAATATTCCCAACTACGCCGGCGGAGGCCATCAACCTCTCAACAACAATTGATTTAGGCTCCGTTTGACATGGTCATGGCAGTCGTAAACGCATGGGTTGAAATGTCGTACGTTAAGAATCGCATAACAAACATCATTCGCTTGAACATAAAAGTTGACAGAGTTACTTAGGTGTTACCGAATGACAGTCTAACCCCATGTTCATGACCATTATCATCGTGTCAAACGGAGCCTTAATTTGTCACGTTGTTTAGTTCATGAAATGTGTAGTTCCTGATCACTCCGGCGACATTAACATCTAATCATGATTCTATATTTTTCAAGAGAGGGGCTGCTAACATCAACTTTCTAAAATAAAAAAAATGAAAAATATATGCATGCAAGCAACCTAAATAATTTAGGAGCTTCTATATTCTGCCTGTAAACTGAACACAATTCTTTCTACTGTTGTCAGAGACCAAGCATATATATATATATATATATATATATATATATATATATATATATATATATATATATATATATATATATATATATATATATATATATATATATATATAAAGTTCGGAAATGGAAAACATTTTATAATTTAGGAAAACATTTTAAAATTTATGAAAATTGAAACCCTAAATGTGAAAAAGAGAGCAGAACGAACAATTGTTGCAGGATATCGAGGCGGCGGCCGCCGGAAAGCCTGGCTGCGGCGGAGGGTGGCGGACAAGCCGGCTGAAGTAAGAGAAGCTCTCCTGCTTCTGCTTCTGTCGCTGACGAGCTTTATGGTTTTGAAACCAGTAGAAGACGTTTTTCCCTTCAATGGCGCCGAACTGCCGGAGTTTGACGGTCATATGCTGGATTTGCTCCGCCGTCGGAGTGCGGACGCCCTGCCGGTACAGCCCTTCGAGGATGGAGATCTGCTCCTTGGTCGGATTCCACCGTGAGCTCGGCGAAGCCGCCGGCGAAGAAGACGGCGGTGAAGGCACTTTCTCCTCCTCCATAACAGTTGAAACTTGAAAGGCTGAATCTGTTGCCTTCATTTATATAAGTCGAAAAGAAGAAAGTCGCATGGTTTCGTTGATTTTGACCGTTTTCGTTGTTTTATTTTATTTTTTTCTTTATTTTTCGCGTGCTTGGTTTCAATTATAATATTAATTTATAATAATATATTTAATGAAATATTTCAAATATTTTTTGTTGAACTACTTCCCCGTAGTAGAACAGTGGCGTGTTTTTTATACCTCTAATAGTCAGATATTTTATTTAATATTGGTGTATTCATTTGACTTTTATAAATTTGTAATTAATATTGTTTTTTAATTTAAAAGTACACAACAAATTTATCTTATGTGTTAGAAAGTAGCGAAAAGAAGCGAAAAGTAGAGAACAAGCGGATAAGCTTTCGAATAATTGAAACTTTATTATCCAAAAAAGGTATCTATTACAATGGTATGCCCTCCTTTATATAGAATGGAGGAGAGATGAGAGAATACAAATAAGAGATGTGGGACTAAAATTTACAGGACTAAGCGGACTATACAAAACAAACCGCACAAGCCGCGCGGTTAGATAGCAGGGCTAACCGCACGGCTACCACCAGAGAGGAAGAGAGACCGCCAGAGTAGACCGCCAGACCGCCCGGCCTCCAAGCCGGCTGAGACAAACCGCCAGACCACGCGGTCTTCAACCCGCCAAGACAAACCGCCAGACCGCCCGGTCACCAACTTCAACACTCCCCCTCAAGCTGGAGCATATATATCGATCATGCCCAGCTTGTCGCAGATGTGGAAAAAGGAAGCGGACACCGGCTTGGTGAAGACATCTGCCAACTCGTTGTCGGAAGTAACAAATGGAGTGCAAATCTGTTTCTTCAATATTTCTTCCCGAATAAAATGACAGTCGACTTCTATGTGTTTCGTTCTCTCATGAAAGACCGGATTTTTGGAAATGTGTATCGCGGCCTTATTGTCACAGAACATAGGAAGAAGATAGTTGTAAACCTCTCCTAAGTCAAGCATGAGAGCCTACAACCACTTCAACTCACATGTAGTCGATGCCATGCTGCGATATTCCGCCTCTGCACTGGACCTGGAAACGACAGACTGTTTCTTGCTCTTCCAACTCACAAGATTGCCTCCAACAAATGTGCAGAAACCTGAAGTCGATTTGCGGTCCCCTTTGTCATCCGCATAGCTTGAATCAGAGTACGCTTCAACCCTAAGGTGACCATTGTTCTGAAATAAGAGTCCTTTTCCTGGAGCAGCTTTAATATATTCTAATATCCTCAGAGCAGATTGTAGATGACACTCCCTCGGAGCTTGCATGAACTGGCTCACCTTGCCAACAGCATAAGAGATGTCGGGTCTGGTTACCGTGAGATATATGAGCTTGCCCACCAGATGCCGGTATCTCGTAGGATCGGAGAGAAGAGGTGAGTCATCTGTCCAAGTTTTGTCTTCTCCAACAGTCATAGGACAACGTGCAGGTTTAGCACCAGTCAGTCCTGCCTCCTTTAAAAGATCAAGAGCATACTTCCGTTGTGAAAGGACCATGGAGTTGGGCTTTCTAGAGATTTCAATGCCCAGAAAGTATTTCGGGGAGCCCATATCATTTGTGACCAGATGTTGACGAAGGTGTTTCTTGGTCATCAATATCCCATCCTGGTCATCGCCAGTAAGAAGAATGTCATCAACATAAACCGCAAGAACAACAAGACCAGAGGCGGTTTTCCGAACAAACAAGGAGTGATCTGCTGAGCTTCTTGTAAAACTAATGGCCGCAACAATGCCACTGAACTTGTCAAACCAGGCACGAGGACTCTGTTTGAGGCCATAGATAGCCTTCTTTAGCCGGCATACCCGTGTCTCCCCCTGAGCAACATACCCAGGAGGTTGCTCCATGTAAACATCCTCCTGCAGATCACCATAGAGGAAGGCATTCTTAACATCTAGCTACGAGATGGGCCAATCCCTGTTGACAGCCACAGAGAGAAGAACCCGAATAGTGCTGAGACGGGCCACAGGAGAGAAAGTGTCAAAGTAATCAATCCCATAAGTTTGGGTAAAACCCTTGGCAACCAGGCGAGCCTTATAACGATCCACACTGCCATCCGGTAGAAACTTCACCACGAAGACCCAGCGACAGCCAACAACATCGGTGCCGAAGGGAGGAGGAACAAGGGTCCAGGTGCCCCGTTCAGTTAGAGTAGCAATCTCCTCATCCATGGCAACTTTCCATGGTGGAAAGAGCTGGCCCGGGAGTAGAGAGAGATGGCAGCGGAGTGGAGGGAGAAAGCGGAGTAGAGGGGGGAGATGATGAGGATGGGGAAGACGGTGGAGTGGGTGGAGAGGGCGGAACAACAGTGGGAGCAGAGGGAATGGATGGGTTGGTATGAGAAGTAGGAGTAGGAGGAGGAGAAGAGGAAGCGGGAGAGAAGTAAGAGGCATTGGCAAAGAAGGTGACATCCGCAGAGACAAATTGCTTGCGTAGAGGAAGAGGAAAGGGATCCTTGTCTGGATAAAGAATGGAGAAGGGGGTAGCACCGTGGAGAACTGTGGAGGGAAGGCGATTGATGAGATAGCAGGAGAGGAGGACAGCATATCCCCAATAGGAGCGAGGAACATGCATTTGAGTCATCATAGTGCGAGCGACATCAAGAAGGTGACGGTTTTTGCGTTCCGCCACCCCATTTTGTTGGGAGGTGTAGACACAACTTGTTTGACGAATAACACCATGGTGAAGACAAAAGGAGGAGAAGTCGTGGCTAAGATACTCCTTAGCATTGTCAGAACGAAGGAGTTTAATAGACGTATCAAACTGAGTCTTAACCATAGAATAAAAGGAGGTCCAAACAGAGAACAGCTCGGAGCGATCTTTGAGAAGATATACCCACGTACATCGAGAGAAATCATCAATGAAGGTGACAAAATAGGAACTACCCCGACCGATGGTGAGGTTAGGAGCGGGTCCCCATATGTCAGAGTGAACGAGGTCGAACGGACGGGAAGAGCCTCGACTTTGCGTTGGGGGGAAGGATGAGCGGTGATGTTTGCCAAGTTGACATGCATCACAGGTTAGAGGAGGATGATGAGGAGGGAGGTGCGGGAAGAGCTGGCGGAGAATTCGGGGAGGAGCATGTCCAAGACGAAGATGCCATTGGAGAAGATCTGTAGAGGAGGAGGAGAAGGCGGAGAAAGCAGAAACGTTGTCGAGGAAGTAGAGGCCACCACTCTCAGTCCCGGTAGCAATCGTCCGTTGGGAATCCGGATCCTGAAAAGTACAAGAGCTAGGGGTGAATATGACAGAACACCTTAGTTGCTTGCATAAAGAAGTAACCGATAATAAGTTGCACGGAAACTTGGGCACATAGAAGGTATCAGCCAGGCAGAGAGAGGGAGTGACTTGAACCATGCCCGTCCCATGGACCGGGGAGGGAGATCCATCAGCAACAATGACCGGGGGCAACTGAGCATGTGTGTCCAGAAGAGAGAAATATTGAGGATTGCCTGTCATATGATTGGTTGCACCAGAGTCGATGAGCCATCTGCCGTGAGTAACAACATGAGCACTACCAGAAGAGGTGACCACGGAGGCGGACAGGCCTGAGGAGGGAAAAGCCATGGAGGCAAGAGAGGAGCAGGCCGCGACGATAAGAACAAGCCGCAAGAAGAGAAAAGAGCACCAAGCCGGGCGAACAGCAACAGGTCGGGCGGCTAGGAAGGCCGCTACCAAGAAGCAGAGCAAAGCAGAGGGAAAGAAGTCGCACGGCTTGAGAAAGTCGGGCGAACAGAGGAGAACAGGTCGCACGGCAAAAGATGAGGCCGGCGCGACTAGCAAGCAGGAACGGGTAGAGGGGAATAACAAGTAGCGCGAACAGCAGCGGCTAGCAAGAGGTCAAAGGCACAGCGGGGAAGAGGTCGCGCGGACTGAAAAGGCCGAGCGAACAGAAGAGAGGAGAAGGGCAGGTGACCGCGACCAAGATGCGGGTGAGAAAGGAACAACCCGCACGGTCAGGCAGATCACAGCAGCAAACCGCGAGTATAGGGGCAAGCGGAGATGGGGAAAGCAGAAGCGGACAGGGAGAAGAAGTCCGCAGCGGGTAGACACAAGTCGCAAAGACTAGGAGATGCAAGAAAGAGCAAGGAGCGCGGCGACAAGGAAACAGGTCGCTGCGAACAGGCACCTGGAGAAGAGAACAAGAAGCAAGCCGCGCGAACAGAGCAGCGGACAAAAACAAGCCGCGCGGACAGAAGAGAAGGCAAGCCGCGAACAAGTCGCAGAACGCGGAAAACAAGCCGCGAACAACAGAAAGCGCACAGAATCAGGAGGAAATGACCGTGTCCTCTGATACCATGTTAGAAAGTAGCGAAAAGAAGCGAAAAGTAGAGAACAAGCGGATAAGCTTTTGAATAATTGAAACTTTATTATCCAAAAAAGGTATCTATTACAATGGTATGCCCTCCTTTATATAGAATGGAGGAGAGATGAGAGAATACAAATAAGAGATGTGGGACTAAAATTTACAGGACTAAGCGGACTATACAAAACAAACCGCACAAGCCGCGCGGTTAGATAGCAGGGCTAACCGCACGGCTACCACCAGAGAGGAAGAGAGACCGCCAGAGTAGACCGCCAGACCGCCCGGCCTCCAAGCCGGCTGAGACAAACCGCCAGACCGCGCGGTCTTCAACCCGCCAAGACAAACCGCCAGACCGTCCGGTCACCAACTTCAACATTATGTACAAGTTTAAATAATTTGTTTGATTTAGGCTTTATTTGACGTAGTGGTAACGGTCATGAACACGGTGGTCATGAACTGTCTTTCATGAATGTCTGGGCTCATCTAAAAAAATCATGCATTTTATACTCAAAATTAATAATGACCTTTTAGATCAAAAGCATGAAAGCAAATAAGCCTAAATCTTAAAATAAATGAAGTGTTTATTTCTTCTCTTTTAATAATTTAAGTTTATTGTGTTATTTATGTTTATATAAGAAATTTCAAAATAACAACATTAATAATAATAATAATAATAATACATATATAATGTAACATTGGCAAAAGATGAAAGTAAAATTGGAAAAAAAATCAAATATTTCATTAATATTTCTCCTATATATATTTATATATAGAGAGAGAAAGAATGCAACGCTACCTTTGGCGGGCTTATTTTCACAAGTTAAACAGTTAGATAATGCGGTCGTAAGCGCATGACCGGTGAAAATAAGTTCCCCCAAACAGAGCCTTAGTTTAGCGATGTGGTGGTGATCATGACTGTCCTTCGTGAACAACCCGATCTCATTTAAAAATTTTATACATTTTATGCTCAAAACTAGTTATTTTCTTGATAGAAGTCATAACCTTAAGCCTTATTAATTTATCCAGAGTTACAACCCTTACAAATTAAATGCCTTCTTTTTCACAATTACACGTAATTATTTCCTTTCTTCTTTTCTAGTGTTTGAATCCAATGCACTTAAAGAATCTGCAAAGTGGCCGGATTCGAAAACCAAATCCCCAATTTTGTGTATGTTTTAACCCAAAAAGGGTTAAATCTTAACATTTTGACAAATTCTAATCCACTCAGGGAGGAAGTTCAATGGCCCATCAGGCATGCATGAAGAAGGCGTAGAGAGAGAGAGAGAGAGGGAGAGAGAGAGGAGAGAGAGAGAGAGGGAGAGAGAGAGGTTTGCATGCATGCGCTGGGTTTGTCGTGGAGTGATTGAAAGCATGAATGGTGACTGGTGAAAGAGAGAGCAGGAGAGAAAGAGAGAGTTAGGGTTTGACATGCGTATTGTTTTTAGGGAGAGGCTGCTCGGAAAACATGGCTGGAAACGGCTCAAGGGAACAACCACGTGAGGGGAGAGAGGATTAGCCGCTGCAGCCTGCAGGTGCGCGCATTGAATGGAAAATCTTGAATGGGATAATAATTATAATAATAATAATAATAATAATAATAGAACATTAATTAATTTTTATGAGGAACTCTGAAAAAAAAGTGAAAGTAATAAAAATAATCAAATTTTTTCTCTCTAATGGCAGCCCATTGTAAGCGGATCCGGATCCCCTGGATTTCCTCCGGAAACTTCAGGGGATGGAGCTCCATTTTTGCGACTCGCTTGGGCGGGATAAAAAAATGATTAGCACGAAAGTTGTAGATATCCCTGAGACGAATAACTTTCATGTTGAACATTTTTTGACTTGAAGTCGTTTAGACTCCCGATTTGAGCTCCGAAAAAACACAGTCCGAAAAACATTAAATTAAACACAGTCCCAGAGGAAATCCAGGCGATCCGGATACATTCTACGCCTAATTTTTTCATCCAAAATTAGAATGGAACTGAGACCAATGAGAAGTCACCAATGTGTGGACTACGCACAAAAGTGCATGTCAGACATCATAATTATATGGGCCCCACGTGCAATTCTAGACTTCACATTTGTCCCTGAAAAATTCCTCCTATTCTTCATATTCGCGCTCCATTTTTTATTTATTTATTTTGGGTTCACACTTCACAGTAAGTATTTAGCGGGCTGAATATTGTTTTATTAGAATGTTATTATATATCTATGAGTTGTCTGTAGCAATTTGTGGGATGTTTATATAAATGCACCAACAATAGTAAGATATATGAAATAAAATAAAATAGAATGAGGTGTAGGGTTTTATTTTGGAGAGGTGGTGTATGGGAGTTGGGGCTTAATAATTAGTAGACTTGTTCAGAGATTGATGCGAGGTCCGTGTTGATGGCGGCGATCCTGCTGAGATCTATAGCAATAAAAGTTGACTTGACTTTGAGAATTTGACGGATCATCGCCATGGGAAGAGCTTATTTGGCTATGTCAAGAATTTATGGGGACTGTCAAAATTGCTGGAAGTGTTTAGTTGACTTTGGGTCAACAAAGTTATTTTTTTAATGTATTTAAATATGTAAGGTAATTTATGGAGGAGAGAGTGTGTGATTGTGATGACATTAAATGTGCATATCAAGTGTCATATTTCTAGTGGTTGTGTTTGCCTATATAAATGCTTGTATAGTTTCTTTTGAAAGTTGCTGAATAGAAGTTCCTTTTTCCCTCCACATTTCGTTTTTGAGAGAGAGAGAGAGAGGAGCGCCGCAGCGCTAAGTTTGTGTAGTTGTAGCTGTGTGATCTTGCCGGGCGACTTGCAGATCTAGCCGGGCGATTTGGTGGTCTCGCCGTGAGAGGAGGAGGTCGCGGGTTGTGTGCTTGCGTATAGTGGTCTAGCCGCAAGCCAGGGCGGTCTCGCCAGTCGGTCTCGCCAGTTGGTCTCACAGATTTGGTCTCGCCGTGCCCACGCTCCTAGGAGCAACTCGCGTGGAGAAGGGCAACCCGCAACAGCTCGCGAGAAAGGGGCGCAGGTCGCCTGGGTGGAGCTCGTCGTGTGAGAGGGCTACTCGCAGGAGGCTAACCGCGTGGGTAGGTGGTTTAGGTGGCGGTCTCGCAGATTGCACTTGTGGTATTTAGGGTTAAGTGGGATCGTTTTGAGGAGTTAAGATTGAGCGTGAGCCCATATACGTTTTCAACAAGTGGTATCAGAGCCAGGTTGGACCCCTTGGAAGTCGCTCGCGAAGTGAAGTGACAAGTAAAGATGGAGATGGGAGGAGCCATGCCGGGGCAAGTCCCCAAATTGGCGAAGACCAATTATGGAAATTGGAATATTCAGATGAAGGTGTTACTCTCCTCAAAAGAGTTGTGAGAGATAGTAGAGGATGGCTATGAGGAGCTTACTGCAGAAGCGGAGGCGGCATTGACTAATGCACAGAAGACGGCATTGAGGGAGTCCAAGAAGAGAGACAAGAAGGGATTGTTCTTGCTCTACCAAGGCGTGGATAAGACAACGTTTGAGAAGATCTCAGAAGTGAAGAGTTCGAAAGAGGCATGGGAGGTGTTGCAATGCTCCATGCAAGGTGTGGACAAGGCTAAGAAGGTGAAGCTGCAGTCCCTCAGGGCCGAGTATGAGATGTTGAAGATGGAGGGTGCCGAGAAGGTTGGAGACTACGTGACCCGTCTGCGGACGCGCACAAATGAAATGAAGCGCAATAGAGAGACGATAGATGATGTGATCCTTATGGAGAAGCTCCTACGATCTATATCAAAGAAGTTTCGTCATGTGGTGGTGGTGATCGAAGAATCGAAGGACCTCACCTAGATGACCGTAAATGAGCTTGTCGGGTCTCTACAAGCCCACGAGTACCGAATGCTGCAGGATGATGAGGAGTGAAGTGGCTTGGGGAAGGCACTTCAGACTCAGTTAAATTTTGGAGAGAACTCTGTAAGAGGAGGAGGTCAGCGAGGTCGAGGCTACCGAGGTAGAGGTAGAGGAAGAAGACCAGGGGAGAAATCAATACCACCAGAGGGAGACGGAGCAACCCCAAGGAGGGAGACATGAAGGAAGAGGAAGAGGAAGAGGCCGAGGAAGAGGCCGAGGTGACATGTCTCAAATACAGTGTTACAATTATAACAAGTTTGGGCACATGAGCTATGACTGTCGGGCTCCGAGGAAGAGAGAAGAGACCAATCATTATGCAGAAGCTAGCTACACGGGTGGTGACCCGATGATGTTCTTGACCTACAGAGGAGCAGAAGGAGGAAGGAATGAAGTATGGTACTTGGATATGGGGGAAAGTAACCATATGTATGGAGAGAAGGAGTTGTTCACCAACATTAAGCTGAACGTTGGTGAAGTCAGTTTTGGAGACGCCTCGAAGATTTCAGTAGAAGGAATAGGATTGATAGTAGTCATCATGAATGGAGAGAAGGTGCATCTTAATGATGTATTCTATGTGTCAGGCTTGAAGAGTAACATCTTAAGCCTTGAACAGCTGGTGGAGAAAGGGTATTGCGTGCAGATGAAGGACGGGTCCTTGGTCATGAAGGACTATCGAGGAAGAGAGGTAGTGAAGGTGAAGATGACGACAAATCATCTCTTTACATTAAGAATGGATACCGAGGAGAAGGTGTATATGGCAAGGACTGAAGAAGAGGAAGAAGCATGGTTGTGGCACTACATGATGGGCTATTTGGACTTCACTAGTTTGAAGCTCCTATCTCATTCCAAGATGGTGGAAGATCTGCATATGATCTCACCACCACAGAAGATCTGTGAGGCATGCACGAAGGGAAAGTAGAAGAGGTTGACATTTGAAGGAGGCAAGTCCAGAAGGGCGAGAAGACAGCTTGAACTAGTCCGCTCGGACATTGCTGGTCCGTTTGAGACTACCTCAGTAGGCGGAAACAAATACTATATCACCTTCACCGATGACTTCAGTCGGAAGTGTTGGGTGTATTTCCTGAGAGAGAAGTCTGAGGCCCTTGACAGGTTCAAGGAGTTCAAGGCGATGACATAGAAGGAGAGTGGTCAACCACTGAAGGTATTGAGGACAGATAGGGGTGGGGAGTACACCTCTAGGCTGTTTTATGGGTTCTGTAGAGAGCATTGTATATCTCATCAGCTGACGACGGCTTACTCACCTCAGCAGAACGGAGTGGCGGAAAGGAAGAACTTGACCATCATGAATATGGCCAGGAGCATGGTGAAGGGCAAAGTTTTGTCGAAGAAGTTCTGGGCGGAAGCAGTGCAATGTGTGGTATACTTGTTGAATAGGTGCCCGATGAAGAGTGTGAAGTTCATGACCCCGTTCGAAGCATGGTATGGCTGGAAGCCGAGTGTGAAGCACTTGAGGGTCTTTGGGTGCGTGGCTTATGCCCACGTCCCGGACCAGAGGAGGAAGAAGCTGGATGATAAGAGTGAGAAGTGCATCTTTGTGGACTATGCTCCGATGAGCAAGGCTTACAAGTTGTACAACCCTATGACGGAGAAAGCAATAATCTCGAGGGATGTCGTGTTTTAGGAAGACAACTGCTGGAGCTGGGATGAGAAGATGAGGAGCAACAAGGGGATGTTTTTTGATGGCGATGAGGAGGAAGGTGGTCACAAAGCAGAAGCTGAGGTCGGTGGAGCTGAGCCACCATCACCACCTAGTAGAGAGTCAGAGGAGCTCCTACTCCCTACTCTAGTGGAGTTAGTACTAGTGGAGGTGGTTCTAGTGGAGCAAGCACTAGCGGGAGCAAGGCGGATCGTCCTCAACCTAAGATGAGGAGGTTAGAGGAGATCTATGAGGAGACGGCGTCGACCCTTAACAATTTTTCTTTATACTGTCTGCTTATAGATTGTGAACCGCACTCGTATGACGAAGCTGCCCAGGAGAAAACTTGGAGGAAGGCGATGAATGATGATATGACATCCATCAAGAAGAATGACATCTGGAAGCTGGTAGACCCTCCAGCTGGCCACAAACCCCTTAGGGTGAAGTGGGTCTACAAGGTGAAGAAGAACATGGACGAAGTTATGGAGAAGTACAAGGCAAGACTAGTCGTAAAGGGCTACAAACAAGTCCAAGGTGTGGACTACGATGAGTTCTATGCACCAGTGGCCAGGATTGACACCATTCAGTTGATCATCGCACTGGCAGCTCACTATGGATGGAAGATACTGCAGATGGATGTTGTGTCTGCTTACTTGAATGGTTACCTAGAAGAAGATGTGTACATCGAGTAGCCCCCAGGGTACGTTGTGAAGGGCAAGGAGAGGAAAGTTTGCAAGCTAGACAAGGCTCTGTATGGTTTGAAGCAAGGAGCTCCTGCCTGGAATGGGACGATAGATAGATACCTCCGGAGGTATGGCTATAAGAAGTGCTCGTACGAGTATGCTCTATACACTAAGGTGGAGAAGAATGGAGACATGATGATCATATGTCTATACGTAGACGATATGATATTTACTGGCAACACCCCTGCGATGTTTGAGGAGTTCAAGAGAACTATGAAGAAGGAGTTCAAGATGACCGACCTTGGCGAGCTGAACTACTTCCTAGGTGTAGAGGTACGACAGAGTGAAGACGGGATCTTCATTTCATAGAGGAAGTACGCGGAAGAGATCTTGAAGAAGTTTAGGATGGAGGATAGCAGAGCTATCTCCACTCCTGCTGATCCAGGGATGAAGTTGAGAAAGGACTCAAAGGAATGGGCGGTCGACTCCACGATGTTCAAAAGCCTGGTCGGAAGCTTACGCTACTTGACCTTCACTAGGCCTGACATCATGTACGTTGTTGGAGTAGTTAGCAGGTACATGGAGGAACCAAAACAGAACCACTTCACGGCAGCGAAGAGGATCCTAAGATATATGAACGGAACTAGAGGACATGGTCTGGTGTATTTTACCGGAGAGGAGCTGAAGTTAGTCAAGTACTCGGATAGTGACTATGGAGGTGACATGAATGACCGAAAGAGTACTTCCGGGTATGCCTTCCATGTAGGAATATGAGTGTTCTCATGGAGTTCGAATAAGCAGGTGACGATCGCCTTATCATCATGTGAAGCGGAGTATATAGCAGCAGCGACCTGTACCTGCCAGACAATTTGGCTAAGGAATATTTTGGAGGAGCTACACCATCCGCATGATGGCCACCATGTATGTTGATAACATGTCGGTCATCCAGCTCGCAAAGAACCCGGTGCTACATGGGCGTAGAAAACACATCGAGACGAGATACCACTTCCTCCGTGAGCAAGTGGAGCTGAAAACGGTTGAAGTGGTGTATTGCCCAACCGGAGAGCAGGTTGCGGATATCTTCACCAAAGCATTGAAGGTGGAGACGTTCTTGAAGTTGAAGAGCAAACTCGACATGGGCTGCCAAGTTTGAGGGGGAGTTTGCTGGAAGTTTTTTTAGTTGACTTTGGGTCAACAAAGTTGTTTTTTATGTGTTTATATATGAAAGGTAATTTATGGAGGAGAGAGTGTGTGATTGTGATGACATTAAATGTACATGTCAAGTGTCATATTTCTAGTGGTTGTGTTTGCCTATATAAAGACTTGTATAGTTTCTTTTGAAAGTTGCTGAATAGAAGTTCTTTTTTCCCTCCACATTTCATTTTTGAGAGAGAGAGAGAGGAGCGCCGCAACGCTAAATTTGTGTAGTTGTAGCTGTGTGATCTTGTTGGGCGACTTGCAGATCTAGCCGGGCGGTTTGGTGGTCTCGCCGCGAGAGGAGGAGGTCGGGGGTTGTGTGCTCGTGTGTAATGGTCTAGCCACAAGCCAGGGCGGTCTTGCCAGTCGGTCTCGCCAGTTGGTCTCGCCGTGCCCACGCGCCTAAGAACAGCTCGTGTGGAAAAGGGCAACCCTCAGCAGCTCGTGAGAAAGGGGCGCAGGTCGCCTGGGTGGAGCTCGCCGTGTGAGAGGGCTACTCGCAGGAGGCTAACCGCGCGGGTAGGTGGTTTAGGTGGCGGTCTCGTAGATTGCACTTGTGGTATTTGGTGTTAAGTGGGATCGTTTTGAGGAGTTAAGATTGAGCGGGTGCCCATACACGTTTCCAACAAAACTTTATTTTAAATTCACTTTCAGATCGTTGTCATCATCAAAAGGGGCGAGAGCGGGACTTTTCTTTGATATTAGGGTTTACAGAGCCCCAAGAGCTGACAAACCTTCTATTCAGCGTTTCTTTATTTGTGGAGGAGAAACGTCTAATTGTTGTGTGAGCTTTCTGCTGATCTTGAGTGTGTATCTGCAGCGCCACTAGTTCACGACCGGAAGAGGAAGCTTGTGTTGAAAGGCAACAGTGATGCAGATACGAAGCCTCGATCTTTTACAAGGCAAAGAGATTGTCAGATTAAGAACAAGATTATCAGGATCGCGATTCAGATCATAGGATCTTACGATCATCGATCTGACCCTACTATCAGATATGATCCTACCTCGAAACGATCTCATCTAGGGTCTCGATCCTGACAACCTTGATTAAGAAGGTCCCTTTCAGTTCCCGAGATAAGATTACTCCGGTTGATCCTGATTTTGAGGTGTTGGGGTCTTCTGCCCCTTAAGTTCCCCATTCAGAGGTGCTCATATGCCTCATGACATTAGAGAAATGATGGACGCGCTCTGAAGGGTCGTCTGTTTCGTTGAATGCCTCGATTTTTTGGAGCTTGAAATCATGTTGGATTGGAAGCACCAAAACTTTAGGTGCTAGCAGGGACCCAGTCCCGACGGGGCGGTGTAGATACGTGACATATGAGCCAACCTAACTGTACTCTACAGTCACCAGTTCTCTGATATCATCTCTTATTGGTCTTCTTCTGGGACTCTCGGGGGCGCCCGCCCATTGACACTGATGTTGTTGACCGGCTTTGGCGACCCTAGCCAAACGTGCGAGATGCGAAGTATTTGCTGCTTCCGAGTATTCCTCGGAGGTCTGTTCTCGCTTGTTCTATGAGATGAGAACCGGAGATGGAGGTGGCTGATTGACTGATGTAGGCTGCATGACGGATGCTTGAGCTGCCCCCGGATTTTTGAGATGTGCGAGTACTTTAGCTTGCTACTCCTCTACGTGGGTGACTCGTCCGGTAAACACGTTGTCCTACATGGTGGTGGTATCCTTGTGTCGTGATGCATTGATAAGAGAATGGGAAGGACCAATATTGTCAAGCCCATGTCTGGTAGACTCTTGGGTAGTACGAGTACTCCTCCTTTCCATTGTTGTTTGTCACGAGTATCGCTGCGTGGAACATATTATCTTCAGGGTCTTCTTCAAGAATTGGGAAAACTTCGTTTCTCACAGACGACACCAAATTATTGCGGTCAACTCAACGCTTCTGGTAGACAAGGCTAAATTAGGCTACCTTAGCCCGTGGAGCGGTCAAGTGCGCACATAGTAAGTAAAAAAGTGCACAAAATAATTTTAACGCGGAAAAACCATTCAACTGAGTAAAAAACCACTTGACCCATTTTGTGCCGATCAAACTTCACTATTGACGGCGGTTTACAGATTGTGAGTGAAATTGAGGGTGACATGCCACTGCTCGTTGAAGCTTGGAGATGAGAGAGATTACACACCTCACTTCAATGTTTGACATCTGTGCAACATCCAAGAGCGTCCTTCACTGCCAGAAAGTTATAGAAACTGAGCTTCGCGCGAGCGGGTGCTCGCCGTCCAGACGCGGGCGCGTTGCCCTATGCACGCGCACCACTCGCACGGACGCATGCATGACGCTCATGCGTGCATTGCACGCATGGCTTTGCTCCACTTTCGGGGTATTTTTGTGCCTTTGAGGCGTACGTGCGCGGCTTGGTGCGGACAACTCGCTCGACCGGGTTGGTTCACCTCCGTGTCCTTGGTTGAAATCTTTCTAGTTGTACTTAGAAAATTTAAGAGAAACTCTATCAAATATAATATTTAAAATAATTACAATAACATTAAGTTAAAAATCAATTAATTAAGAAAATAACACACATTATCCAGTCATCTTAGATTCGTTTGGCACAACGGTGGCGGTCATGAACATCGGTTACTGAACGCCAGACCTCCCGCAAGAAACTTCATCCATTTTATGTAAAAAAACACAATTTTTTTTCTTAGGCTCCGTTTGGAGGGAATTATTTTCACCGGTCAAGCGGTTGCGATCGCATGAACCGGATCTTAATTAAGATATGATTCATGCGATCGCAACCCCTTGACCGGTGAAAATAAATCCCTCCAAATAGAGCCTTAGTGACCTTCATAACGGTTGTCACGTCAAACGTACAATTTATGTTGGTGGATAATATCTCTACCCTAACGAGGGGATGTTGTAGACTAGCTTCCTTGCTTAAAATTTTGAAGAAATCAATTAGCAGATAACTTCAATTAATGTTCTTTTCTTCTCCATTAATTAAAGATTTGTGGAATTAAGTTCATTGATTATTTGATTATCATTAATGATATATCATAAAGCTAAGGCGCGCAACTCAGTGAGTCAGCACCTCCAAATCACTAAACAAATATAACCTTCTAAGTAAATTAAATAAATCGATACTAATAAATATTAAATTAGAGCATGAAACCTAGAGATTTAGGCTTCTTTTGGCGTAACATTCTAACAAAAATAATAGTAGTTATTAATATTATTTTGCGAAAATCAAGTCAAAGTCAAAAATGATGAATTTGGAAAGGAATTATTTTGCTTTAGCCAAGTGCGTATATAATATATAATAATAAACAATAAAATAAAAAGTCAAAAGTAAAGAGTCAACGGCTGACTGTTTGAAAATGTGTACGGATGGTGGTCACGTAAGATCCATGGAATATGGATCTATTTATGAATAAACCTGGAGGGATGAAGGCTGCATGCCTGCCAGCCAGCCAGGCAGCCAGCCAGCCAGCCAGCATATTGTTTTCTTTTAATTATAACAGCAGCAGATCTGCGCCGGAGATTTGGTTGGAGTTGGACGGCGAGGGAAGTAAAATCAAACAGTGAAAAGAAAGAGACAGAATGAGGAAGAAGAGAAAAAGCTGGTGATGAATACGGCAAAAAAAATGCAGGGGAAAAAGCGGAAAAGGGTATGTTGGTGCGTGCGTGGTAGTCAGCGTCGGGCATTTGCTTCTCTCGTGCTCGGGAGTTGTGAGGCCATCAAAACGGAGGAGAGAGATAGTCTACAGTTCAGAGTGATCGACATTCATTATTAAGTATAATAATATAGGTTATTGTTATTAGCACCGTAATTTTTTTTCTAATTTTATATGTTTTTTGAAAATATTTTTTGTGCATTTATTTTTAGGAAAAGTATAGATGTACAACTTTCATGTTGAACATTTTTCCTAAAAATACATGAACAAGATGCATTTTTAAAAGACGTGAAATCTGAGCGTATTTCTAAAGTGCGAATGGTACATCCATTTTTAGAAAATATATTCAACACAAAAATTGAACGTTTTCCTAAAAATATATATACAAGACATATTTTTAAAATAAACAAAAAATTAGAAAAAAAAAACGATACTCTAGCTAAATACGATACCCTAATAACAATCACCTTAATATATATGTGTACGCATGTGCATGTTATTGAAGAGAGTGAGTAGACTATGTATAGAATAGAGAGGTAGGAGGCTAAGTCTATGAAAGAGTAGCAGATGAAAGCTAGAGTGCGTACCGGGAAATGGAGAACTTTTGGCGTTAGCCTGCCCGCGAGGCGAGAGGGAGACCGAACGGCGAGGACGATTCTCCAAATCTCTCACTCTCTCTCTTCAATTCTGTGTGACTATCGGTCTCTTTCTATCTCTTACCATGCAAAAGGTGGTGAGGGAGATGCTTGGTTAATTTTGGAAGGGAGGCATGCAGAGAGAGAAGGTGGTGAGGAGGATGGAGAGCGGCGGCGATTCCCATGCAGATTGCTAGCTGCAGCAATTCCAATGGCGACGACTACGGAATGCAGCGCCGTCCGGCGCTTCATGGAAGTGGGTGCTACGAGGGGTTGATGATGCGGCCACCTGCGGTGACTTTGTAACCTTGCATTTTAGATTTATATTATTTTTTGGGGGAGTGGTGGCGATCAGTGCGGTTGAAGGAATTAGCGGGTTCGGGTTGTGTAATGGTTCGGGCTTAATACATAGCGGGTATAGCATGAGAGTTGCGGTTTTTGTGTGCGGAGGTCAACTGTACGTCGTACACATGCAGCTCTTTATAAGATATCAGGATCCTATCCATTTGATCACGGACATGATGAAATGCTTTTTTATCCGACGGGTTCTGTTTTTCTCATCATTTTATATATTTTTTCATTCAAAAAAATCATGTCCACTAGATATCTTCTGAACTTATCTTGTCCATTAAATGATGAAATGATTTTCATTTGAAACGGAGAGGATCTGAATAAGGTAGGGGATCACCTGAGAAGTCTAGATGCGTTTGTTGTGGGTGGAGCGTATCTGTATACATGCATGCCGCTCTTAATTTATAGGTATTCCCCGAACCACCCGGGAAGTCTAGGTGCCATGCAATTTGCTTTGTGCGGGATTAATACATGGTGGCTATGTGAGTTGTTTTTGTGTGTGGAGCGCAGCTGTACACATTGTTAACCCAGAAATCGGCGATCCTTCCCAAGGTGGCCAGCTGGCTCATTGTGACCCTTAGATTCTCCCTTTTGATCGCGATGGGTCCCAGCGTAGGCGGACAGTTTTTCTTATCCGCCTAGGTCTCCTAGCAACCACGTGCCCTGCGGGATGGCGGGCTATTCCCGTGGCTCACCCTCGCGGGACATGCGGTTAGGTCCGCTAATTGTGCAGTGCTTTTCCTTGCAGGAGTCCGCCAACAGCATTCGCAGGAGCGGCCTCCTATTTCGCCCAAGGGACGGTGGTCTCCAGCCACCGTCCGCCGAGGCCGCTCGCCAGGAGCGGACTCCCTGCTGCCCGAGGGGCGGCGACCTCCTGTCGCCGTCCGCCGAGGCCGCCCACCCGGGGCGGCCTCTGCCCGCCTGCCGGGCGGACTCCCCCTGGAGTCCGCCCAGGCCGCCCGCTAGGGGGCGGCCCCGGCAGTCAGCCGGGTGGACTCCCCCCGGAGTCCGCCCAGGCCGCCCGCAAGGGGGCGGCCAGGCCCGCCGGGCGGACTCCCCCTGGAGTCCGCCCAGGCCGCCCGCTAGGGGGCGGCCCCGGCAGTCAGCCGGGCGGACTCCCCCTGGAGTCCGCCCAGGCCGCCCGCGAGGGGGCGGCCAGGCCCGCCGGGCGTACTCCCCCTGGAGTCCGCCCAGGCCGCCCGCTAGGGGGCGGCCCCGACAGTCAGCCGGGCGGACTCCCCCCGGAGTCCGCCCAGGCCGCCCGCAAGGGGGCGGCCAGGCCCGCCGGGCGGACTCCCCCTGGAGTCCGCCCAGGCCGCCCGCTAGGGGGCGGCCCCGGCAGTCAGCCGGGCGGACTCCCCCCGGAGTCCGCCCAGGCCGCCCGCTAGGGGGCGGCCCCGGCACCCTGCCGGGCGGACTCCACCCGGAGTCCGCCCAGGCCGCCCGCTAGGGGGCGGCCCCGGCACCCTGCCGGGCGGACTCCACCCGGAGTCCGCCCAGGCCGCCCGCTAGGGGGCGGCCCCGGCACCCTGCCGGGCGGACTCCACCCGGAGTCCGCCCAGGCCGCCCGCTAGGGGGCGGCCTCCGGCCTGCCGGGCGGACTCCTCCCGGAGTCCGCCCAGGTCGCCCGCTAGGGGGCGACCTCCAGTTCTCTGCAGGTGGGTCCTTTCGCTTGCTTCATTAGTCAACAGTGGCGGACGCAAAATCTTCGTCTGCGGAGTCCGCGCAGGTCGTCATGCTGACGTCACCGGGCCCCGCTTCTTCAAGAACTCCCCTGGGCCTATAAATAGCCCAAGGTGCCTCTCATTCTGGACGACGCCAGACGGTTCCTGGATCCGGAAGGTGGAGACAAGTCTTGCCAGCAGCCCCTGCGGACTCCGTTTTCCAGTCCGTCATCACCTCTCCAGCAAGCTCAGCGGACTCAGTTTCCTGTCCGCACAGTCCTCTACAGCTCTTCAGCAGCTTGCCAGCAGACTCTGCAGACTCAGTTTCTCAGTCCTCCAGCAGCTAGCAGACTATTTTACTTAGTCTCTGGCAGCTTCTCTCCTCTGCTTTCTGGCATTTTCTTCTCTCTTAGCCGCCAGCTTCTCCTTGTACCCCTTTATTGATTTGTTGCAAAGGTGTACTTGTAAGCTTGTAATCTCTAGCTTTTAATAAAAGGAAAGCCCGTCGCAGGAGTGACATTTAGGCCGCGGCGGGCGAAGTGTGTTGTTGCCACTGCTAGCGGCCCCCTTCTTCTTCCCTCTGCTCAGCAAGCCTTGCTCCTCTGCTCAGCTCAGCTTCTCTCGGCAACCAACCTGCAAGCACAACCGTCACATTAGCCGTCTGCTCGACAGCTCCTGGTCAACCTCCTTCTCCTCTCTTGATCAACCCGCTCTGTTGATCAAGCTTCTCCCCTCTATCCCCGCAACCCTCTTTGACAAGCCGTTTGCTCCACTCTCGAGCACTCAGAGGTTTCCTTCCTTTCCTCCTTTCCTCCTCTCCTAGCTTGTGAGACCGAACACCCCCTCCGTGTTAGCTGGCTGGTGCCCCGCGACGTTTCCGCGCATCAACACACATGCTGTTCCTTACTTCCTTATAAAGGCTAGAGTGGACCGGCCGTGAAGTCAAGATGCAATGCAGTTTGCTTTGTTCGGGATTAATGCATAGAGGCTATGTGAATTGCAATTTTTGCTTTTGGAGCATGACTCTTTATATTTAGGTAGCAAACCACCCGGGAAGTTTATATGATATGATTTTACTTTGTACATAATTAATACATAGTGGCTATGTGAGTTGCGATTTTTCCGCGTGAAGCATGTTGGGAAAATTCCAAGGAGGAATGTAGACGGTGCTACCGAGATTATATTTCGTAAAAAACAATAGTACATGGGGGCAGAATTACAATGTGGACTGGGTCTCCATTAGCTTCATAACCAATGTTGTTAGGATCGAGATCCTAGTTGATATCGTTTTGAGGTAGGAACAGATTAGATAGTAAGGTCGGATCGAAGATCACTTTACAAAAGCAGAATCGATTTACAAAATCTGAATCATATGATCCTATGATCAGAATCGTGATCCTGACAACCTTGTTCGTAACTTGCACAAAAAAAGCTTCATATTTACAGCCATGCATGGAGAGAAAAAACAAAAAGACTTCACTTGAAACTTTAAATTGCGGCTGCTGGTACTGATGTATTTTTTCTATTCAGGGTGATCGGTGGTTTGATATTGATGTCTTCCTATATCTTCTTCCTGCATTCTTCCATCTTCTTTTTGATATTCTTTGACTCTGTTTCCTACTGCAAATCTAGGTCCATGTTGCCTTAATTATCCCTCAACACCCCCCATAATCATGATAGTCTTCCACGTTAATCCTTTTTCATAGTTCTTCAAATTTTGGTGATGAAAGGGCTTTGCGAATGGGTCAGCGATTTGATTTTGTGTTTTACGGTAAGCAACTTGATTATTGAAATTTCTCCTTTGTTGATGAGTTCTCTAGTCTAGTATAGTTTTATTTCAAAATGCTTGGTTTTTTGGTGGAAGACGGGATTTTTTTATCTAAAACGGTAGTCGAAGTCCACTTGAATGTTGTTTGGTTCTCCTTCTCATGTTATTTCTTTCATTAATTTCTTAATCTGCGTCACCTCTCTAGCTGCTTCACTCAAGGTTGTATACTCGGCTTCTGTTGAGGAAAGAGAAGTGATCTTCTATTTTCTGGAGCTCAAAGCAAAGTGACATGCTTGGTGCCTAAGAAAAAGATGAATCAAGATGTGCTCTTTTTATCATCACTACACCCAACCCAATCATTGTTTGAGTACCCACTCGACTCATTCTTCTCATTTCTTTTATACTTTAGACCAAAATTTTGTGTCTTTGATGTATCACAAATTGCAAAGTGACATGCTACGAGTTGTTTGATACTTGGTTCCCACATGAATCTTGAAATAATGCTCATAAAATACTCAATGCTAGGTCGAGTATTGATCAAGTAGATTAAGGACCCGACTAAGCTTCTATAATTTCCAAGATTTATTTTTTCTTCATTATCATCTTTACGAAGTTTTTCTCCAGTGATCATAGGCTTTGAAGTTGATTTTGAGTCCTGCATTCCAAAACGAGTGAGCATGTTTTCTACGTATCTACTTTGGGTGATGAGACTCTTCTAGGGATTTTGATAGATCTCGTTATGTGAATTCCCAAAATATATTGACTTATTCCCAAATCAATCATGTTGAATTTGGTTTTAATATATTCTCTCAACTTGTTTATTGTTGGGTGTGTCCCGCCATCCAGGTGTTGGATGGGGTGCCTCCCGGGCGCACCCGGGTTGGCTCCTGACATGGGTGCAGAGAAACTCCATGGTACAGTTTAGTGCAAGGGAGTTGGGTTGGCTCCGGGCATGAGTACATGGGAGTTCGGGGCACGGTTTAAGTGCGAGGGAGCCATGCGAACAGTTTGACCGGTCCTGCTAAATTAATATAAAGGAATTGGTAGCGCCCTTCCTAACACTACGGGATTTTGGGAGAGTTGGTAGGCACCATTCCTAACAGTGGTATCAGAGCGAGGGGGAGGTCATGGGTTTCATCCCCCTGGATGGCGTTCCAGGGAGAGTTTGTTGGGTGTGGCCCGCCATCCAGGTGTTGGATGGGGTACCTCCCGGGCGCACGCGGGTTGGCTCCTGGCATGAGTGCAGAGAAACTCCATGGTACGGTTTAGTGCAATGGAGTCGGGTTGGCTCCGGGCATGAGTACATGGGAGTTCGGGGCACGGTTTAAGTGCGAGGGAGTCATGCGAACAGTTTGACCGGTCCTGCTAAATTAATATAAAGGAATTGGTAGCGCCCTTCCTAACACTCTGGGGTTTTGGGAGAGTTGGTAGGAGCCATTCCTAACAGTTTATGAGGTGCAGGCTTGATGCAGTGATGAGAAGATCATCCATTACTACAATATTTTTGGCTTTGAGCAACACTTCAAAATGATTGCCTAAAACTACAAAGTGTTGTCAAACCATTAAAAACTGTTGTCATAAGGGTGTTTGCCTATAAACATGTTACCAAAAGTCTGGGAGAAAATGTGGAAGAGAAACTACTGCTGTCCTTCTTCGTTAATCACGAAAGAGATGATGCTCTGCAAGAGATTGTTGTCTTTAGAGCATCAAGACAAAGAACTACGATTGAGTGTTAAAAACTTGTGGCGCCTCCGAGAAAACGCGAAAGAGAAGCCGCCGTTCTTCTTCTTCATGAATGCACTGCGAGAGAGTGTCATCTCCTCTAGGGCTACGAAGTTGAAGAAGAACTCCCATGGTCTTCATTACATTCTGAAATCCCGATGGCGTGAAGGAATAGAAGGTAAGATTTTGCATCCATCAGATGGATGTGAAGGAGAAGAAGAATGGTGGAGATACTGAATCAAGGGTGAGCGGAGAGAGGTGGCACTGGCGAGGAATTCCATTAGATGTAGCGGGAGTTAGGGCCACTGGCTGGATACAGTGATGGGAGAAATGGGGGATTAAGACTTGTAATCAAAAGCTATAAAAAACATTTCTAATTTGTTGTCCCATGTTATTATAAAAGGTAACAATGTATAATTGTTGCTTAAAATGTGCTGACAAATACAACGTTTTGAAAATGTTCTCAATAATGAATAAGAGAACATTTATTGAATGTTGCTATAAAAATGTTGCATAGAACTACTATTTATTTGCAATATTTATAAATTGTTCTCTATTATATGTTTATGCAACATTTTAAAATTCTTGCAAATGAAAGTGTTGCTAAAGGCCAAAATTGTTGAAGTGAACGTATATATAGACTACTATGACTTCTTCCACTCCTCTTTTTAGATACATTGTTGGTTCATTTTCGATTTTAGTAAAGGCATTGCCTAGAAGATTGGAATCAATTTTGATGTTCCAAGCCCTAGGTGCCCGCTTTAATCCATACCGAGCCTTTTTAAATGTGTATGTCTTGTATTCTTCTCCATTAATTTCAAAATCTTCAATTTGTTTGACATAAATTTCTTCCTCCATTATGTCATTAAAAAGTTGATTGGACATCCATTTGGTAAATTGAAAACTGGAATTGAGCTACTATAGCAAGAAGTAAACAGATAGATTCAAAACGAGCTATATGCGAGAATGTTTCTGCACAATCTATCATATGTTTTTGTGTATAGCCTTTAGCCATACGTCTATCTTTATATCTCTTAATTTCTCCTTATTTATGATATTTTACTTTGAAGATCCAGTTTACCCAAATGAGAACCTTAGACGGAGAAAAATCAATAAATTCCCAAGTATTATTTTGATTAATTGTGTTGAGTTCCTCTTCCATGACAAGAAACCAGTTTGGGTTGGTGGCTGTTTCTTTGTAATTTATAGGTTCCAATTTACAAAGAAGATTAAATTGTAATTATTGTAGATGTTAGATAAGTGACGATACTTGCGTGGTGATGTTGAAGATGATGACTCCTCTGGATTTTCAGGTTCAGGAATTCTGGGAGAAGAATCATGTTGAAATTAGTTGATCCGAATGGATGCCACAAGAGATGGAAGAGTGTTGATGTCTTTTTCATCCCATGTAACCTTTGGTATGTGAGTTTCAATTGGAGCCACACACTAGTTCCAACTTTTAGTTTCATCAACAATGATGCCTCCAGTTACTGTGAATTTGGAATTTGAAGGATTATAAATACGACAAGCTTTTGTATTGTTGTTATATTCTAGCAAAATTCCTTTGTCAGCTTTTCTATCAAATTAATCTTTGTTGTTTTGTGGTTGTAAAAAAGCTTTCAGATTGCTGATGACTGGCTTGAATCCATACCAGACTTCAAATGGTGTGGTATTCAAAAGAGCATGACATGGTGCTCTGTTAAGTAAGTATCCTGCTGTATTTTGTGGCTTCTCCCCAATAATGTTTTGGTAAGTTCTTTTGATGGAGAAGACATTTAGACATCTCTATGATAATTATGTTCTGTCTTTCAGCGATCCCATTTTTCTCTAGAAAATCTCTGATAGTAAGTTCTTTTCTTATACCATGAGATGAGTATAGATCATTAAAAGACTTGTTAATGAACCCTCCTCCCATGTCAGTCCTTATTGCCATTATTTTTAGATTTGTTTCATTTTCCATTGGTGCTTTGAATAGTTGAAATTTTTTGAAGGCTTCAGATTTATGATTCAGAACATAAATTCACATCATTCTAGTGAAGTCTTCAACTAACAACAACTAAAAACGTTGTCCTAAAGTGGAGGGTGCATGCTCTAGAGGGACCCCAAATTAAATGTCAACATATACTAGTTCTAATTACCTGGTATAATTTTCTTTATGAGAACTATATGGTGAGAAGTTTTATGGATTTATTGACAATATAATTATCACACATGCATTCTCTAATTTCCATTAAGTTTAGGGATGCAGACTGCTAGACCTTTTGTGGAGTGCAATTTTAAGTCTTCAATGTTTAAGTGTCGAAGTCTTTGTTGCCATTTGGAGAGTTCACATTCTTTTGTGACCTTCAATCCCTTACATTCTTGAGTTAGATTGAGGGGAAAGACTTCATTATCTGTCATGTTTATCTTAACCACAATTTGTGAATAGTCCTAACTTGTCATATATATATATATATATATGCATTGGAGTTAGTAAGTACAAGTTTATATTCTCTTTTAAGCAGCTAACCAACACTAAGAAGATTTTGAGGTAAAATATGAACAAATTGGACATCGGGTATGTGTTTGAAGTGTCCTGTTTTAATTTTTAAAGCTATAGTACCTTTTCCATGGTTGGCTTTTGTGGTTCCATCTCCAAGAATGACTTGTGATTTTTCATTCTCATTGGAGTGAATGAAGGCATTTTTATTATTAGTCATTTGATTGGGCAATATCTAAATACCATATATCATTGATAACTGTACTATTATTATCATGTGTACAAAACAATATCATATTCATCTTGTTCTCTATAGTGGGCCTCTTCTTTGTTGTGAGAAACACGTTCTCACGGACCTGAGTGCACGTGTAGACGCGAGCTGAGCTACCTACAAAACCGTCAGGAAAATACGCAATAGCAAATACAATCAACCAGACACACATGTGTATACGTGGAAAACCCCCAAATCAGGATAAAAATCACGGGACAATCAGAGTCCAACCTGGAAAGCCGTCACTAAATAATGTTCAACAATACAATGACTTTCCCCCCGCGATTCTCGAATGGATACTACAGCTAACACAAAATAAAGACAAGAAAATATATATATATATATATATATATATATATATATATATATATATATATATATATATATATATATCGACAAAGACGACCAAGTCCGAGTTAGAGAGGCTCGCTTCAATCTGGTTCTCTGAATCCCCTACAGTCTTCTAATATTGTGCATAGATGTCCGCCTACGTTGACACACGATGTCGCTGGCACACTACGATCAGTCCGCAACCCGTCAGTAGGTTGCTCCGCTCGAGCCTCAGATGCCTCGCCACCAAAGTCCACTTGAGGCTAAGATGTCTTCTCGCACTGATAGCCGCTAACTGCAGATGCGACCCAATATACTCGTCCGAGTAAATACGGCGGTTGCACACCGCCGCCCTATGTGCCAAGATGCGCACTCAGAAATTGGCCTCCGCCTACGCTGCTCCAGCTCCGCCCAAATTGGCCTCGGCCTACGCCGCTCCGGCTCCTCCCAAATCGGTCTCCGCCTACGCTGCTCCGGCTAAGCCCAAATCGGTCTCCACCTACGCCACTCCCCCGCACACGTGCACTGCAGCCCTGCTACACAAACATGTTGCCAACACCGACTCCGCAACAGCTCCACAAAAGGAGTCTTTGGCGCCTCTGCCCCCATGACAAAAGTCGCCGTCAAAACTCACACCGGACTCCACGCGGCCTCACGACCTCCGACCACCGTTGCTTGCTCTGGCTTCGACACCGTCCAAGATTGTTTGCGATAAAACCTCGATCCAGCGGGACAAGAAGAAGGAGAGGCAGCCGTATTTCTTCACAGGGGGAGACCTCCCGGTTGCACACGAGGATGAGAGAAAATTAGCGGCTTGCTCCACTTCTATTCACGAGAGAGATGGCCAGGAAGATTTTAGGTTTTACAAATTTTCTTTTATATTGTTGTAGGCGGTACTCTATGGGGAAGGGGACGATTAGGAATCATATATTTTCTTTTATAAATCTTATATATATTATTATTATTATGCATGATAATAATAATAGTATGTATAAGAATATAGATTCGAGCCACCCATCGAAGAAACCCTTTAATCTTCTTGATCTTATGAATGATCACACCAAGGTTTCTTCGCGACTAACTCCATCTACACTCAGTCCATTGTCAACTTTGACCACTAATCTTGGAGCCGACTATTTCAAAGAATGTGACTAGAGAGGATAGGGAGTGGACCGATGGTCGTCACATACCGCACCAATTCACATACCAAAAATATCCAATTGACTCGACTGAACCTCACTTTGATACCACTTATTGTGAGAAACTCGTTCTAACGGACCTAAGTGCACGCGAAGACACGAGCTGAGCTACATGCAAAACTGTCAGCAAAATACGCAATAGCAAAAACAATCAACAAGACACACATGTGTATACGTGGAAAACCCCTAAATCAGGGTAACAACCACATGACGATCAGAGTCAAACCCAGAAAACCGCCACTAAATAATGTTCAACAATACAATGACTTTCCCTCTGCGATCCTCAGATGCATCATACAGCTAGCACAAAATAAAGACAAGAGAAAATATAGGTATACCGACAAAGACGACCAAGTCTGAGTCAGAGATACTCGTTTCAAACTGGTTCTCTGAATCCTCTGCAACCTTCTAATATTGTGCCTAGCTGTCTGTCTACGTCAACACATGACGTCGCTGACGCACTCCGAACAGTCTGCAACCCATCAGTAGGTTGCCCTGCTCGAAGCTCAAATACCTCGCCGCCAAATTCCACTTGAGGCTAAGATGCCTCCTCGCACTGAACGCTGATAGCCGCAGATGCGATCCAATATACTCGTCAGAGTAAATACAACAGTTGCACACCGTCGTCCTTTGTGCCAAGAGGCGTACTCAGAAATTGGCCTCTGCCTACGCCGCTCTAGGACCGCCCAAATCGGCTTCAGCCTACGCCGCTCTGGCTCCGCCCAAATCGGCCTCCGCCTACGCCGCTCCACCGTGCACATGCACCGCAGCCCTGCTACACAAACATGTCGCCAACACCGCCTCCGCAACGGCTCCACAAAAGGAGTCTTTGGCACCTCTTCCCTCGCGACAAACGCCGCCGTTAAAACTCACACCGGACTCCACGCGACCTCACGACCTCCGACCACTGTTGCTTGCTTCGGCCCCGACACAGTCCAAGATTGCTGGCGAGAAAACCTCTATCCGGAGGGACAAGACAAAGAAGGAGAGGCGGTCGTATTTCTTCATAGGGGGATACCTCCCGGTTGCACTCAGGGATGAGAGAAAATTGGCTGCTTGCTCCACTTCTATTCACAGGAGAGATGACCAGGAAGATTTTAGGTTTTACAAATTTTCTTTTATATTGTTGTAGACGGTTAGGGGTGCAAGCGGTTCGGTTTGGGTCGGTTTGGACCCAAACCGAAACCGAACCGATGTTTATCGGTTCGGTTCGGTTTTTTGGGCGGTTTACTCGGTTCGGTTTTCGGTTTTTCAGTTATACTATTTAAAATAATTATGTACTTAAATATCTCAAGAAAATTTTTAAAAAGTTATGACAATTAAAGAATTAATATCATCAAGCTTTATTTACAAATGATATATTATAGCTAATAGCTCATATTACATTAAAAAATGATTAAATATTTTTATTTTGAAATCGAGTAATAAATATAAAAAAGATATAAAAAAATCAGTTCAACAAAATGTTTAATTCGTCTTGATGCATAAAATATGCATTACAAAAATTTATTTTAGTTCAAATGATATTAAAATTATTAAGTTGATATAATTTCTGTACATTATTTAGTTAATAAAATAGTTAAAAGATCATTATTGGTAATATTTTTACATGCATTATTAGTCGGTGCGGTTCGGTTTTTCAGAGAGGAAAACCAAAACCGAACCGAGTCGTTCGGTTCGGTGTAAAATCGGTTCGGTTTGGGCGGTTTGGGGCGGTTTGGTCGGTTTTCGGTTTTTCATGCACACCCCTATAGACGGTGCTCTATAGGGAAGGGGAGGATTAGGAATCATATATTTTCTTTTATAAATCTTATATATTATTATTATTATAAATGATAATAATAATAGTATGTACAAGAATATAGATCTGAGCCACCCATCGAAGAAACCATTTAATCTTCTTGATCTTATGGATGATCGCACTGGGGTTTCTTCGCGACTCAATCCACCTCATTACAGTCGTCTCGAAGTCCATCGCCGTGGGTTTTTTCCACCTAGGAGGGAACCCGAACCCAACATTCTTTTGGTTTGAATTCAAACTTTTGTTTTGACTAATAGTCTTTACTTAGATGTGTTGGTTTCCTACACCTTTTACACCTATAAAAGCAATTGTGTGCTTCATGATTATTTCTTGTGCATAAAGCACACACAAGTGTAGGTTGAGAGCTTTGTTTGGGGACATCTTCTCTTAGTATTAGTTCTTTTCTAGTTTTATATAGGCCTTACTTTGAAAGGCTTGCTCTAGAGATTGTTGCTCAAATTTCTTAAGTCTCTCTTCATGAAATTGAAGAGAACCTAACAGGTCTCGTAGGGTGAGAGCATGAACATCCTTGATTCCTCGATCTATGACAACAATAAATGCATATTTTGTGTAAAAGTTTTTAAGACTTTGAGAATAATTTTTCTTTCTTCAAAATTGTCTCCAATGCTTTTTATTTGATTAGCGAGAGAAGGCACCCTTGAGAAATATGTATGCACTGATTTTTCTTCTTTCATAATTAATGTATCAAACCCTTGCCATAACTTTTGAAGTTTAATTGATATTACATTTGAGGATCCTTGAAAGTCATTTTTTGACGGAATCCCAAGTGTATAACCCTGTATCCGGCGAGTGGGGTCGACAGGACCCAGACTGGCCAAATCGAGCTGTCCAAGTCCTGGGCGAGCACTCAGGGGGCCAGAGCCCGGCAGCCCCGACTCGCCCAGGCGAGGTGGACTTACCTGGGGGCGAGCTGAGCTGGAGGACTCGCACTCGCCCAAGGCGAGCTCGGCAAGCGGTAGGCGAGTAGGGCTAGCCGGGCTCGTATTCGCCAAGGCCTAGGAGGAGGCGGCGAATGGCAGCTCCATCGAGCACTCGCCGCCCCAGGCGAGTAGATGTCTCAGGGACTATTCGCCCAGTCATTTATGATGCTTTTTACCATTTTGCCTATGCTGGTCTGCCCATAGCCTTCCAGAACAACGGAGGTTGGCTATTTGCAGGCCGTTTTCAGAAATCTATAAATAGGATCCAAGGGGTACCTCAGAATGCATGCTTACTTGTCCTCCAGTATTCTAGCGCTTTCTGAGGTTGTCTTAGCTCGGCGCTTGGCTAAGGAGGGGAAGCGCTCTAAGATCTTCCGGGTGTGTGGTGGGACCTCCACGCCGAGCCCTTGGGACAATTCATTTTATTTTCCTTTGTTATTTGGCTTGCAGGAGAGAAGTAAGTGTGTGAACACCCCTTACCCAAGGGTGAACTCCACAAGACATCGAATTCTCGGTTTTAACATTTTGGTGCGGTGAGCGTGGAGAGTGGTCAGCCAAAAAATCTTTGACGTGCTCAATGACGGGAGGATCAGGGCAAGGATCTCCACCCCCTCCCCCTCTCGCCACGGTGGGGATGTTCGAAGAATTCAGGCAGGAGGTGCTTGGCCTCGTTAGGTTCGCACTCGGCATACGTGTCGAGTGCTCGAATCCAGCAGTACTTGTGCTAGCGGTCCCGACCCTTAGCGGGGACGCTCCCGGCAGGCGAGCTGGGAAGGAAGTTGCGGAGGAAGGGAGATGATGCGAGCTCCCCGACCGAGTGCTCTTCCCGGGCTCGGCGAGTGGCGATCGGTTCGGCGAGATGGGGGTGCGAGACCCTCCAGCTCGCCCAGCAGGGGGAGGCAGCCCCTTAAGCGAGCTGGTTTCTTCTGCCCCAGTTCCAGAGGGTTCAGGGAGCCAGAGATGTCCTACTACACCGGGAAAGGGTACCCGGTCCAACACGTCCAGTGGTTTGAGGACGTAGTCTTGATCCGACAGATGTCGAATGGGTTCAAGTGTAGGCTCTTCGTCATCACTCTCAAGGAGAAGGTGAGAGATTAGTTCCACCAGCTGCCGGATAACTCCATCTACTGTTTTGAGGACCTACACCGGGGGGGGGGGGGTGATATTGAGGTTCACCACCTCCAAGAGGAGGAATAAGGAGTCGGAGTTCCTGTTCCACATCAGGCAGGAGGTGAACGAGACCCTGGGGAGTTACGTCGACCGGTTCCAGGAGGAGGTCACCCAAGTCCAAGAGATGTCCGGGCACACCCTGATGATGGCCTTCACCCTGGGGCTGCAGCAAGGTTTCTTCAGGATGGAGCTGAAGAGAGTACTGCATCTCTCCTACGAGGATCTGATGGAGAGGACAGCAAGAGAAGTAGATGGTAAGGCGTCGAATCTGGAGTTTGCCCGAAAGTTGGCTAGGTGGGCCACGGAGGATGAGAAGCCAAGAGGTGGCAGAGTTCGGGAGGAGAGGAGAGCAGAACCTCGACACAGGGAACAACAGCAATAACAACCCAGGTGGTGGTGTCAGGAGCCGAACCATCGACTAGGTTGGAGGCCGGAGTGGCAAGACCAGGGGTCGCAGAGAGGTTTCCATGGAGGAGACAACCTCTAGGGGGCAGGGTCAGTTCCACCCTCCGAGCTAGAGACAGGTCCAGAGACCCCCCCTCCCCGATCAAAATCAGGTCATGGTTATAGCCCTGGGGGAGAGGAGGAGAGCTGCACGAAGGAGGAGAAGATAAGTTAGGGTGGAGCTACCCTACTGTGACTTCCACCAAGAGGAAGGGCACGCTACAGCCACATGCCCGGAGTTCCTCGAGATGAGGGGAAACAGGGAGCCGTAACAACAGCAAGGTCGCCGGGATGTGAGGATTGAGGAGGTCTTGCCTCGGGCGGAGGAGGATAGGTGTGACGACCGGGTGGATGTTGGAACCCAGGGAGGAATTAGAGTAATCCATGGGGGGTGGGGATCGAGGCTTCCCAGAAGGCAAGCCTCCATACCATGTACCGCCGGAGCATTGGCTCCACATCCCAGACCCCGCCCCCGAAGGAGAAAATTTCCTTCTCAAGGAAGGACATGCCGGATCATGAGGATCCCTTTTGCGATGCGCTGGTCATCCAAACGACCATCGAGAATTTCACTGTCTCTCGAATCCTCATTGACAACGGGAGCTCCGTCAACGATATCTTCAAGAAGGCGTTTGACACGATGAAGGTAGAGTCAAAGAGGGTGTTGGCCTCGGATGGGCCTCTGTTTGGATTCTCGGGGGAGAGGAAGGAGGTTGAAGGAGGAGTGGGGCTCCATGTCACTCTGGTGGGGGAGTCCTGAACATGCAGGTTCGTCATCGTGGACGCCCCCAACAGTTACAACGTCATCTTCGGGCAGCCCCTCATCAGCGCCTTCCGTTGTGTCCCCTCGTCCTTCTATCAGTGCTTGAAGTTCAGCGTTGAGGGGATCCAGGTCCGAGTCTGGGGGGACCCCGAGGTAGCCAGGGAATGCTACGTCACTGCCGCGAACTCCATCTCGTGGCAGGAGTTCGGTGGAGAGGAGATGGAGGTAGAGGAAAGCAGTACCCAGGTGGAGGTGGAGAAGGAGATTCGGGAGGAGCCGGCCGAGGCGATGGCCATGGAAGGAGTGATGGAAGCTGGGGAGGTTCTTGTCCCGGAGGAGGGAGACGTGGGAGAATGGGGGGAGCAGTCCCGCTTGGAGGCTGCAGAGTAGGTAGTGGAGATGGAGGTTCTCACCCTTGGAGGCAGGATGGAGAAGGTTCGCATCAGCGGGGGGCTGACCCCGGCAGATCATGAGAGGATGTTGGCATGCATCCAGATAAACATGGACGTCTTTACATGGAGCGCGATAGAGATGCCAGGGATCGATGTGGACGTCGTCTGCCACCACCTCAACCTAGACCCGGAGGCCCGCCCCATCCAGCAGAAGAAGGGATCCGTTGCGGACAAGTTGGCTGAGCCCATTAGGGAGGAGGTGGTCAAACTTCTCAAGGCCGGCTTTGTATCCAAGATACAATACCCCTGCCGAGTCTCCAGAGTAGTTATGGTTAAAAAAAGACACGGCTGGTGGCGCATGTTTGTCGATTTTTCTTTACTTAATAAATCGTGCCCTAAGGACTATTATCCTTTGCCTCGGAGCGACGCGTTGGTTGACTCAGCCGTTGATTTTCCTATAATGAGTTTTCTAGATGCATTTTTAGGTTACCACCAGATCAAAATGTACCCCCCGACATCAAATTTGTCTCCGTCATTATGGGGGGCGGGTGCTACTGCTACAAAATGATGCTCTTTGGGCTAAAGAATGCAGGGGTGACGTACCAGAAGTTGATGGACATGGTCTTCTGAGAACAGAAGGGGGAGAAACTGGAGGTGTATTTAGATGACCTTATGATCAAGAGTCGGGATGTGGACTCTCACTTCTTGGACCTGGAGGAGACCTTCACCACAGTGCGAAAGTACAAGATGCGAGTGAACCCCCTGAATTGTGTCTTTGGGGCAAGCATGGGTAAGTTCCTGAGCCATCCCGTTACTCCTGCGGGTGTTGCACCCAACCCCGATAAGGTTAGGGCGATCATGGAATTGGGGCCACCTCGGAACGCCAAGGAGGTCCAGAGGCTGACAGGAAAGTTGGCGGGACTTAACAGGTTCCTCTCTCGGGTCGGGGAAAAGTGCTCCCCCTTCTTTAAAACATTGGGGGGGGGGGGGCAGAAGTTCGAGTGGACCCGAGAGTGCGAGGAGGCATTACAAGCCTTGAAGAGGCAGTTGACTCAGACCCCCCTACTCCAAGGGCCAAAGGAGGGGGAGGATTTATCTTTGTATCTTGGGGTCGGAGCAGAGGCCTTGAGCTCTGTCCTGATTCGGGAGGAGGGGAAGAAGCAACTCCCCATATACTATGTAAGATGGGTCAACCGGCGCATCTAGAAAACTCATTACAGTGAAACCAACGGCTGAGTCAACCAGCGCGTCGATCCGAGGCAAATGATAACAGTCCAAAGGACACGATTTATTAAGTAAAGAAAAATCGACACACATACGCCACCTTCCGTCTCCTTTTTAACCATAATAACTTTGGAGACCTAGCCGGGGTATTGTATCTCAGATACAAAGCCGGTCTTGAGAGGTTTGGCCACCTCCTCCCTGATGAGCTCAGTCAGCTAGTCCGCAATGGACCTCTTCTTTTACTGGATGGGGCGGGCCTTCGGGTCCAGGTTGAGGTGGTGGCAGGTGACGTCCGCATCGATCCCTGACATCTCTGTCGCGCTCCATGCAAAGACGTCCACGTTCCTCTGGATGCATGCCAACATCCTCTCATGATCTGCCGGGTCAGCCCCCCGCTGATGCGAACCTTCTCCATCCTGCCTCCAAGGGTGAGAACCTCCATCTCAACTACCTCCTCTGCAGCCTCCAAGCGGGACTGCTCCCCCCATTCTCCCACGTATCCCTCCTCTGGGACAAGAACCTCCTCAACTTCCAGAGCTCCTTCCACGGCCACCGCCTCAGCCGGCTCCTCCTGAATCTCCTTCTCCACCTCCACCTGGGTGCTGCTCTCCTCTACCTCCATTTCCTCTACACCGGCCTCCTGCTCCGCCTTTTCCATCCTCTGCTCCATCTCCTCGGCTCCCTCCTACCGTGAGATGGAGTTCACGGCGTCGACGTAACATTCCCTGGACACCTTGGGGTCCCCCCGGACTCGGACCTGGATCCCCTCAGCGCTGAACTTCAAGCACTAATGGAAGGACGAGGGGACACTGTAACGACCTAGGGAGTACCCCTAGCACCGCCCGACCCACCAGTAGCCCATGGAGGACCCATGGGCTACTGGTGGGCCGGGCTGCGCTAGGGTCCTCCATGGGCTACTGGTGGGTCGGGTGACGCTAGGGGTCCTCCCTAGGTCGTTACAAAAAATTACACTTTTTTTGTAACGACCTAGGGAGGACCCCTAGTGCCGCCCGACCCATCAGTAGCCCATGGGTCCTCCATGGGCTACTGGTGGGTCGGGCGGCGCTAGGGGTCCTCCCTAGGTCATTATAGACATTGCGTAAGGCGCTGATGAGACGCCACCCAAAGATGGCGTTGTAAATGCTGGGGGAGTCCACGATGACGAACCTGCATGTTCGGGACTCCCCCCACCAGAGTGACATGGAGCCCCACTCCTCCTTCAACCTCTTTCCTCTCCCCCGAGAATCCAAACAGAGGCCCATCCGAGGTCAGCACCCTCTTTGTCTCCACCTTCATCGTGTCAAACACCTTCTTGAAGATGACGTTGACGGAGCTCCCGTTGTCAATGAGGATCCGAGAGACAGTGAAATTCTCGATGGTCGTCTGGATGACCAGCGCATCACAAAAGGGATCCTTATGATCCAGCATGCCCTTCCTTGAGAAGGTGATTTTCTCCTCTGGGGGCGGGGTCTGGGATGTGGAGCCAACGCTCCAGCGGTACATAGTATGGAGGATTGCCTTTCGGGAAGCCTCGATCCCCCCATGGATCACTCTGATCCCTCCCCAGGTTCCAACATCTCCCGGTCTTCACACCTATCCTCCTCTGCCTGAGGCAGGACCTCCTCAATTCTCACTTCCTCGCGATCATGCTGCTGCTGCTGCTGCTCCCTGTTTCCCCTCATCTCGAGGAACTCCGGGCACATGGCTGTAGCGTGCCCTTCCTCTTGGTGGAAGTCACAGTAGGGTAGCTCCACACTAACTTCTCTCCTCCGTCGTGCAGCTCTCCTCCTCCTCCCTAGTGCTATAGACATGACCTGATTTTGATTGAGGAGGTGGGGGGGGGGTCTCTGGCCCTGTCTCCAACCCGGAGGGTGGAACTGACCCTGGACCCCTGGCGATTGTCTCCTCTATGGAAACCTCTCCGCGACCCCTGGTCTTGCCACTCTGACCTCCAATCCAGCCGATGGTTCGGCTCTTGGCACCCCCCGCCTGGGCTGTTGCTGTTGCTGCTATTCCCTCTACCGGGGTTTAGCTCTCCTCTCCTCCCGACCTCTGCCACCTCTTGGCTCCTCATCCTCCGTGACCCTGCTGTGAAAATTTTTTTGCAGCAGCGATACCGCTGCCACATTTTTTTTTCACAGCGGGGCGGCTGCGGGCTCACCGACCACCAGTCTCCCTGGGATCATCGGCGTGGCAGCCGACGAGCGCAGGGCGGCCGGTGGCCGACGAGCCCGCTGCCGCCGGCCGTCCTGCTGTGAATTTTTTTTTTGCCATTGTAGCAGATTTTTTTAACAGAGGGACGGCTGACGGCTGTGGGTTTGCCGACCACCGACCGCCCTGCGCTCGTCGGTGTCCTCGCATAAGGCAGCACGCCCGACCACCCATTCCCCACCGTCGTCTCCAATGGTTGCGGCTCCGCCCGCAAGGTGCTGCGCGCCCGACCGCCTCCCGCAGCTACGGGCTTCGCCCGCATGGTGCGGCGCGCCCGGCCGCCCCTTTCCTCCGCCGACAATCATTCATCATCGGTCCAGTCGTCAGTCCATGGTGGTCTTCCCTCGCCGTCCGATCACTTTATAACGATCACCGCCGTTCATTTCTTAAGCAATCACCCACTAACTATCATGATTAGTGAGAGAGTAATATTAATTAAATATTTGACATGCAAACATGAAACACAATGAACAAAATATGTGCTCAGAACTATACCAAAGATAATAATATCGGTGGTTACAATGTGTGGATAGCCGTATAACTACCGTAGCCATCTCCTAGAGCCTATAAAAAGAGTCTCAAGCCTTCTCGTTTCTCATTTTTTGCTCTCATGCTTTCTTCCTCCTTGGGTCGATGATCCGTCAGATTCCTCCTATGAGCCACCTTTAGGCCACCGCTCCGCCACCAAAATTCTCCTAAGTGTTGTCGCTCCACCGGAAATTCGCCTAAGCCCCAAGCGTGCGAGGAGGAGAAAATCCCTGCTACATCAGGAGTTTGAACATTTGCGATTCTACTACAAGTCCTCTCGTGCGACACAACCTGTTGCCCGTCGTGAGCATAAGCTTTTCTCTCTTTCACTCTCTCACCGCCAAAGTGTAACGAGAAGCAGCCTGTCGCCTTCAATTCTCCAAGAAAGCTGTAATCACAGTCAAATAGTGGACTTTGCTCGGCACGGATCCGACCACGTGGTTTTTTACACAGTTAAGTGTTTTTTTCACGGCAAAAACATTGTGTGTACAACTTTTCTCTAATTGATTGTGTGCGCGCTCGACCTCTCCGTGAGCTAAGGCGGTCCAAGATACTCCGGTCCGACCGGGGCGCCGAATTTGGCTGCAGCAATACTATTCTCAGGATCTCATCAGTGGAATTAATAAGATCACGATAGAGTATACACAAATAGTGGAAAATGCTCCGTTGCCGAGTTTGGGGTTGAAACTGCTCGGCTCATCTGGGTTGGGCTCGGGAAAGCTAGCCGAAACCAAGGGCACCTTTGAAATGTTGGATCTAGAACTGCTCAAGAAGTCGGGGTTGGTCGGGTTTAGGATTGTTGGCTGAAACTGAGACACAATGGGAGAGATGGAGCTAGGCTAGCTGGATTCCATGCATATATCAAAATAAGGACTTCACATGTCCAAGAAGGAAGATCGTTACCCTTGAAGTTCTCTTCGGAGCCATGACAAAACTTTTTTACTCGCATGAAAATAAGCGCCTCACTTCCCCCTTTGCGAATCTAGCTTTGGATCTTGATTCCAGTCACAAGATCTTCACCTTTTGGTGAATGATTCCATGCATATGCAAAAAAAAAAGACTTCACATGTCCAAGAAGGAAGATCGTTACCCATGAAGTTCTCTTCGGAGCTATGACAAAGCTTTCCTACGCGGATGGAAATGAGCGCCTCACTTTCCCCTTCGCGAATCTAGCTTCGGATCTTGATTCCAGCCACAAGATTTTCTCCAGCAACTTCAACAAGATCCACCCAAACCCTAGCTCCAGCCGAGAGTTCTCTTTTCTAGAACTAGGATTAAATGAAGAGAGAGAGAGAGAGAGAGAGAGAGAGAGAGAGAGCGGGAAGCAATGAAACTCCCAAGCATTAGTGATGGCAGGAAAGGTAAACAAAAACTGATTGCAAAAACTTCGCCTTTCTTCACCGTTTCATTGTCCAGGTGCCGACATACTTGGGAGGATTTTTTTGATGCATATAACACATGTATTACTGTTCCTTGCATGGGACAGATCCTACCGTATCATCTTTGATTTCAACGGCTAAAATCTTTCGGCTTTAGATACGACCGTATATCATCGTATTTTCTAATATGATCGTGTTTGAAAAATAATCATATACAGTTGAAATAATGATCGTGCGACTGTATTTTCTCGAGTGAGAAAGGAATTATGTTATACTATTTTCATACGTAGACAAAAAAATATCCTTCTTATTGGAGCCTCATAGTACAATATTCCAAATATTAAAATTTTGTTGAAAAATATAGTATGAATTTCAAAAGCATAAAATGTCAATTACTCAATTTAACATAAATATTTAAAATTATTATTTTAATGCAAAAAATGATAAAATTAAATGAATATTTTTATTTTATTTTATGACATATATATGTATTTCTGTTTTGCTCTTAATCAAGCACAACTTAATAATAAATTATATCTTTCACCATTATAAGAGAAAAGTTGTCTTTGGTGA
The DNA here is from genome assembly GCA_039583875.1 of Platanthera guangdongensis. NCBI lineage: Eukaryota > Viridiplantae > Streptophyta > Magnoliopsida > Asparagales > Orchidaceae > Platanthera > Platanthera guangdongensis. The sequence continues at coordinate 162,434,226 of CM077161.1, forward strand.
AACATTCAAAAATATCAATTATGCCCTCGTTTTTATATTTTAATGACTTGATATATATTAGAATATATTTCAAAGAAATTAAAATACAATGTCCATTGAAGTAATTACACTATCAAAAAATTAGAAATAATGATGAAAATACATTTAAATTCAAAATTTTTTTAGTAGAGCTCCTACACCTACTATGGTAGGTTGTCATTAGACATGTCAGCGGTATATTCAAGAAAGGTTGTCATTAGACATGTCAGTGATATTTTCGAGCTGATGACATTAAATCAATCAATTTTTTAAAGTCAAAATTAATATTTTTAGGTCAAAACGTATATTGTTTTAAAAAATAAAAATTGTAATATTTATGTATATATTTTTACGATCATTTTGAGTACTCATATGTATATGTTGCAGGCAAAACCCGCCTTGATGGGGCGGGCGAAACCCGACGTCGCCTGTCGGGTTTCGCCCCCATCCATTTCCTGGATGCGGCCGAAGGCCGCCTAAGAACATCGAGCCGGGACGGGCGAAGCCCGCCGTCTGGGTACTGTCACGCCTGCCCGTAGGGGGGCCGTAGGGGCGAAGTACGGGGGGCCGTAGGGGCGAAGTACGGGGGGCCGTAGGGGCGAAGCCCTATGTCGATCAGTGTGTATATATATATATATCTATAACAACAAACAATTAATTAACAATTCATTTTGAGGCACGGAGAGAGAAAAGAGAACAAGCGTTGCAGGGGATGGGGCCGCAGGAATGGCTAACCGGCCACCGGAAAACAGATCAAGCGGGAAAATCCTGGCGATTCCTGAAGCAGAGTGCCAGAGCAATATCGGCGAGGTTTAGGGTTTACGGAATTCGTCCAAAAGGAATGTGGAGAACCATTTAATGGTGGATGCCGAGCTTGCTACTATCAAGTAAGTCTGTTTTTACCTGAAATCTGCATACTTCACAGAAATTGTCGGGGATAAATTTCCGGTGGCGTGCCCTCCCCTTTCTTGTTCCTTTCACCGTCGTCTCTTCCCATTTTAAACTGTTTTTTTAAAACAATTTAGCAAGTATTCTCACCCGATCCCTTGTTATCAAAATGGACGAGAAATGCGATGCCATTGTTCTCGGGGACGGGACTTATTAAGGTATAAGGTTGCCCCTTCTTCTCATTGCATCTTCTTTAAGAAGTATAAGCTCTTTAATTTGAGTAGATGTTTCTCTGTGCTTCTTTTTCGCCAAATGATGTTTTCAAACATTGTTTGAAGATGAAAGCTGGGATTTTGAGTCTTTGACATGCTTTGAGGACTGAGAAAATAGAATATTTTCAAACATTGTATGCATTTGTATAAGTTACTCACTTTTACAAATACATACTTTATAAATACATTGTTTTACTTTTTCCTGCCGTCTTTTACTTTATCTATTTCGAGCTTTTGTGTTGCTGTAATATTAAGGGCTGGACTGTGCTTCTTCTTAATAGTATTGGGAAGATTGCTTGTATGCAATGTTATGCTTGAATCCCTTTGATGTATCCCTATTTTATATTTAGGGGTAGTTTGTTAATATCCTATATTTGTATCTCTGTATATAGTACTTGTTATGTCTTATATGTCATGTGGAATCTATTGTGTCTGTTGTGTGTCTTAACGGCTGCACGAGAGAGTCTCCCCTCGCCGGAAGGTCGAGCTGTTCAGGGCTGCTGCCCTTAGGCGAGATCAGTTATCTTGTAATCCTTCTTATCAATGTTGCGATCCATTTGACGTATTTCGCCTTGAGGTTATTTTGGATCGTATCAAAGGTATCAGAGCCATTTCATCCTCTCGCCTGTGCAACTCCTTCCCTCGGCCTCCACCCTCGACCACATCTGCTACAACGCCGCTCCTCCTCTGTCCTCCGGTTGCACCTCCAATCCGCCGCAAGCCCTTCAACCACCGTCAAAAGCCATTTCCGAGCATCCCTCACTGTTTGCCACCGTTCCTTACCTCCTCGATGCCGAGCCTTCCCTCTTCCCAATCGCGGTTTGACCTGGCCATCCCCGAAGCCGCTCCATCTCCACCGCTTCTCGTGCATCCCTTTCCCATCCCAGTCGTGCTTTGTCAGTATTTCGTATGCTCCGCCAGTCCGACTCTCCCCTGCTTGCTCTGCATCGTCGTTCAGCCTCCCAATGTTGCGCCATCGCCGCCTACGCGCGTCTTCTGTCCGCAGACTTCTCAACTCTTTTTTAATCTTTTAATAATTTTCTCTGCATTCCCCATCACCAAGCCCCTCACACCTTTCGTTTTCTAATTCTTTATCTGCGGCTGCCATTCAATTTTTCTGTTTTTTATCTCTCTGACAAGAACCCTTTCCCACGCCAAACCTTCATTGGAAGTTGAAACCTCCTCAACTTTTCATTTTTTTATCTTTTAATTCTCCCTCCTCCGTTTGTTTCCCACGCCTGTCCTCGAGCACCCCACCCCTTTCCATTTTTTTATACGAGCATCTTCGCACGGGCTACGCCCATGCTCGATGCTCTCGGGCGGCCTTCGGCAGCATCAGGCGGGCTTCGCCCGCCTGCACACGGTATTTGCTTGCTTGCACCAACGCTTCGATTGCGCCTGATGCTCTGGGCGGCGGCCGACCGAAAAGAATTGTCATGTGATTCAATACAATTGAAAGTCTCGGTGCCAGAAACGCAAACCGCTGCCACTCGGCGCATTCAGGATGCACATGGTATTCTCCTGCTTGTACCTAGAATTTCACTGTGGCTGATACTCCGGGCGGCCTTTGGGCGCAAAGAATTGCCACGTGCTTCAACATAATTGAAAGTCTCGGTAAAAAAAACGACAATTGTTGCAACTCGGCGCAGCTCGCATGCACACGGTATTCGCATGCGTGCATGCAGGCTTTGACTGCGTATGATTGTACAGGCAGCTGCGGCACGAAAAAAATCGAAGTGCTTCAACACAATTCAAAGTCTCGGGCGCAAAAACGCAAGATGCTGCAACCCGGTGCGCATATATATATGATTTTTTTGAGCACATGGAGGTGGAAGCGTGCTCGACGTATGGCGATTGTCCTATCAATTTGACCTCTGATGGCGGGATGTGGCCGCCGTCGGTGAGCTTAGCCTGGCCCCGTTGGGATGACATTGAGTGTGGAATTTCATTTTGCATATTTAAATATTTCGGAAGTTACAATGTAGTGAGGTGTAATCAATATCAAAAGATGCAAATGATTAATTGAAATATATACATAAAATATATGTTCATTATTTTGGAAACACATTCAATGATGAGCATATAAAACAGCATATGTTATTACAGCATGTATTTTTTTGTCCAATAAGCATAAAAGATAATGTTAGGAGCATGTTCGAATAATAGAGAAATGTTAATAAGAAGCAGAAATATCAGAACATGAGGGAGAAAACCAATATTTACACATACAAACTAATAGCAGTCGGGTATTACAAATTGACAGGAAACTCAATTTGTGGAGGATGCACAGTTGATGGTCTACGATTGAAGAGCACCGAGAGTTGCCGATTCTTTAAAATAGGAAATGGTATGTGCATATGTAGTTGTAAGCTCTCAGCAGTAACAACAGTGTTTGATGTCATATCTTATTCAGTGGCCTTCAGAGACTCTGCAGTTGTGGAATATGTACAGCGATATTAGGTAGTAGCAAACATTGATTGAGTTATCGTAGTAATCTTCGTTATGTAATGCATATTATTTTGTATGTGTTACCTTCTAATCATTGTGAATACATAGTTCCACTCTTCCTATGGTGTTAGACCTGCTGGTACAGCTGGGATACGTAGTCGAAAACCCGGAATTTCATTTCGTGGCTGATCTGACCATCGGGTTGTGGTTGGCGGGTAAAACTCATCATAGTAGTTGTCATCTGAGGTAGCTGTAGTGGTGTTGTTGTCAGTGTTATCTGTGAAACAGTTGTTATAAGCTCACTTTTACATTTTTATGATAGTAAAAATATATATAAGAATATTAGTAATAACTTACTGGGTTGCGTGGTAGAATTATTACGTAACTGTAGCTGCTGATCTGGTGTGTTTGTGTTTTCCATCTGCACATTATTGACAGTTATAAAAAAACTAATCAATGACTGCGAAATGAATGCGTATTTTATAACATATATGAGAAAATGATTGTTTTGTTTAATGAGTAAACAAATAATATTTATTACAATAACGAACCGTACGTTTTCTGATCAGAGTATTTAATTTGTAAGTTGTATTGACAAGATTGTTGTTGTTGGTGCTGAAATATGATGTAATTGTATTTATTATATCAAGTGACATTACCCATCAGTGCACATTGAAATTGTTCTGCGGAAAAACTTGTAAAATGTACAGTACACTCATATTGCTTGTATACAGTAAAATGAAATGTATGTAATGACTCGCTATGTACCTGCAGATGTGGTTGAATGAGAAGTTCTTTTAACACAACATTTTTTGTGTACATACCCTCGTGAGAAGTCAGTGATCCTTTTTTCATTAGTACTGTAGTACTTGATGAAGACATTCCTCTTGATAGAGCTACATATAGTTAACCGTGAGTAAAAACATGACCGTGTAAGTAGATTCCTATTTTGTTCACAGTTTGTCCCTGTGATTTATTGATTGTCAGTGCAAAATTAAGGCGAACTGGAAATTGCTTGCGCGTGAGTTCAAACGGTATCTTTGAATCTTCAGGATTCTTCAAAGGTATACGCGGAAGAAATACTGTTTTACCTTTATGTTCTCCAGTAAGAATTTCAGCATCAATGATATTTTTGCTGAATTAACGGCACAGAAGACGTGACCCATTGCACAGGCCTGTTGTGGCGTTGAGATTTCGCAGTAGCATAATATGCACACCCTTTTTTAAAGACAGTTTGTGCGGTGGGAGATTTCCTGGTGATAAACTGTTCAAAAACTCTTGTGGATATAAATTATATCTGTCATCATTCACAGAGTCAAATGAGTAGTAGGTGACCTATTCTGCTAGAAATAGTGATAGACATTTATTGTTTAAATGATTGACATCTTCATTTAATGGAGTTAGCAGAACTGTATTTGCAAGATAATTTGAGCAGTGCATATGTTTATTGATGTTACAGAATACTAAGTTAATTAACATATCTATTGATTGTTCCCCTTCCCACGAAGTAGTCATAGCATTTGAGATTCTGATCATTTCATCTTCAACAGTCATTTCTTCACCATCACCAACGCGTAGCAAGAAATTAGAGAATTCATGATCAGAGGAAGCTCTCATATTCTCTGTTAAGGGAAGCACTCTTACGGTTGACCACAAAGGTGATTTGACAATACTTGCACTGATAATTTGAGTCTTAGTTCCATTAATAACAACCGGGGCTATTTGACGAAAATCTCCGCCCATTATCATTATTTTACCACCGAAGGGTTTATTTATTTCAAGAACATCTCTCATTGATCGATCGACTGCTTCAAATGCATGACGATGTGTCATTTGAGCTTCATCCCAAATGATGGCCGAGCAGCGGTCCAGGAGTTTATGCATATCAGATAGTTTTCCAAAATTACAGAATGATGTAGCTTGTACTGATATGGGAATTTTAAATCGCAAATGTGCAGTCGTACCACCTGAAAGAAGAGTGACTGCAATTCCAGATGAAGCTGTAGCTATAATAATGTGACCAATGTTTCGTATATTTGCAAGTAAACAATGATATAAAAATGTTTTCCCACTGCCTCCAGGTCCATCAACAAAGAAAAGAGAACATTCATTACGATGTATTGCTTTAGTAATGACGTAATATGCATTACGTTGATAAACATTGAGTAATGCAATAGAGTTTAAGTCAGATTCTGATATAGCAATTGATAGTTCATGTTCTATTAAGTTGGAATAACCAATCATGGTGTCGAACAAAATTTTGATTTCTGGGAGATTAAAATCAGCTGTACTCTTACTATGCTGTTGAAGAATATAATTGATTTCATGAAGAAGTTTATTTGTCACATAGAGATCATTCATAGCACGCGACATGATGTAATCTTCAGTCATGGATAAGTAGTTGTCATTCCACATTTCTCTGACATTAGTCGGTTGACAATACATCAGAATAGTTGTGAAAAGAGTACGTAGTGCTGAAGGCATTCTAAATTGGCGAGCTTCATGTAAGCAATCATGGAGACTATTGTCTCTTTCGACCAGACCGTACTGTTCAACAGCTTGTTTGAAAGTGAAGTACTGAATACCATTTACTGTTAGAAGAGAATCAAATGATTTTGGTACGGAAACATGGTTTAATAGAAGACGTAAATAAAATCTCTCGCCTTCTGCAGGGTGGACAAAGTAAATTCGTCACATAACTTTTTGTGTTGTTTTTCGTTTACACCACGCTTTTGAAGTGGAGTTCCATCTGTAGTGTTTTGGAAAGTCTCTATATAAGTAATTGTGGGGTTCTTGGTTGTCATTGTACGCGGTGAAGAATTCGGTGAGCATTGTCATTGAATTGCGTTCGTTTGACAGAACAGAAGAAACAGATTCGTGGATGCGGAATTGTACTTGATGCTTGTTTGGAAGATGAACCTGTCAGTTAGGAAGTTTTAATATTTTGTAAGAAATGTTAACACATGATGCGCGTTCAAAAGAGAGCAATAATAGTATAGTGTGAATTTTGTAAGAAGGTAATGTTAGGTTGAAAAAATAACCTGTAAACGAACGACTGACGGATATATTTGATTCATATGAAATTTGAATAATTTCCAACAGGCCTCTTGGGGACATATCCAGCGTCCGTTAATATAATTAGAGAGTTCATCGTACTGTGGAACTGGTTGAACTTGAAACGAAATACAATCTGGACCTTTGTGAATGTATTTGTATAAGTATTTGATACTTTTAATACTACTGCAAATTTCAACATTAATGTGACAGTCATATTTTATTAGAATCCAGGGATTGTAAGGAACAATCCAACGATTGTCAACTGGAAAGTCTCCAGCACGCCGTAAAATAATAGCTCTGCCGTCATTGCGTCTGCGATATATTGGGTAGGAGTCTGTTCCTTGAATTGTATGCTCAGCATAACACTTTGAATATCCTTTTTTGCAATCACCATGTTTCATGCAAGAAGCATTGTAATTAATGTGTCCACATGGTCCATGTATCATATGTTGTACAACTGCATTGTATAATTTCGGTTCGTTTGCAAGTGAAGGAAGTTCGGCACTAACAATTCGGTCGTAATCATCTGGAGTGTTTAGTTTGTCATTTTCATCAAACATGACCAACATATGTACATGTGACAAGGCTCTTTTCTGAAATTCAATAACGTGCACATGACTCATTGTTTTTTCCAGGACATGTTTATGGAATATATCTTTTTTTAATTTTTCGTATTTTGCACGAAAAATTCGAGTTACTAAATCAGGTCGGTCTTGTGCTCGCTGACCTGGGAGAAGTTCATTAGTAATCTCTGACCACGCAGAATTACAGGTCATTGTCAAAAATATATCTGGTCTTCCGTAATGCTGCACAATCGCCATTGCATCTTGATATCATCGTTGATACATATCTCTGGGGCTTCCAACAAATGATGATGGTAGTATAACACGTCGACCAACATTTTCTGTAGTATAAGCAAATAATATAAAGCCAAGTAATAAGTGAGTACATTAAAAAAATTATGCTTACGAAGAACGGCATATCGGTGTGATTTTCTCCAGCATTTAAACAGTCTTGGAGTCCGTTGTATAGTTCAGCGCGAATATTTTTCTGATTGTTTTTTATCCAACGTAATTTTTGCGTTTCAACTTTAACGTAATTATCAACAACGTATTGCTGTAACAGACGACAACCACACAAAAGTAATGATTGAAGGGGCGAGCGAATCTGCATTATTCCGAAAGCAAATATTTAGGAGAGGAGGATAACACTGGAAATAATACATTGTTAAAAATAATAGATGAAATACAGAACCTGCAAAATATAGGAGTAGTAGTCACAACAGCTAACATGAAGGTTATTAAGTCCTTTATATTCAGCGTGCCAACCATATGTTCCGCAAGAAAAAAATAATGGATATTGCATAGTATCATAATAGCCTGTATATTCTGGAACAGTTACAAAGCCTGTATCGATGCTTTCGAGCATAATATTTCGTTCGTTCGACTCCATATATTCTTCAGCACCAACAATTATAGCAGCAACTTGTGATGCCATTGATAATGTATATTGAAGTTCTGCAGATGATCGTTCTTTAATCAACAACTTGCAGTTTGGAATATCAGGTCGTCTGACAATTTGACGAAACATTGCTACAAATGGGTTGTGCATCTCTAAGATAGATGTAATTTTTTCAAGTAGTTCACGGTGCAATTGTTCATTTTCTTGCAATCGGTACTCAGTCTGATGATCACTATCATAAATAAATAACTGCAAATATCTTGGTCTTGTGTTTGCAGCAGGAAGTAAAGTTCCAATTTTATGATATATAACACCATGAGCTCGAAACGTATACAGTCCCTGATGATTGACTGCGACATTTTGATCCAATTTAACACTCATGGAGGTAAAAGCAAAAACATGATTGTATGAGCGAATATTTGTTATGAATCTTTGGTAATCGGGAGATTGTTCGCTGAAAAGCATCTGTAGTTCTGGTCTTAGTTATCAAGGCGCGCGCCTAGGCGCGCCTGAGGCGCCGGGCGCACGGAGTAGCGCCCGAGACTGGGCGAGGCGAGCGAATTGGCCCAGGCGCGCCCCAGGCGCGCCTAGGCGCGCGCCTTGGGAGTTTTTCAGGCGCTCAATAGGCGCGCCTAGCCTAGAATCGGGTTGGGCCCGGTTTAGTTTAAAACCTTATATATTTCGATGCCCTCATTTCTGATACGCATCAGTCGCTGGTTTAGGGTTTAGGTTCCGCTCCATTCGCCGCAAGCATTCCCGTCGCCGCTCCTCTTCCGTTCGCCGCACTTCTTGGGCTCGCCGGCCACCGCCATTTTTGGTAACCTCTTCTCACTTCACTCCTTTTTCTTCTTGCATTTTCACTTTCGTTTGAGATTTAGGGAGGGCTCTCAAAGAGCTTGTCGATTCCGACAACAACAGCAGAAATCCCCCTCCTTCCTCTTCGAAATCGGCTAGAGAGCTCTTGATTGAGCTCGTGGCTGGTTCTTTGTGAATCGGAAGGGGTTTTTACAGTGAACTGGAGCCCAGTTCACTGTTTTACAGTGAACTGGAGCCCAGTTCACTGTTTTACAGTGAACTGGAGCCCAGTTCACTGTAAAACAGTGAACTGGGCAGCTCCAGCTCACTGTAAAAGGTGAACTGGGCAGCCCAGTTCACTGTTTTACAGTGAACTGGAGCCCAGTTCACTGTAAAACAGTGAACTGGAGCCCAGTTCACTGTAAAACAGTGAACTGGGCAGCTCCAGTTCACTGTAAAAGGTGAACTGGGCAGCCCAGTTCACTGTTGTACAGTGAACTGGAGCCCAGTTCACTGTTGTACAGTGAACTGGAGCCCAGTTCACTGTAAAACAGTGAACTGGGCAGCTCCAGTTCACTGTTTTACAGTGAACTGGAGCCCAGTTCACTGTAAAACAGTGAACTGGGCAGCTCCAGTTCACCTTTTACAGTGAACTGGGCAGCCCAGTTAACTGTTGTAGCTACATATGATTGTACATACATTGATGTGATGACTTTTAGTGATAAATTGAGATTGTTCAGGTATTTACAATTGAAAGTAGGTGTGAAAACTTAATTAATGAAAAATTGGCTTTGAAAAGGGGTCTTGTAGAAGCTGCATAAGACCAGCCTCAATCATTTGGACATTGTGGCTTCTTATTTGAACTTTAATATTGCATTCAAACTTTTCTATTTCATTTGTTTATAATTTTACCTTATTTCCTTTTATTATCTTGAAACACAAATAAAGTCATACAATTTATATGTTTATGAGATCAACAATCATCATTTTGCATGGTATAGATGACATGATCTTACTGTTTTTAACATTTGTGCTATGATCCTAAACAGTCCACACTGGAAATGGACGCGAGTGGATCTGGTTCATCCAGTGCCCAATCTAGGATTGATCCTGGTTGGAAGTACGTGCGACAGACATCTGTAACTAATAAAAATGATTTAATTTGCATTTTCTGTGAAAAAGTCACAAAGGGTGGAATTTATCGTGCGAAACAACATCTAGTGGGAGGATTTAGAAATACCAAAGTCTGTCCCAAATGCCCACAGCATGTACGAACAGAAATTCAAGACTATATGCAAAAGAAAATGGCTGTAAGCATTACAGAAAAACAAGCATTCCCGGACTTTGCAGATGTAGATACCTTTGGAAGCGATGAAGATATGGATGACGTCAGTGCGAAGATTCATGGATGCGGTCCAAGCGGTGCCCATAAAAAGCCTAGGACTAAAGGACCGATGGATGTTTTTTTTGCTTCTAATATTGAGAAAAAAATGAAACAAAAAGGCCAACATCAGCAAATGAAACAAACTTCAATCAACGAAGCATGTAAGAAGGAACTTAGAGGGAGAGCTTGCAAGCATATAACTCAATGGATGTATGATGCAGCTATTCCTTTTAATGCGGTTACCTACCGTAGTTTTGCAGTGATGATAGAATCCATTGGCCAGTTTGGGGTTGGATTGAAACCACCCAGTTATCATGAAGTTCGTGTGCCTTTGTTGAATAATGAAGTAATTGAAATTCAGAAGATGATGAAGAACTATGAAGATGAGTGGAGGTTGTTTGGATGTTCTATCATGGCCGACGGATGGACAGATAAGAAACAGAGAACACTTATAAATTTTTTGGTAAATTCACCAAAAGGTACATTCTTCCTGGAATCTGTTGATGCATCTGATTACGCAAAGACTGGAGAGAGGATGTTTGAATTGCTTGATAAAGTAGTGGAACGTGTTGGAGAGGCTAATGTTGTTCAAGTTGTTACTGATAGTGCAAGCAATAATGTACTAGCAGGTAAATATATCGTTAATCAGTCTCTTTTAATATTTTTTAAAATTTAATATCGTATATTGAAATTAAATAACTGTGTTTATTATGAAATAGGAAAATTATTGGAAGCAAAACGACCACATATATATTGGACACCGTGTGCCGCTCATTGCATCGACTTAATGCTGGAGGATATTGGAAAGATGCCAAACATTAGTAGAACAATTAAAAGAGCAATGAGCATCAACAGTTATATTTATGTTCGGCCTGGACTAGTCAACATGCTAAGAAGCTTCACAGGACAAGTGGAGCTTGTTAGACCTGCTGTTACTAGGTTTGCGACTTCATTTCTTGCTCTTCAGCGCATTCATAAACAGAGGACAAATCTAAGGAAGATGTTCACTTCACCAGAGTGGACATCAAGTAAGTGGGCAAAGGAAACAGGAGGCAAGCAAGTACAAAGCATTATATACATGGTCTCTTTCTGGAGTACTATTATGTACATTTTGAAGATTTTCGGACCTTTAGTTCGGGTATTAAGATTGGTAGATGGGGAGAAAAGACCGGCAATGGGTTATATCTATGAGGCTATGAATAGAGCAAAGGAGACAATCATGAACTCTTTCAATGGGAAAGAGGAAAAATATAAAGAAGTCTTTGCGATTATTGACAGGAGATGGGAAACTCAGCTTCATCGACCATTGCATGCGGCGGCTCATTATTTAAATCCAGAATTCTTCTATTCAAATCCTGAAATGACATTAGATGGAGAAGTCATAAGGGGTTTATATCAAACAATGCAAAAGATCATTCCAAGTCCTGAAATTCAAGATATAATTATGGATCAACTAAGTTTATATAGAAATGCTGAAGGTTTATTTGGAATCCAATTTGCAGTCCGTCATAGAAAAACAAAGTCCCCTGGTTAGTTAATTAAATATTATTTCAAGTTTCAAACAAACAATTTATTTAATAAGAATGATTCATTAATTTCTTGATATTTATTTTTTTGGGCAGCTGAATGGTGGCAATCATATGGAGCTGATACTCCTGATTTAACTAAATTTGTAGTAAAGGTTTTAAGTCTCACTTGCAGTTCATCTGGATGTGAACGCAACTGGAGTTTTTTTGAGCATGTATGCATTTTTTTGAATAAGTACTTAAATATTAATTTACATTATTATATGATTAATTATTTATTTGTTATGTTGCAGGTGCATAGCAAAAAAAGAAATCGACTGACACAAAAACGCCTAAATGATTTAGTATTTGTAAAATACAATCGTGCCTTGCGTCGGCGATATGATTCGCGTGATCGTATTGATCCGATCTCGCTGAAAGATATTGACGATAGCAATGAATGGCTGATGAGTAGAATGGAGGAAGATGAGGAGGTTGAGCAGGATGACGATACAGTTTTTGATGACGAATTATTGACCTGGGGTGCAGTAGCAAGGGCCAGCGGGGTAGAAGAAGACATCTACTCCACGCGCTTATCTAAAGGGAAGATGGTAGCTGACAAGGGAAGCACATCTAAGAAGAAGGCACATACTCCAACAATGCATATAGATGACGCCGAGGATGAAGAAGATGCCGAGTTCAATGAAGAAGAAGAAAATTTTAGTGAAGAAAATGAAACTTTTATTGATTCAGACGATGAGTGATGGCGTGATCGCCGTGATGTTATGTTATTTTCTTGCACATTAGTTTAAAGTATTTGATTGTTGACTTGGTAGCTTAGGTTTGTTTTTGATGCGAAAAATTGCAATGTTGATTTGGTAGATTACGATTGATGACTTGATTGTTTTGTTTATGTTGTTATTTTTATTATGTTGTCTTCAAAAAATGATCTCATTTTATTATGCTTAAATGTTTTATTCTAATACTTCCTTTGTGTTTTATGGAGGTATTTGGTCATTCATTAGCTGAGTGGAAGTCATGCTATATTGTTAATTCAAGAGAGGTTGATCTGGGATGTTAAAAAGGTACAAAAATTTTTACCCTAAATTTATTTATCTCCGTCAACCTTATATTATATGTTGTAGTTTTTTATTTGATTTCTAGTTTCACTTTGTATGCATCAATTATGATTCATGTACTTATATCACTTCTCACGTGTTTAGATAAAATATTGGAAAATATGAGCTCTTATACTAACTTGATAGAAGAGAACTAACCCAATTCCAGCGATTTGGTCGCCCAATTCGCTGTAATTGAGCGATTTGGTCGCCCAATTCGCTCAATTCCAGCAAATTGGGCTCTTAATTCGCTCCATTTCTTTTTTCCCAAATTTTTGCGCCTCACGTGCCTCAGGCGCGCGCCTGCGCCTTGCGCCTTGCGCCTAGGCTCCAGGGGCCCTTTGCGCCTTGGTGCGCCTTGCGCCTTTGATAACTTAGGTTCTGGTGGAGTTGGTATAGCTGGCATGACTGTTCTTCCATTATTGCAGCACATAGTTTGTGTTTCACCATCGAACAATTTTGCATCGCAGTAACGACACATATATGGTGTTTGTAGTTGCACATGTGTAGTTCGTTGCGGTGAAACAGGATTTCTAGCTATATTGTGATATGAGGTTCGATAGCTTGTACTCCTGTGGGCGTTTATGTGCACTTCATAATTTGTCGTTTGATCATCGAGTGTTTGCAGATGATGAGGTTGGGTTGTAATAACATCTGCGCGACACAGATTCGTGTGGTGAAATGAAGCAGTACACATAATTATAAGAGATGAAGTAGAGGAGATGACATGAGAGAAAGATCAAGTGTACCTGTTCTAATGATCGGTTCATGTTCGTTTGTAGTATGCACTGCTCCGAAGTGCTCAGATGTTGATGTAACATCTGTTGTCAATAATGTATCTGGTAGATTTGATGATGACGCAATGTATGACCGATGTACTAATGAAGTTGTGTCACATAAAGAGTATCTATGAATAACACCATTTTCTGCGTGTCTGACTTTATGAGCGAAAAATCATAGCATCAAGGTTCACATGATTATGTTTTAAGTGCAGAAAATATGTACATATATAATAGTAAAAAAGTGTAGATGTTTACCCCATGCAACATTTCCACTATGATGGTCATGTAGCAAGTTTGATTGGTTGAGGTGAAGCGGAGGTGAATGTTGTAGTATAACATCCGAGTGTGTAGGAGCAGTTGGAATGTCTGATGTTTGGAGTTGCAGAGGATGAATTTGTTGATGTATAGGCTGTGGATGTAACGGCAGAGCAGTAGATACATCATGACGTTGTGCTGACATGCGTGATCTTCTTGCTTGTGCATTTACTCTGTTCCGTGCTCGCTGGGATGACCGTTGCTCTTCAGTGAGTTGTGCTTGCCATTGTCGCAAACGGTCTCGTGATCGCTCTCGATGTAGTTGGCGTTCTTCTTCGGACATTTCGGATACTCTAACTCTTCGTGGAGTCATTCTGTATATACACTGTGTGCACGTGGTGGCTTGTAGTAAAGTAACTGAGAGGTAAAATACAAATTTTTTGTTGAGCACAACAAATAAAGTAGAATGCGAAAGAGAGGTATCTCTAATATAGGTTGGAGTTTGACAAAGAGGTAATTGTAGGTTGAAATGAAATCGGCGTAGCAATTACAAAATCATGGCTGCACAGACGTGCTTACATCTAGTATGTGCAATCGAAAGGAGAATGTAACTGTAGAAAACGTTCAGTAAATTCGAATAAGACATGGATGAGAGCGTACGGTTAAAAAAAGCTTTGTGTATTGTGCATAAATAATTTGAAACATAGTTCAATATGTACAATAGTTGAAAATGTGAAATTTTTTATATATTTACTACATAAACAACATAGTCAATATGAAGCATATCTGACAGAATAACTATATTTACATATACATGCGTTCATATTATATTAGAGTTCGTATATTGTTGGTAGTATTCTGGGTTAACATCAAATAGATGTAGCTCGTGGGCTGAGATAGTGCTTCCGTCAATTATTTGCCCGTCTATGACAGTTACAGCAGCCTGCATCGACGCCTCATCTGCAAACATGACCTCTCCTGTCCCAGTTGGCTTTCCCATTGTGTCCACATCGGCCTTCAGTAGTAAATAAATGTTAAGCATGTTTGATTTTTAAAACAAAGCGTCTGCAATATGTTATGGTGAAATGTTCAGCAGTTGTCTTTACGCTGGCATGCAGAAAACCTGACATAGTGTGGAATAGCGATCCTAATAATTTAGTAGTTGTAGCATGATTCAGGTTGCTAAGTAATACAACAAAGTAGTAGTAATCTCGCATATGTACGGGTACATTGCTGTATGAGTGAACAGAGTCCAATGTTGTTGAAAGGTTGTTTTCACGCTTGATGTCTGCTGAGGAATTGTGCTCGCTGGGATGAACGGTGCTCTTCAGTGAGTTGTGCTCGCCATTGTCGCAAACGGTCTCGTGATCGCTCTCGATGTATTTGACGTTCTTCTTCGGACATTTTGGATACTCTAACTCTTCGTGGAGTCATTCTATATATACAGTGTGTGCACGTGGTGGCTTGTAGTAAAGTAACTGGGAGGTAAAATACAAATTTTTTGTTGAGCACAACAAAAAAATACAGTAGAATGCGAAAGAGAGGTATATCTAATTTAGGTTGGAGTATGACAAAGAGTTAATTGTAGGCTGAAATGAAATCGGCGTAGCAATTACAAAATCATGGCTGCACAGACGTGTTTGCATCTAGTATGTGCAATCGAAAGGAGAATGTAACGGTAAAAAACATTCAGTAAATTCGAATAAGACATGGATGGGAGCGTACGGTCAAAAGAAGCTTTGTGTATTGTGCATAACTAATTTCAAACATAGTTCAATATGTACAATAATTGAAAATGTAAATTTTTTTATATATTTACTACATAAACAACATAGTCAATATGAAGCATATCTGACAGAATAGCTATATTTACATGTACATACGTTCATATTATATTAGTGTTCGTATATTGTTGGTAGTATTCTGGGTTAACATCAAATAGACGTAGCTCGTGGGCTGAGATAGTGCTTCCGTCAATTATTTGCCCGTCTATGACAGTTACAGCAGCCTGCATCGACGCCTCGTCTGCAAAGATGACCTCTCCTGTCCCAGTTGGGTTTCCCATTATGTCCACATCGGCCTTCAGTAGTAAATAAATGTTAAGCATGTTTGATTTTTAAAACAAAGCGTCTGCAATATGTTATGGTGAAGTGTTCAACAGTTGTCCTTACGCTGGCATGCAGAAAACCTGACAGAGTGTGGAATAACGATCCTAATAATTCAGTAGTTGTAGCATGATTCAGGTTGCTAAGTAATACAACAAAGTAGTAGTAATCTCGCATATGTACGGGTACATTGCTGTATGAGTGAACAGAGTCCAATGTTGTTGAAAGGTTGTTTTCACGCGTGATGTCTGCGGAGGAATTGTACTCAGTCATCACAGAGGTGTGCGTATGTAATTTATCTGATGACAAAGCACGGTCATAAATCTGCAACAGTTCCGTATGTGTGACTTTGGTAGTAAAAGAAGCATGACATAATTTTAATACTAACATAGCAGTTTAGCAGGTAGCTTTCCAAACAGTAAAATAGTTTCAACTATAACAGCTGCTAAGAATGGTTTTGCAACTTCATTATAGGTACATCAGCCCCAAATGGAGTCATAACAGCAAAAAAAGTTTACTGGCATCATTCCCCAAAATAAGCTTTGCTGGCCAAGGGATGGAAGCCACGTGGTAAGCATGTTCAGATGTGTAATCACATAACAACTAAGGAGCCTTTATGGCTAGGTTTTGGTCAACCACATTGTTACTCAATATAACAATTCTGAAAGCTTCGTCGGACATTTATTACCAAGGTTTCAAAAATAGGATCAAGTTGATCGTTCTGCTAGAAGACGTCCGCCGGACCGCTAGGATTTGATGCATTTTTATCTACTTACTTTGGCGTCGCAACTTTTATCTTATTTTTCTTTGTTCATATATCCTATTGCGCATTACTTTTATCTCACAATTGCTAATTCAATTGCGGGGCACTTTTGAAACTGATTTGATACACTTTTGAGCACCCGGTTATATGCAGGTTGGACGTAAATAAAGGGTATTCAAGTTTTAATAGAGGGCATCTCATGAGAAAATGGAGCTCTCCATGAATTACCAAATGATTGTGAGTTTGATGCTTAGATTTTAATATAAAGTTTGGTGCAGTGGAAACTGCAGTGAAGCAAAACAGTTTGCGGCAATAGTGAACTTTGCTGCACTGCACCATGAAGTGCAGCAAAGGAGGAGTTTTGTGCACACTGCAGCAAAGCAGTTTGCTGTGGGCTGCTGTAGCTTGGTGCAGTGCACTTTGAAGTGCAGCAATTTGTCCACCCGTTTATATGCGGGTTGGAGGTAAATAAAGGGTATTCAACTTTTAATAGAGGGCATCTCATGAGGAAATGGAGCTCTCCATGAATTACCGATTGATTGCGAGTTTGATGCTTAGATTTTAATATAACGTTTGGTGCAGTGGAAACTGCAGTGAAGCAAACCAGTTTGCGGCAATAGTGAAATTTGCTGCAGTGCACCTTGAAGTGCAGCAAAGGAGGAGTTTTGTGCACAGTGCAGCAAAGCAGCGTGCTGCGGGCTGCTGCAGATTGGTGCAGTGCACTTTGAAGTGCAGCAAAGGAGGAGGTTTGTGCGCAGTGCAGCAAAGCAGGTTGATGCAGTTTGTTGCAGGTTGGAATGCAGTATGCAGGAGTGTGCATTGCTGCAGCAGTAAAGGTTGCAGTGATGTTTGGTGCAGATTGGTGCAGTGTGCGCTGGAGCAATGTAGTTTGCTCTGCAGTAAAGTGTGTGGTAGGCCTCAAAAAATGTAATGGAAGTGCAGCATGGTTGACTGCTGCAGCAATGCAGTTTCCTGAGGAACTGCAGATGAATGTTTGCTGCAGTTTGCTGCAGTGTAAACTGCAGCAATGCAGCGTGCTCTGCAGCGATGCAGTTTTCTGCAGAAATGCAGTGTGCTGCAATGTACTGCAGTGCAGACTGCACGCCAGCAAAGAAGGAATGTGCAGGAAGCTGCAGCGGAAATTGCATTGACGCTGTTTGCTGCAGAGTGATGCAGTCTGCAGTGGAGCAATGTAGTTTGCTCTGCAACAAAGTGTATGCTAGGGCCCAAAAAAATCTAATGGAAGTGCACGCAGACAGGGAAGGCGTATAAAATTGCATCGCACTTGGCAATCTGAAGCAACCTGTTTGCTGCAGCAGCGCACTTTGCTGCAGTGCAATGCGCTGCAGCAAATGTTTTGCTGCAGATTGCTGCAGGTTGATGCAGTGCACTGCAGCTTGATGCAGTGCAGTGCAGGTTGATGCAGTGCACTGCGGTTTGATGCAGTGCGCTGCAGTTTGATGCAGTGCACTGCACTTTGATGCATTCGGCTAAGGAGTTTAAGAGTGCCTTAAATCGGCTAAGGGGGTACAGGTGTTTTCAGTTTGATGCAGTGCACTGCAGCAATTTTTTTGCTGCAGATTGCTGCAGGTTGATGCAGTGCAGTGTCGGTTGATGCAGTGCACTGCGGTTTGATGCAGTGCGCTGCAGTTTGATGCAGTGCGCTGCAGTTTGATGCAGTGCACTGCACTTTGATGCATTCGGCTAAGGAGTATAAGAGTGCCTTAAATCGGCTAAGGGGGTACAAGTGTTTTCAGTTGTAATGTTTAAGAGTGCCTTAAATATCAGTATCATGGTTATGAACGGGTTTTGATAAGAGAGGTGTGCTGAATTTGGGTTATGTTAACATAGTTGGCTGGTTGTGTAGATGCAGAGGAAATTGCACTTGTAGTGTTTGAGATTGCTTTACAAATATGCAACAAGGTGCAGGCGAAATTGCAGCAAGCTGCATCAGAAGCAGTACAGTGCAAGAGGGAGCTGTGGTATGAGCACAGTGAGGAATTGGGAGCATATGACGGTGCAGATACAAAAATTGGCAGGTGTGATATGAGCAGTAAATGCAGGAATTGGAAGCAGTGAACACTGAAAGCAGGGAAAATTACGCAGAAGCGAACCTGGAGACGGAGAGGCAGAGAAAGCGTAGATGCCGAACCTCCAGAAATGATGTGATACGGCTGAAGGTACGCCGGTACAGTGAGAACGCCTCGATGCGCAACGGAGCGGCGCTGGTATGAGCAGAACATGCAGAAATTCGAAGCAGTAAAGAGGCAAAGCAGGGGAAATTCAGAGTATCGGGGAAATCGCAATAAACAGAGGCGAACCTGGAGACGGAGAGGCAGAGAAAGCGTAGATGCCGAACCTCCAGAAATCGGCGCTACTGCAACAGGGGAGATGAGATGCCCTGCGGAGAATAACCCTAGATGCGGGAACTGAAAAAAGGATGCGATACAGATGAAGCAAGACGTCGCAGTGAGAACGGGTGGATGGACAACGGAGCGACGATGGTGCAACAGGGGAGATGAGATGAGATGCGGCGAGCAGCAACGTTTGCGGGCAGTCGCTGCGATGTAGAGGACGACTACGGGAGACGGTCGGGGGTTTAAGTAGCGGGTAGCAGTCATCGTGGCGCTCTCACTCGAAGCAGCAGGCCGTCGTGGCGCTCTGAGGGGAGTCGGTGGAGAAGAGCGGCGGCGACCAGCGTGGCGGCCAGCAGAGGAGGAGGCGGCACGGGGCAGGCGGGAGGCAGACGGGGCAGGATGCGGAGGCAGGAGGGCAAAATGGTGAACTCAAAAGTTACGGACGCGCCTTTGCTTAATCTAATAGTATAGATAGATAACATCTCTCTCTTGAATTTTGCATTAATTAATTTCCTATTAAATAATTCTTAATATGCTTTTCAACCGATGGATGCTATGGACGAAAGGTGGTCGCGACTTTTCTCCATGCTCGCCAAAATTAACACTCAGGTAGCGCGCAATGGCGCCTTGATCGAGGCTCTTGAAGCTAAGGTTCCGCTACGCTCCGCCGACGATTCCTCCCACTCTTTGGGGACACATCCTCCTACTACGGGTGGCTTCTCCAGTAATCCGCCACCGCATCCACAACCCGCCGCAGCTCCGCCGATCTCACTGCCGCTGCGGGCCACCGTCAATGTCATCCCTCCCGTCGGGGTGCCCGCTCAACAAATTTCACCACCACTGCTGCCTGTCATTACTCCGCTTATCTCGACTCCGCTTGCTACGACCATCACGCCAGCATCAGTGCTGCCGACCCAGCCCTTGCCAGCCCCTGCTCCGCCACCCTTACCGGTCACCTTGCCGCCGCTCCTGCCGGTTGGAGTTCCGCCAGCTGTGTTCTGGCTGACCGCCGTGCCACGACGCCTCACTGGCGCATCGCCAGACCCGTTTGTGCCGACCGTCTTACTAAACTGCCACCTACCGCTTCGCCACTACTGTCGGACCCCGTTCCTTCGGGGCATATTTTTTGGACGGTGCCGCCACTACTAGCCGAAGTTTCAGCAGCTGCGACGCGTTATTGGAAGTTGTTCTGGCGCGAAGTCAAGATGCCAGACGACTCAATCTCCCACGCGACGTTCGAGCTTGAGGGCAAGCTCGTTTTGGAGGAAGGAGTAATGATGCATCCCTATTTTATATTTAGGGGTAGTTTGGTAATATCATATATTTGTATCTCTATATATAGTACTTGTTATGTCTTATATGTCATGTGGAATGTATTGTGTCTGTTGCGTGTCTTAGCGGCTGCACGAGAGTCTCCCCTTGCCGGAAGGTCGAGCTGTTCAGGGCTGCTGCCCTTAGGCGAGATCAGTTATCTTGTAATCCTTCTTATCAATGTTGCGATCCATTTGACGTATTCCGTCTTGAGATTATTTTGGATCGTATCACCCTTCCTGTTCTTCGATCCTGTTCTTCTCTACATCCATAAATTAGGAGATTAAATCTAACATGGCATCAGAGCCAAAAACTTTCTTATACTCACAAATAGGGATTCTCATCTTTGAGGGAGAAGCATATGATTACTGGAGCAAACAAATGAAGATTTTCTTCATTTCTCAAGGTTTACGAGACCTTGTTCAGGATGGCTACCTGGTGACTTCAACATCTGCAGGTAAGGTGAAAGCATCAGATAGTAAAGAAGAAGTATTGAAAGCCCAGCTTGACGTGGAAACTCATAGAAGAGATGCAAAGGCAATACTCTGTATCCAGCAAGGAGTGGGCAGATATATCCTTCCTCTTATCATTGATGCTGCAACTGCAAAAGAGGCGTGTGACATCTTGAGAGAAGAATACAGAGGTAATGAGCGAGTCATTTCAATCAAACTGACTCTCCTATGGAGAGAGTTCAATACCTGCACAATGAAAGAAAATGACACTGTACAACAGTTCATTTGAAGAATATTAGCGCTCATGAACTAAATCAGGACATATGGAGATGATCTTCCAGATAAGTCTGTTGTGTCACACATTCTAGGAAGTCTCAGTTCAGGATTTGAGCATGTTGTGGCAGCCATTCAAGAGGCCAAGGACATCAACAAGATGATCATAATTGAGCTCATAGGATCATTACAGGGCCATCGAGCGAGAATGAAAAGAAAAGACAACCAACTAAAGCAGGCATTCCAGAGTAGGCTTTGTATTTCACCTGCAAGACCCAACATCAATTCATGGAATCATAATACTCGTGAAAAGAGTGTAGAATACAGAGGCTCCTGGAACCTGCCCAGTAAATATAGAGGGTTTGAGCAAGGATCGAAGCCCTTTTGTAAGTTATGTAATAATAGCACTCACTTCACAAAAGACTGCTTTTCAAAGTATAACAAATGCAAAAATCCAAATCACTTGCATAGAGATTGTTGGTACCGAGAAGGCAGACCAAGAGAAGAGGCAAATTTCTCTAATAACCCCGAATCATTGCTCTACTCTTGTTTAAAATCTGCAGAGATAGAGTCAAAGGTCTGGTTTCTTGACAGTGGCTGCTCAAATCACATGTCCAACAACAAAAATGCTTTCATTCAGCTTGATGAATCAGAGAAGTTTGAAGTTATTATGGGAGATGGAATTTTAGGGTGATTGAAGGGAAATGTATAATGGCAGTAAGACTGAAGACAGGTGAAACCAACCACATACATGATGTGCAGTATGTCCCTACTCTCTCTCTCTCTCCTGAGCGTGGGACAGCTGCTTAAGAAGGGATACAAACTTACATTTCACAAAGAAGAATACAACATTCAAGATGCTCGAACCCACGAAGTAGTCACCACTGTTCAAATGTTTGCCAACAAGATTTTACCCCTCAAATTGCAGCTGAGTGCAACTGAAAAAACCCAGGCAAACACTGCTAGATGCATGGACAAGTCAATGTTAATGTGGACACCTTAACTTTGGTGATCTTAAGAAGTTACCTGACTTAGTGAGTGGTGTACAAGGAACTTTAAGTGATGGAGAGTTCTGTGAAATGTGTGCTCGCTCAAAAAATCACAGACAACCATTTCCTGCTCAGAGTTTATCCAGGGCTGATGCCCCACTTGTGCTGATTCATACTGACGTCTGGGGGCCTGTCACATGTCCCACTTGGGCAGGAAATAGATACTACATGCTTTTTGTAGATGATTGCACACGCATGATGTGGATCTATTTCATCGCTCAGAAATTTGAGGCCTTCACAGTGTTCCTCAAGTTCAAAAGCATGGTAAAGAATGAGACAACAAAAATAAAGTGCTTAGAACCGAAGAGGAGGTGAGTTCACCAACATGGAGTTCTCCTCTTATTGCGAGTCACAAGGAATTAAGAAGGAACTTACTGTACCTCATAGCCCTCAATGGAATGGGGTGGTGGAAAGGAGAAACCACACAGTGGCGGAGATGGGAAGAAGTATGCTCCTTATGAAACCATTGCCTAAAGTGTTCTGGGGGGGATGCCATATGCACAAGCGTTACACATACTCAACAGAGCCTCTACCAAGGCTCTTCAAAACTCAACACCTTATGAGGCGTGGTACAAGAAAAAACCTTCAGTTAACAACATGAGAATCAATGGAAGTCTAGCCTGTACAATTCCATCAAATGAACACAAAGACATGTTAGAAGAAAAAGGGGAAAAGCATGTGTTTGTGGGATATAACCTTGAGTCCAAGGGATATAGAATCTTCAACCCCAAAAATCAGAAGTTAATCATTAGTAGAGATGTTTTCTTTGATGAGCAAGGGAGGCGGGACCTCTGGGATACCAATGAGGATCAGGGCCATTTGTTTCCCGCATCTGTGGAGGATGTCATGGAGGAGGTTCCTGCTGAACACAACCCACGACCGCCCAGTCCACAAGGTTTAGTTGATCCTTCTGAGGAGTTCAGGTCAGGCTCATCATCTCCTCCTCCCAAATTGGGTTCAATTTATGACATATAACTCTTGTAATGTGACATTATTGTGCCAAGAACCCACCAAGTTCATAGAAGCTGTGAATCAACCAGAATGGATTGAGGCAATGAAATTGCTATGATTAATAAGAACAATACTTGAGATCTAGTTCCAAAACCAAGCAACAAGTCTATAATTTGACTTAAGTGGGTATACAAATTGAAACTAAATGAGCATGGAGTTGAAAGATATAAAGCCAGGTTAGTGGCTAAGGGCTATTCACAACAACCTGGAAGGGATTTTACCGAGACGTTTGCTCCAGTCGCACGGATGGAGACAATAAGATTGTTGCTTGCATTTGCTGTCCAACACAGATTAAAATTTCACCAGTTAGATGTCAAATCTGTCTTTCTTAATGAGGAAATCTAGGAGGAGGTCTTTGTACATCAACCAGAAAGATATATCGTGAAGGGGGATGAAGGCAAATTTTACAGGCTCAGGAAAGCTTTGTATGGGCTGCGTCAAGCGCCAAGAGTCTGGAAAGACAGGATTGACCGTTATCTGAAGAGAAATGGGTATATTAGAAGCCCTTATGAAGCCCCACTCTATGTCAAACACCCTTGCCATGACAACTTTGTAATCATCTATATCTATGTTGATGATCTGCTTGTTACCGGATCCTCCTCACAATTGATAGAAGAATTCAAATCCATCATGAAGCATGAGTTTGAAATGAATGACCCGGGGGTTATGAGATACTTCCTGGGATTACAGATCGTGAAGGCCCCAAACAGAATTTTTCTGCATCAGAGGAAATACATTGGTGAATTGCTGTGGCGGTTTGACATGCATGACTGCAAACCCACTACTACGCCCATGGTTGTGGGAGAAAAGCTACAGAGAGATGAAGAAGAAGAGAAGGTGAGTGAAGAGACTTATCGTAGCATCATTGGGGCTCTTAAATACATAATAAACAACATACCAGACATTGAATATGCTGTGGATATCATGGTTGTCAGGATCGCGATCCGGATCATAGGATCTTACAATCCTACGATCCAGATTTTGTAAATCGATCCTAATTTTGTAAAGCGATTCTCGATCCGACCATATTATCTAATCCGATCGTACCTTAAAATGATCTCATTTAGGATCTCGATCCTGACAACTTTGGTGGATATGGTCTCTAGGTTTGCATCTGAACCTAAAATCAGCCACATGAAGGCTGTAAAAAGAATATTGAGGTATCTGCAAGGGACTAGAGATTTTGGTCTCATTTTTGCCAGGAGAGGGGATGAAGACAATCATATTGTTGGGTACTCGGACAACGATTCGGCGGGAAGCGCTGACGATCGTAAGAGCACAAGCGGGTTCCTGTTCCAGTTTGGGAAAATGTTCATATCATGGAATTCCAGAAAGCAGAAGAGTACTGCCCTCTTCTCTGCGGAGGTGGAGTAATGACAATAGGGGAAGTTGCTAAAGAAGGGGTGTGGCTGAATAGGTTTTTACCACTCTAAAATAGGAAGATCCACACGCTATTACCCTCATGGTGGACAACACTTCAGCTATTTCCATTAGCAAGAATCCAGTTCTACACAATCACACCAAGCACATCCAAATCAAACCTCACTTTGTCAGAGAGCTAGTAGAGGAGAAGGAAATCGACATCTATTATTGCAACAGCAAAGAGCAATTAGCAGACGGGATGACAAAGCCTTTGCAAGCAGAGAAATTCTTGATCTTCCTTGGCGCTATTGGGGTCGTCACGAAAGCTGACCTAGAAGACAAGAAAGACAAGATTAAGAAGGAGTATTAGATTACATATGTTAATCTTGTCCTCTCCCGCTATTTGCACCTCATTACCACTCCGTATATGTGTATGCATTTATATAAGTCTATGTTTGTATAAGTTACTCACTTATACAAATATATACTTTATAAATACATATAGATATAAATCTGTTTTACTTTTTCCTGCCAGCTTTTACTTGATCTATTTCGAGCTTTTGTGTTGCTGTAATATTAAGGATCGGACTGTGCTTCTTCTTAATAGTATTGGGAAGATTGCTTGTATGCAATGTTATGCTTGAAGCCCTTCCTGTTCTTCGTTCCTGTTCTTCTCTGCATCCATAGATTAGGAAATTAAATCTTACAAAATCCTCTGGGGTAGGAATCTAAATTGAGGAATAATGGACTTGCTTTGTTCTAATGTTCGGTCTGCTTAGTTGCAAGTAGGATTAGGAAATCTCGTTTGGATATGGCCTATTCAGTAGAATTTAATAGACCTAGTAAATCCTGATGATGTAAATAAAAATAGTCTGGTTTCTCAATTATTAAATCGAGTTAAATATCTTCACGGTTTTGTTGCAGTTGTAGATTAGAAGATTTGGAGATTAATGATATTTTGGAGGGTTTGTGAATTATAGCCAACCAGGTCATAAATGAAATTGATATTCCTTTTTATCTCATTCCATGTAAAATTTTCACTTTGAACTGAGGATCATAAACCGATCCGGAACTGCATAGAACCGGACCGAACTGAATCTGCATAGACCATACCAAATCATTCACGAATAATTTGAGTCGAGTTTAAATTTTGGAACCGTGAACAACAATGTTCGGTTGTGGTTCCTTCATTTTATTATTGGGGCCGGAACCACAACATGCAAATTTTGTGTGGTTTTAGAATTTTTAGTTCTGATCCGGACCAGACGAAAGCAAAACCTGACCTCAATCCGTTTATTATATAATAATAATAATATTATTTTTCACGTTAAGATGTCAAACCTGATATCAACATCTTTATAAATCGTGCATGTCGCAATTCCCTTGTGGTCTTCGCAAGTTTGTTATGCATTTCCAACATATCTGTAGAAATGTAGAGCCAAACATTGTATATACTTTGTCATGACCGAAATACAAGAGAGTGTACAAATATATAGGAGAAGAGAAGGAGATAGAATCCTATACAAGAGATGTGAGACCAAAAGAAGAAAGAATAAGAGGGCCTAAAGATGGGCCTTATACATGGGCTTTTACATCATTTTTCCTCATATTCTCTAACACTCCCCCGCAAGCTGGAGTGTACAAGTCGTAGGCACCAAGCTTGGACAGGAACTTATGGTACAATTTTCGAGGTAATGTCTTGGTAAGAGTGTCAGCAACTTGCCCATAAGCAGGAACATGCTCAAGTTTTAGTATCTTCGATTGAACCTTTTCTCGAACGAAGTGACAGTCAACTTCAATATGTTTGGTCCGCTCATGAAACACAGGATTCTTCGCAATATGGATTGCAGCCTGGCTGTCACAGAACAAAGTTGAAGGTGAGAATGATTTAACTCCCAAATCCATAAGAAGACTTTCAAGCCAGGTTAGTTTTGATACAACAGCCGCCATCACACGGTACTCAGCCTCAGCAGACGAGCGAGCAACCACCGACTGCTTCTTACTCTGCCAGGTGATATGATTTCCTCCAAAGTATAGAAACCAGTTGTAGATTGTCGATTGTCCGACGAGCCCGCATAATCCGCATCAGAGTAAGTAATAAGAGAAAGCTTCGAAGATGGTTTATACACAAATCCTTGTCCAGGAGCAGTCTTCAGATATCTGAGAATGCGTTCCACTGCCTGAAGATGAGAAACCCGTGGAGTGTGTATAAAGCGGCTGACCACTCCAACCACAAATGAGATATCTGGTTTTGTAACTGTTAGGTATATCGATTTTCCCGCAAGATGTCGATAGTATTTCAGATTTGGATGTAGAGAGTCAGATTCAGATTCATGAGCACATAACTTGTTGTTGACTTCTAATGGGGTCTCCGCAGGTTTGCACCCTGAGAGGCCAGCATCTTGCTGTAGGTCAATGTAATAATTGCGCTGGGATAAGACAAGACCATCAGATCGCCGTGCAACCTCTAGTCCAAGAAAATACCGAAGGTTTCCCTGCCTTTTGATTTGAAAGACATAATTTAAATGTTGCTTAATATGTTGTATTCCTGCGGAGTCATCACCCGTGATCAAAATATCGTCTACATAAACTAGTGGTATTACAGTCTCGGT
This sequence comes from Platanthera guangdongensis, assembly GCA_039583875.1. Classification (NCBI taxonomy): domain Eukaryota; kingdom Viridiplantae; phylum Streptophyta; class Magnoliopsida; order Asparagales; family Orchidaceae; genus Platanthera; species Platanthera guangdongensis. Next base: position 162,461,504 of record CM077161.1, read on the forward strand.
TGATTGGTGACGAGTGAAAAGAAAGAAATCTGCGGAGCTCCGTTTGAAATCAATCTCACGAACTGCCTTGCTGAATTTTTCAAACCACGCCCGAGTAGACTGTTTGAGATCATAGATAGATTTTCGAAGTAAACATACACGAGACTCCCCGTGGTCTCAAACCCGGGCGGTTGATGCATGTAAACCGTTTCAAGAAGATCACCATTCAAAAAGACATTTTTCACATCCAGCTGATGGAGGGGCCACTGACGATGAACAGCTAATGAGAGCAGAACCCAAACCGAATTTAATTTGGCGACAGTGGAGAAGGTTTCTTCATAATCAAGGCTGTATTGTTGAGTAAAACCCCGTGCCACAAGTCGAGCTTTGAAGCGATCAACTGTCCCATCCGCCGCATGCTTGATTGTAAAAATCCACTTGCAACTTACACAACTTTGGCTAGGAGGAAGAGAGACCAGTTCCCAAGTCTGATTACCCCACAAAGCAGTCATTTCTTCATCCATGGCTGCACGCCACCCCGGATGCTGAAGAGCTTCTTGCACAGAGTTAGGTATAGAGATAGAGGAGAGAGAGAGAGAGCAAATGTAAGAAGAGGCGGGGATAGCCGATGTAAAGAGACATAATTGGCCAAGGGATGAGCTGTCGAAGGTGATACCGAATCAACAAGCCGCGAGGATACACCGGTAGAGGGAAGCTGCTGCAGGGCATCTGGACGTGGAGGACGACGAGTGTAAACCTGAATGATAGGAGGTTTGGAGGGTACAAGTGGTGGTGTGGGAATAGGAAGCAGAGGAGTAGGTTGAAGGGGTGGAAGCTGGGACATAACTGAAACTATGGGCCGAGGTAGCAGAGGAGGAAAAAGAGGATCAATAGGACTGATGCAATATTATTGGTTTTCATGAAAGGAGACATCAACAGAGACAACTACCTTCCCGGTGGTAGGGAAATAGCAGACATACTCCTTCTGAGTGTGAGAGTACCCAACAAACATAGCTTTGGTAGCATGAGAGGCTAACTTGTCATTTGGAGGACCAAAGTGATGGACATAACATGTACATCCAAACACACAAGGAGTAAGCGAGAAGTGCCTTGGATGGGTAAAGAAGTATGACGGGGGCCACAAAGTGTAGGACAGACGAGGGCCACAAAGTGATGGCATGTGATTGATGTGGTGGCAAGTAGTGGAAACCGCAAAGTTCCAATAGAGAGGAGGAACCTGCATTTTGATCATGAGAGATGTGACAACATCAAGGAGGTGACGATTTTTCCGCTCCGCTACGCCATTCTGTTGAGCAGTATAGACAGACAAAGTCTGATGAATAATACCAAACTCATCACACAGATTGGAGAATGTGCGACCAGTATACTCACGAGCATTGTCAGTACGAAGAATTTTCACACACGTTGAGAACTGGGTACGAGTTTCCATAAGAAACATACGGAACGTGGATGTGAGTTCGGTACGATCACGAAACAAGTACAACCAAGTAACCCGCGAGTAATCGTCAATAAATGTTACAAAATAGCGATAACTAAAAACACTAGGGATCTTATATGTTCCCCAGATGTCAGAATGCACTAAAGATAAAGGGGTATCGCTTCAAGTACAAGGAGAAGTAAAAGATACACGATGTTATTTGCCAAAAATACATGATTCACAAAAAACTCCTGAAGAAGAACAGTTGGAAGAGCTTTCTTGAGAATCGGAAGCGGAGCATGCCCAAGGCGACGATGACAATCAATGAAGGAGATAGTGGTGAGAGCAGCGGGAGGAAGATCAAGATGATACAGCCCGTTAGACAGTCACCCCTACCAAGTATATTCTGCGTTAGTCGATCCTGCACAACAAAGGAAGAGCGTGAGAAGGTTGCACAACAATCAAGGTCCTGTGTAAGACGGCTAACAGAAAGTAGATTGAAAGGGGGTCCTGAAACATGAAGAACCAGGATAAGGAGAGGGAAGAGGTAAGAGGCAGATGAGCTGTGCCAACAATCGGGACCGTGTAACCATTAGCCACAGTGATGAACTTGGGATAAGCAGAATCTAAGTATTGAGGTGGCTTCTTCGAAGAGAGATGATGCGTAACACCCGAATCCAAAATTCAGAAATAGCTATGTGAGAGGCAAGATATACCTTCATTGGAGATCGAGGCCACAGAACCAGGGGAGCGACTAACTACCCCTTGAAGCTGATGGAGTTGAGCACGTAGAGCAGTAATATCCTCACTAGTGGTAGAGGGAGGTGTGGGAGTAACCGAAGCAGCATGGTGAGGGGGCAGACCATGCTTGCGGTAGCAAGTGGCCTCCAGATGACCATCCCTGCCGCGGTGAGAGCACTTGAAGAGAGTATGACCACTACGACATCGTTCTCTAGACTGGCGACCTCCACGAGCCGGGTGACAGCGAGTAGAAGGAGCAAGGGTAGCCACGGGTTGCTGAAGGAGAGCTGGAGAGAGAGGCGGAGCATCCGGTAGAGGGGTAATTTTCAGAAGCATCGAGCAAACGTCTGAGAGGGACAAAGTAACAACGGAAGATAGGATATGAGCGCAGACACTATGAAGATGTGGTGGAACACGGGCCATCATCATAACAATCTCAACTGCTTTTTTCTGATGTCATTGAGTAACCAAGTCCGCTGTGCGAACAGAAAAAGGCAGACCGAATAATTGGAGTAATTCAAACTTTATTATCCAAAAAAGGTATCAATTACAATGGTATAACCTCTTTTTTATAAAATAGAGAAGATGAGAGAGATTACAATTAAGCAATGTGAGACTAAAAATTTACAAGTATATGCGGCTTTACAAAGGGGCAAACCGGACAGGTCGTGCGATTAGACAAGCCGGCTAACCGCCCGACCACCAACAGGAGGAGAGAACAAGCGCCACAAAGAGCAATCCGCCATAGGAGACCGTTAGACCGCCCAGTCTCCAAGTCGTCTGATACAAGCCGCCAGACCGCTGAGATAACAAACAGCAACAGCACGGCAGACAGGCCGACTAGGATAAACCGCCAGACCGCCCGGTCTCCGAACAGCAACAGACCGCCCGGCCTCCATACTGCAACACTCTCCCTCAAGCTGGAGCATAGATATCAATCATGCCCAGCTTGTCGCAAATGTGGAAAAAGGAAGTGGATACCAGCTTGGTGAAGATGTCCGCCAACTTGTTGTCTGAAGTGACGAACGAAGTACAAATCTGTTTCTTCAAGATCTCCTCCCGAATAAAATGACAGTCGACTTCTATGTGTTTCATTCTCTCATGAAAGACCGGATTTTTGGAGATGTATATCGCGGCATTATTGTCACAGAACATAGGAAGATGATAGTTGTAGACTTCTCCTAAATCAAGCATGCGAGCCCGTAACCATTTCAACTCACACGTGGTCGATGCCATACTGCGATATTCCGCCTCTGCACTAGACCTGGAGACCACAGACTGCTTCTTGCTCTTCCAACTCATAAGATTGCCTCCAACAAACGTGCAGAAACCTGATGTCGACTTGCGGTCCCCTTTGTCATCAACATAGCTTGAATCAGAGTACGCTTCAACACTTAGGTGACCATTCTTCTGAAAAAAGAGTCCTTTCCCTGGTGCTGCTTTGATATACTCCAATATCCTCAGGGCAGATTGCAGATGACACTCCGTAGGAGCTTGCATGAACTGGCTCACTTTGCCAACAACATAAGAGATGTCGGGTCTGGTTACCGTGAGATAAATGAATTTGCCCACCAGACGCCGGTACCTCGTAAGATCGGATAGAAGAGGCGAGTCATCTGTCCAAGTTTTGTCTTCTCCAGCAGCTTCATTTAGAAGATCAAGAGCATACTTCCGTTGGGAAAGGACTATGAAGTTGAGCTTCCTAGAGATTTTAATCCCCAGAAAGTATTTCGGGGAGCACATATCCTTTGTGACCAGGTGTTGACGAAGGTGTTTTTTTGTCAACGTTACCCCATCCTGGTCATCGCCAGTAAGAAGAATATCATCAACATAAACCGCAAGAACAACCAGACCAGAGACGGTTTTCCGAACGAACAAAGAGTGATCGACCGAGCTTCTTGTAAAACCAATGGCCGCAACGATGCCGTTAAACTTGTCAAACCAGGCACGAGGACTCTGCTTGAGGCCATAAATAGCCTTCTTCAGCCGGCATACCCGTGTCTCCCCCTGAGCAACATACCCAGGAGGTTGCTCTATGTAAACATCTTCCTGCAGATCACCGTAGAGGAAAACATTCTTAACATCCTGCTGCGAAATGGGCCAATCCCTGTTGACAGCGACAGAGAGAAGGACACGAATGGTGCTGAGACGAGCAACAGGAGAGAATGTGTCAAAGTAATCAACACCATAGGTCTGAGTGATCCTTTAGCCACCAGGCGGGCCTTGTAGCGATCCACGCTACCATCGAGATGGAATTTGACAACAAAGACCCAGCGACAGCCAACGACATCCGTGCCCAAAGGTGGGGGAACCAGGGTCCAGGTGCCCCGTTCAGTAAGGGTAGCAATTTCCTCATCCATGATAACCTTCCAATGAGGAATAGTGAAAGCCTCCTGGTAGGTGCGGGGAGTGGCAGTCGCTGAGATAACCAATGCACACGCCCTGCGAGAAGGAGTGAGACGATCATAGGAAACAACTGCAGCCAGCGGGTGCTGGGTACACGTCCGCACCCCTTTGCGAAGAGCAATGGGAAGATCCAGGTCAGCATGTTCCTCAGTAACCGGAGCATCCGTGGCGAAGAGAGCTGGCCCGGGAGAGGAGAGAGACGGCCGCGGAGAAGAGGGAGATGGCGGTGGTGATGAGGAAGAGAGGGATGGTGGAGGTGATGGTGGGAAAATGTCGACAAGAGTAGACAGGGTGGAGGGGACGGTGAGAGGAGGTGGCGATGGGTCGGAGGAGAAATAAGACACATTCTCGAAGAAGGTCACATCTGCGGAGACGTATTGTTTTTGAAGCACGAGATCAAAGCAACAGTAACCTTTTTGGGTAGTTGAGTAACCCAAAAAGATACATTTGGTGGCACGTGAGTCAAGTTTGTCATGTGTGGCAGAAGGATTGTGCACAAAGACCGTGCACCCAAAGATACGCAGAGGAAGAGGAAACGCATCCTTGACAGGATAAAGAAGAGAGAAGCGAGTTTGTCCGTGGAGAACCGTGAATGGAATGTGATTAATGGGGTAACAGGAGAGGAGCACAGCGTAGCCCCAGTAGGAGCGAGGAATGTGCATTTGTGTCATCAGAGTGCGGGCGACATCAAGAAGGTGACGGTTCTTGCGTTCCGCCACCCTGTTTTGTTGCGAGGTATATACACAAATAGTTTGATGAAGAATATCATGTTGTACACAAAAAGAAGTGAAAGCATTGCTAAGATATTCCTTAGCATTGCCAGAACGAAAAACTTTAATAGACATCAAACTGATTTTTAACCATATAATAAAAAGATGTCCATATGAAGAAAAGTTCGGAGCGATCCTTTAAAAGATACACCCATGTACATCTAGAGAAATCATCAATAAACATTACAAAATATGAACTACCCCGACCGATGGTGAGAGTAGGAGCAGGACCCCAGATGTCGGAGTGAACAAGTTCAAACGGCCGGGAAGATCCACGACCTTGCTTTGGAGGGAAGGAGGAGCAGTGATGCTTGCCAAGTTGACATGCTTCACAGTTGAGTGGTGGGCCTTGCGGAGGAAGATGTGGTAGAAGCTGACGAATAATACGGGGAGGAGCATGACCAAGACGAAGGTGTCATTAGAGAAGATCAGTAGAAGACGCGGAGAAGGCGAAGAGTGCAGAAACGTTGTCGAGGAAGTAGATGTCGCCACTCTCAGTCCCAGTAGCAATCGTCCGCTTGGTGCCCGGATCCTGAAAAGAACAAGTAGTAGACGTGAATGTGACAGAACATTGAAGTTGTTTGCAAAGGAAAGTAACAGATAACAAGTTTCAAGGGAACTTGGGCACGTAGAGGGTGTCCGACAAGCGAAGAGACGGAGTAACTTGAACAACCCCGGTTCCATTGACCGGTGAGGGAGAGCCGTCCGCAACAAGGACCGGGGGTAACCAGTCATGCTGTTGTAGGAGGGAAAAACAGTGCGGATTGCCAATCATATGATTGGTAGCACCAGAGTCGATCAGCCATTTACCTTGAGTAGCGACGTGAGCACTACCTGAAGATGTGACCACAGAGGCAGACGGCTTCGAAGAGGAAGAGGAGACGTCACCGGATGGTCGAAGATGAGGATGCTTCTTCCAACATCGATCAACCGTGTGGCCGGTGCGGCCACAGTGAGAGCAAAGAAAGCGGGAAGCACCACGATCGCTGGAGGGGAGTTGGCGGCCACCAGAGCCACTGCGCTGAGTATGGTGAGCGGAGTTGTCCGATGGAGGGGAGGATAAGAGCGGACGTTGGAGCAAAGAAGTAACAGCAGCGATGCGGGCAGCGGTGGCATCCGGGGTGGGAGACTCCGCCTCACCAAGGATCTGTTGACGGATCATGTCATATGACTCCGGAAGGCGTAGAAGATAACACACAACCAGAAGCTCCTGGAAGTGTTTGTGTTGTTCAGCGAGATCAGCAGAGAAGTGACGATTTTGTAGAATTTCGGCTCCGAGAGCCTGAACTTGCTGGTAAGCAGCCGCTGGAGACATGGAGGGACGGGCAAAGAGGTCCGCATATAAGGTATAGATGCGAGACGTCTGAGCCCCCTTTGAGTAGAGAGCGACAAGATGTAGCCAAGCAGCCTTGACGTTTTCATCATGACGAATGACAGGAAGGCATTCATCAGAGAGACTGTTAGCCAGCCATGTGCGGACAAGAGCATTGCTGGCATCCCAGTCGTCAAAGAGAGGGGAATCATGCGGAGGAGGGTCATCAGTGAGATGATGACGTTTGCGTTGAGAGCGGAGTAGGAAGGTGAAAGAGACACTCCAATCTGGATAGTTGGGACCAATAAGCTTGGAAGCGGTGCCAAGATTACCAGAAGGAGTGGGAGGTGTAGGAGGATGAGCGACAACGGGAGTAGTGGTGGTGGAGATATCGGAGTTAGCCATAGAAGAAAGCAGCGAGAGAAACAAGCCGTGACGAGCAGAAGAAGTCGCTAGAAGGAGAGCGTCAAGAACAGGTCGCGGCTACTTAAGGACAGGTCACGGCGACAAAGAAGAGAAGATCGGCTAGAACAGGTTACAACGACTTAAGGACAGGTCGCGACGACTTAAGGACAAGTCGCGGCAAGAAAGAAGAGAAGAGCGGCTAGAACAGGTCGCGGCGACTTAAGGACAGGTCGCGGCGACAAAGAAGAGGAGCAACTAGAAAAGAGGAGGCAAGAGGCCGCAAACACAAGGGGCAGTAACAGGGAGAATCATGCCGCGCGAACAGGGCAACGATTGGAAGAGGAATCAAGCCGCAAAAACAGGTCGTGGAAAGAAGAAACAAGCCGCGAAGACAGGTCGCGGGAAGAAACAAGCCGCACAGACAGAGAGCGCTCTCACAATCAGGAGGAAATGACCGAGTGCTCTGATACCATGTGCGAACAGAAAAAGACAGACCGAATAATTGAAGTAATTCAAACTTTATTATTCAAAAAAGATATCAATTATAATGGTATAGCCTCCCTTTTATAGAATGAAGGAGATGAGAGAGATTACAATTAAGCAATGTGAGACTAAAAATTTACAAGTATATGCGGCTTTACAAAGAGGCAAATCAGACAGGTCGTGCGGTTAGATAAGCCGGCTAACCGCCCGACCACCAACAAGAGGAGAGAACAAGCGCCACAAAGAGCAATCCGCCATAGGAGACCGCTAGACCGCCCAGTCTCCAAGTCGTCTGATACAAGCCGCCAGACCGCTGAGATAACAAATAGCAACAGCCCGGCAGACAGGCCGGCTAGGACAAACCGCCAGACCGCCCGGTCTCCGAACAACAACAGACCGCCCGGCCTCCATACTGCAACATCCGCGGTGGGTGGCTGATGCTGGATCCAAGCCTTCACAAGAGTTTTAGCCCGAGCAACAAAGGACGTCAAGTCACCAGTAGCTCCGGGGTCGAGGAACTGAAGATCGGTAAGAGTGTCGAATAAGTGCTGAAGACTGTCCTTCCCCGAGTAGAGAGAATGAAGGTCCGTCCACATAGCTTGGGCCGTGTCGTGATACATGGCCATTCTATATGCTTAGTGTCCAGAGAATTGAGAAGCCAAGATTGGGCACGCCCATCGTCTCAGATCCACTCATTAGTGGGTTCAGTGGGATGAGGCCTTGTCAGGTGATGAAGGAGACCTTTAGTTTGCAGCACAAGGCGAACTGAGTGAACTCATTCAACAAAATTTGGTTTGCCACGGAGAGAAATGGTGGTAATACGTAATTCATCACGGAGTTTCAAGGGAGCAACCCGAGGATGTCCAGGAAGAGTAGTTGAGTCGGAAGCAGTAGGTGAGTCGGAAGCCATGCAGACAACGTCAAGAACGGTGATTGGGAAAACTAGACGAGCGGTTAGAAGACGAGGCCGCCGCAGTTAACAAGGCACGCGGTAGAGAGGCCGCGACAAAGAGATCGCGCGGCGAGCAGAGCACCCGGCTGCGGCGAATAGAGACTGTCACGACGAATTAGAAGAGGTCGCCAAGGAGAACACAGACCAACGGTTAGGACGGGACCGCGACGAGAAAGATAAGGTAAGAGAGGCCGCGACTAAGAGAGTGCGCGGCGAACAGAACACCAGGCCCTTGCTGACAGAAGCAACAAATAGAATCAGTGGTTAAGGCGAGATCGCTGCGGCTAGAAGGAATTCCCAAGGGCCAGCGGGCAGAGGCAGCGATTAGATGTAGCGGCAAGAAGCGGCTACTAGAGGCCGCGACTAGAAGCAACGACAAGAAGCGGCGACTAGATGCATCGACCAGAAGTAGCGGCAAGGAGCAACGACAAAAGGCAGCGAGCAGAAGCAGCGACAAGGAGAAGCTGCAAGAGGCAGCGAATAGACAACCGCAACGGCAAGACAACTCGCAGCAGCAAGAACACAACACCCAAAAGCAGCGGATAGACGAAGCGACGAGGCAATCCGCAGCGGCTAGACAATCCGCAGCGGGAAGGCACAAAAATAGGAGTAGAAGAGCTAGGCAATCCGCAACGGCAGCGACAAGGCAGCGACAATGCAACCCGCAGTGAGTAGAAGAGCGAACAATGGAACGGGGTCGGGGGCAGGGGGTCCCACCGGTCAGAGAGATGAGGGCTATAAAGGTAGAGGGGGGAAGGGAAGAGAGGTGGAAGCCACGAAGAGAGGAGTAGGGGCGGTTAGAAAAGAGGAGGCCACAAAACAGCAGCGGGAAGGAGGGAAGAAGCCGCGCGGATAGCTGCGGTTACAAAGGGGTATCCGCCCGGGATCGGATAGGCTCTGATACCATGTAGAAATGTAGAGCCAAACCTTGCATATATTTTTTCATGACCAAAATACAAGAGAGAGTACAAATATATAGGAGAAGAGGAGAGAGAATCATATACAAGAGATGTGGGACTAAAAGAAGAAAGAATAAGCGAGCCTAAAGATGGGCCTTATACATGGGCTTTTACATCGTTTTCCCTCATATTCTCTAACAATATCATCTCTTTATTTTGCTGATCCACCAATCTCCCTCCCTCCCTATCACCTATGCATCTCTGACCAACGACGCTTCCCGTAACGCCTCGTCTCCAGCCTCTTTGAATTCTCATCACTCTCGATGAATAAACACTCAATCTCGCTGCTTCTTGTTAAGGAAGATGTACTCTCCCTCTCTCCCCCCTTCCGTCTCACTCTCGCATACTATATCATTCAAAAGGAGTCCATCCTCCACCTCGTGCTCCTCTAGTTGAACTTTTCGTAGGAGTAATAACTGTTTTTACATATGATTATAATTTTAGCCAAATTTCCATATTTTATTTTTTTCTTCTTTCAGTTTTACTCATTAAATTAATTATTGTTATTGTAATTCATAATATTTAATATTAAAAAATATAGAAGCATTTTGATACTGACAATAGTTATTCAAAAAATGCAGTGAGAAAAGTAGTGTTGAGCTTGAATTGCTGGACAGAATTTAGCCGATATTTCTTGTCTGAATGATAGGAATAGGGTAGACGTTGTGATATTTTGACGTTTCTGTTGCTTTGAGTTCACTCAGTAGGAATAGAAAGCACATCGGATCAAATCAAAATAGCATAGAGCCAGGCTGAACCGCTAATGAATAATTTGATTTTGGTTCTTGTTAAAACGAAACTGTAGGCATGACTGTTCCAAAAATTATGTTGAAACCAGAACTGGTGAAACCAAATAAGGTCGTGGTTGTAATTTGAAAAACAGTTACCTTAACGGTTCAATTCACGGTTTTACTAGAACTTGAACCGTACCGGAACTGTGACAACTCTAACTCCATTAGAGGAATTCAATGGATAAAGCTTAAAATTTTAATTTGTTGTGTGGCTCCTTTTCAGTGGTAGATTCAAGTGATCGTAATAATACCAGCTTAATCATAATCAGTTATTCATGGTCAAATTGCAGCATTAAGAGAATGATATAAAAAAAATCAGGAGTATTCCCTTGGCAATGAAATAACTAACGCAATTACACTAGTGAACATGTTCAGTATCTTAAAGTAAAAGGAGAATAGAGAATGCAAAAAAATTAGTGGGTACACCACATAATTTTATTTTTCTTCTATGAGGGTTTCGCACCTGTTTATGCGAACATTCCTATGACTAGTCTAGAAATTCCATGACATAATTTTCTTTCTAGTTTATTATATACTAGAAATTTCAGATTTTGTATAATTAATGTAGAAATTTCTAGAGTGGTTATTTTCTACTAAATTCGAAGTATTCAAACAATTTTTGCATTCAACAGTCACCCTAAAACTTGTTTCACCATTCACATGCTTTCGTTGAACTTCTTAAAGATCTGTCTTAAATGGTTTGGTAATCATATCTATCTGTTATTCATTTTTTTTTACAGTAGATAAGTTTCACTCTTTTTGCCTTGATTTGTTGTCTAATGAAGTAATATTTTATCTCAATATGTTTGCTCCCATCTTTCACCAGATTTTTTTCATGTGCTATGATGAGTTTATTATCAATGCATAAATTGATAAAAGGATGAAAGAATATCTTAAGTATGATGTGATATAAAGTTATTATGCCGTGTCATAGAAGTCAAGAAGAAATCTTATCGCTTAAGATAAGATGTGAGATAAAGTGCATGATGTGATATAAAATTAATCTGACATGTCGTCGAAGTCAATAAAAGAATAATGTGTATTGTAAGAAAGGAATCTTATCTTATAAGATAAGATAGCGTGTGATGTAAGTTGTCCCCTCCTTCTTGTCGATGATAGAACTCCTTTAAAGGTATGTGAGCCATATTGTCTCACGCACAAATGTTGTGGTTGTAATATACTATTCTTCATGTGTTGAGAGTGCAACAATTGATTGATTATGTTATAGACCTATTCAAGTTGTGGCTAGAGTACTGGTCGGGGGTGGAGACGATGGTGGTGGAGGATACAACGGAGCCTTAATTGCGTCTGTCTAAGCGAGGATGCTTGTTAGAGGAGAGAGTCACCAATGATCTCGCACAATTGATTGGGAATAGACTTTTTCTTACTTACCAATTCAACCATACAAATGCCTTTATATAGGCTTACAACATATGAAGAAACAAACAACAACGATGACACCTAATATCGGGTCCGGTGCTCGAGGTCCCTACATAGTGATAACACCTAGACATCTAGATAATAAAGATAATTATAATAGACGATATGCAACCCATAACATTTCTCTCTCCGTTCTAAACGAGCTTGACCTCAAGCTCAAGCTCAAGGTAGATCGATAATGGTGCGAGCTTCATCCGACACCCTCCTCGTCAGAATCCTCGGCGTGCAGGTAGAAAAGCGTCTTGCACTTGTGTTCTCAAGTGTATTGCTCGTTGCAATTGAAACATAACCCATGAGCACGTCGTTGCAACATCTCGGCCTGAGATAAACAACGAATTGGCAGAGCGGTCTGACCCTCGGTACGACCCTGCAGAGTGCTGATGTCGGGAAAGTATGATTCCTGTGCCAGCTGGAGGTAGGGCTGAGCATATTGTTCGAAACTTGAAAGTCGCTCGAAAATCATTCGAAAATTGAGTCGATTCGGAATCGGTTAAAATTGATTCGACTCAATTTGAATCGATTCAATTTGACTCGAATCTGATTTTGAGTTGATTTCGAGCCAGCCCTAAATCGCTCGAATTATGATTCGAATCAAGTCAAATTAATTACAAAATTATGTATTTATTTATATATTCTTTTTCTGAGATTAAAAATAACAAAAATTTAAACATAAAAAAGAATGAATGCTTTAAGTGTTTCATTTGCTAAATTTATAAGTTACCTAATTTAATTTTGAATAAACTAGGAATAAAACGAAAAATTACTCAATTTCGAGCCGACTTGATTCGATTTCGAGTTGACCCGATTTGATTTCGAGCCGACTCGATTTGATTTCGAGCCGACTCGGTATCGAGTCATTTCGAGTCGAGCCGTCTCAAGTCGAAATCAATTTCGATTTCGAGTCGATTTCGAGCCGAGTTCGAGTCGAAAATTTCGATTTCGAGCCGAGTCAAAATCGCTCGAACTCGACTCGATATCAGCCCTAGTTGGAGGCAATGATCGCATAGTCGGCCCAGACTCATAGCAGTCACTAAGTCTGGCGGGGCCTCAAATTCGACATCCAGTTGTAGGCGATTGCGAAGTCCTGTAGTGAAGATGCCGACCTGCATCTCTGGGGAAAGTGTTACATGTGCTAGAAGAAGTTGAAAATGCTCCAGGTAGTCGTCCACTGAGCCTGTCTGGCGTAAAGTTGTGAGGGCAGCAAGTGGGTTACTGCAGATGGGGGGGGGGGGGCTAATCGTAGGTTGCAGAGACGCTTGAAGTCGTCCCATGTCAGACTCGGCTGATCAGTGAGGAGGCGAGTGACCCAAAGCGAACCCGAGTCGAGAAGATGGAAGGAGGCCAGAGGAAGTCGTTCAACCGCCGAAGTTTGTTGGCGGCCGAAGAATTGCTCGCACTTGGTGAGACAACTCAAGGGATCCATTTTTCCTATGTAGGTGTGGAATTCCAGTCTAGTATAGCGCGACAGAATAACAACGTCAGGGTGTAAAAGGGTTGGTGGAGGTGGCTCGTGGCGGATGAGCGGAGGAAGCGGGACTTGGCTGCTACTGGCGTGATCTGTGGGTGGTGTGGTAACAACTGGCGATGTGGTTATGAGTTCATTAAGCTTCATGATGAGGGTTGCCATGTCGTCCCGATGACGTGCTTTTACTTCCTGAAGGCGGGCATCCATGACAGATATAACTGAGTGGAGCCGGTTCATGGTCTCCAAGAAATTGTGGGAGTCTTCCATGTAATGTGCAGAGCGAGAGAAAGAGTGGGTGACCGGGCAGTCTGATTGCGCCGAGTCAGTTTATTGGGAATGACTATGAGAGCCGCGCGTCTCCTAATGATGGCAAAAACAAATACTCCAATCTTACTATACGGCCAACAATGGGATAAGGTAAATTCCGGTTGTTGCCGCTGATTTGCTGCTCTTGAATAGCGGGTGGGAATCGCTAACCATACGGGTCAAAGCCTCTTCACACGAGCGGGAATAATTTAATTCTTCGGTTACTTTTCATGTGGGTTGCACAGGCTTGAGAGATGAAAAAACAAACGGGGGAGGGGGGGGGGGGGGGCTCGAGAAGAGTCCGCGTGTCAGCGCGTGGAGCTCGACGATATGGGAGGCGTGCTGGTGAAGGAAACGGCGTGTCCTGCGGTTGTCGGCGGGTTCTTCTTGCGGGAAGAAGAAGCAAACACAGAGGCGCCACAGATGGATGCAACGACTGGGGTTTCTGGCATCGAGGGACTGCGCCGATGGCGCTGGAGGATTCGATCAGAGGTGAGCTGGTTGGCGCTGGTTTAGACAAAGAATGGTGTCGTCTCACTGCAACCATCCCAGCCGTTGGACGCGATGGATCAGAACAGGAGTCGGCCTGTGGGTAAGCGTCAGTTGCTGCTGGTTGTGGAGCAGGGTGCAGTCGCTGCTATTGGCATCGTTGGAGAAGCGGCTGCTCGTTCCATCGTCAATTTGGGCAGAGCAATGGCGTGCACGCGTAACAGGAGACACAACGGGTGTCGGAAAGGGTAACATTGGTTGATGTGAGAATAATGTGGAAGAGGACTGAGAGCTCTGATACCAAAGTTGTTATGGACCTATTCAAGAGGTGGTCAGAGTAGTGGTTGGGTGTGGAGACGATGGTGGCGGAGAATACAATGAAGCCTTAATCGTTGCTGCCTAAGCGAGGCTGCTCGTTAGAGGAGAGAGCCATCAATGATCTCACACAATAGATTGAGAATAGACTTCCTCTAACCTACCCATACTACCATCCAAATGCCTTTATATAGGCTTACAACATATAAAGAGACCAGCAACAATAATGATACCTAATACCGGCATGGTGCTCGAGGCCCCTGTATAATGATAAGTTGATAACACATAGACATCTTGATAATAGAGATAATTATAATAGACGATACACGCCCTATAGCAGTTTCTTCGAGCAATAAGAGAACGTTGTAGATTTGATACTATAGCAGTTTCTTCGAGCAATAAGAGAACGTTGTAGATTTGATACTGAATAATTGAATATATATCCGGAAGCTCTCCTCCTTTCATTCAAGTTTCCTCCATAGTCACCATCTATGGAGCTCAACTAGGCTTGGGTCTCCCAATTCTTGAATATAATAATCCTTAATCTTCCTTTCAAGTACCTTAGTATTCCCTTTGCTCATCTTGGTTCTTCAATATATCAACTTACAACTTCTACACAATGCATTATATTTTACCTCGTGGAAATTAAGCACGTGAGATTTCCAATCATATTTTTCTTCGTATTTCTTGGAATATCAAACCTTAGTTTATTGAGTCTTTGCTTGAGTTTTGATTGGAGGACAACTGCTTGTATCAAACTTCTTAGGTATTCAGCTAGCATACTTCTTTTGTGAGATGAAAATCTTATCTTTGATTTTGATAATTCTCTCCTCGATCATGCTTCTTTGAAATCTTTGAACAATTTTATAGTATTACCAATGAAGATTGTGCCGTCCACATAGAGACATCCTATCACAAAATCCCAATCATTTCTAAGTGTACATAGAATTCGTAAGGACTCTTTTGGAAATCATTCTTCTGCAAGAAAGAGTTGATCTTTGCATCCCATTCTCTTGGTACTTTAACGCCGAACGAATCTATAGGTGATGGATAAGCGATGCCCTTATCCTAAGTGCAGTGCAAGCGACCACATGAATATACGGTGACCCTAAATTGACTTACAAGCATATGCTGACTCCAATCAAATGTAAACTTAATGCACATGCAAATGATTTGAACCAACTGTAATTTAGGCACAAATAATTAACTAAGATAAAATTTAAAACAATCGCACATTTGTTTACAGAATTAATTTGGGAAGAGCACATTTTAAAACACAAATTGATTGAGGTGCAAATACTTTTAAGAGTGCATAAAATATGTCATGAAAAACCAACGAAGTCACAATAAATATAATGTCACATCCAACAGAACATAGTCCGAATAAACAATGTTAGAAAACAAAATTCCAAACTAATGACTTATGCATGCTGGCGACGGCGAATGCGGGGATCCAAGGTTGATGCATTTTTCAGGAGGGCTTGTCGGCGGGATATGGAGTGAGGATTGCTGAGTAGTAATGTACGGGGTGGCTGGAATCAAAATAATGTAAACAAAAGGGCATTGATTAGGCTGCTTGGGAATTTACAGTAAAGAGGAGTGGGCTGCAGGAAGGGGAATTCTGGGGTAAGAATCACTGGGGAACAGCCGTGACGAGGTCTTAAGTTTGTCACCTGCGGGAAAATGCAAAACTGGAGGGGTTTTCTAGCCGGGGGTTCACAGGGCTGTGCAGGGAAGGAGTTCCAGACGTGGGTCTAACGTGAGAAATGGGGGATGTAGGCGAAGGGCTCACTAGGCAGAGCTGGGCAGGTTTCTATGTTGGATTCGACAGGACGTGAAGGGGCATGTGGACGTGGATTGCTATGGAGGTTAGGGGAAGATGTGGAGGAGAGGGACAGGTTTACCTTGGATTTGCATCAAGGAGGAGGTTATCGACGTCGCATCGAGAAGAGATGTGACCGACCGTTTTCGCAAAACTGGAAATAACCTTGTGGGATCGATGAGTAATGATAGTCACGCTCTCGGTGCAGTCTAGGGACAAGTAGTGCAAGTTCCTTTGGGGAATCCAAGCAACATCAGGGAATGAGTGACAAATCCAGTGGACATGGTATCACAATGTATCTTGCTTACCCACAGTTGTGAAATCATATGCAACAATCTGAAGTAAGTCTTTTATAGTAGTTGGTGGCTATGAATAAAATGTATCTCCATTTGAAAACTTAACTAGTGGAACCGTCAACGGTGCAAGGTGACCCTCATGGTGGGACTCGTCTAGCTGAGGCTTAAGTGACGTAGAAGGAGATGAAATATGTTGTGGCTCAGGTACAAAAGTGGGGAAGGGATCCACATACACATACTCCTCGTAGTAAGGTGTCAAGGCCTCTACGTTGAATACCTCGTTGATTCCCATATTTTGAGGGATGTCATTCTCATACGCATTAGTACCGATCCGTCATATGGCTTTATAGGGATCCATTCGGCAAGCGCTTAATTTTTTTGCTGTTTCACTGGGAACCTCTCAGATCGTCTGTGAATCATCACTTGTTCTCCATTTTTAAAATTATGAATTTGTGATCCCTCCCGTGCCTATCTGTTTAAGCTTTATAATAATCATTACTTGTTGCAATTATCTTTTGGACTGACCCATGAAGCGTGTGCAAATGTTGAATGGGAGATTTTTTAGATGTATGTAAGTGACGAACCAAAGGATCGGCACACTCATTTAAATGATGCCTGAGAAACATAACAAACATGACACAGTAATGAAAAATAGGCTCCATGTAGTGAAGGCTCCTGGAGATGGGTGGTTTATCAGGAGGTTCTTCAAGTGAGATGCAGAAAAATTCATTAAACGTACTAGTACTCAAGTAACTACCTAAGACCGTGACACTGATTTACAATGAATGGCGTGCCAATTGTCATTGGGAAGCTCACCCGATGTTAGATAAAAAAATTGACTTGAATGGCACCATCACCCGAAGGAGTGTCTTAAATGGTGACAAAAGAGCGTGACACATGAGTGTGATGTGTACCTATCAAATGATAAATCCCGCCTGGTGGCTCACCAGGAGGTGTATATGAGAAGTCATCGCGATCGCGATGATCACTAGTGTGATGACACAAACCATTCACACTAGAGTGAACACTTCTTCAGAAGGGTGGCCCATCAAATGTGCCTCTCGAGGACTTAATTCCGAAGAGGTCAACAATGAAGGGATGGTCTTCCAAGAGTAAAACACCAATAATGATAGTGTCAATGGGAAGAAGTTGGACACACACAACAAAGTCAATTCTAGCCCCTTGACCCTCACAAAGAGTTGTTGCTCAACGAAAGACTCAATCATGAATTCAAAAATAGCACGATGGTTCTCTAGATAAGAATCGCCCATGGGGGTTGTGTCCTCCAAAATGGTTAGGGAAACCACTATGATATTAACACCAGACTTTCAGTTCTCAGCAGTGATGTGACCCGGGGCAATGACACGAGAAGAGTGAGAAGCGATCATACTCAAGAGTGGGTTGATAGGTCGATGATAACAAAGTGTAACTAGGTCAACATGTGGTATATGGGATGAATATACTATCATGGTGTCACTGGTCCGCTTATTTAGGTATAGTAGTGCCACTCTTTACCTGTATCATAAAGTCATGATCAAACCCAACTTCAAAATTGATGGGGATCCATTAGATCATGCACCAGGAGGGGTTCGCCGTAAGACGGGACCCACGTTCGTGTAATCTCCCAACAGGACTTGATCAGATCGCTGATTCGACCCTGCAGATGCGTTTGGATCCGCGTCGCAAATTGTTTTCACATATTACTTATTATTTTTGCATTTTATTTGTTGTATTTGAGTGACCCCACCTCCAGTCAATCATAGCCGTCGATGGTGGGATGTCCCAGTTGTCTTCTTATTATAAATAAGGATGCCCCAGTTGTCTTCTTATTATAAATAAGATGTTAGTAGGTTGTTTTAGGGCATTGCAGAATTTGGAGAAGCTATTCCCGGATTCCCATGATCATCCCACGGTGCCGATTCCGTGAAACCTTAGGTGACGACTCCTAGGCTTGTATCTTCCTCCCCAAGGTATCCCTAAACCCTAACCATCATTTCCCATCATCCAAACCCCCTTACCGCTGCCCAAAATCCCCTCCAACCACTGTCCGTTCACTGTTTCTGCCTCCCTCACATCAGCCGATCTCCCTCCACCTACAAGCCCAGCCGCCGCCCTCCCTACCCGCCTCTACAGCTGACACCGCCCACTCCTATCCTCTCTGAAATAGCCGCCGGCCCCTTGCGGCTTCTCTATAGCAGCCACCCCCAAGCTACAACCCACACATCTTACCGCCACCCCATCCATCCCGTGGAGCCACCTCACAACCCCCTCCCTAAATCCGCCTAGATCGGGGTAGTCCAGCCCACATCTTGCCCTCCCCCTTGTCCACTCCACATTCCATAGCCCAGATCCGTTCCAAAACACCGAATCCATCATTCCTATGCCCGGACCTACCTCTATATAGCCAGATCTACTCATTTCCGGCCCAATCCCTCCTTCCACCGCCGGATTCAGCCACCTAGGTTGTTTCCCTGTCTCCGATTCCACCTCAGATCATCGTCAACACATTTCCGGCTCCGAAATCTCCATTGCCTTGGACAACCCACTACTTGATGAGTTTTGTTGTATTGGACGTTTATTTTAAGCACTTATTTATTGGATTTAATATTTTATTTTACTTGGATATATTGCATGTGGAAAGATCGATTTGAATCGCTTGAGACTTGCAGGCGGGATTCATTCGCCGCACATTTTGCCTTGGCCCTTCGAGCGGAGGAAATCCGTTAACTGATTGTTCATTGAATGCTTATTTTGTTTTCAAATATTTTGCATGGGTTGAATATTTATTGCTCGTAATAATTTGTCGCTGTCATCGACGGACGCATTGCATATAGGTTAGAATTAGTGTGTCGAGTCTGCATTCCCCTCCCTAGTAGTCTTGAATTTATGCACCCCTTAGCCCACCCTACATCAATTAGAATCAGAGCCCAGGTCGGGCCGCTTGCATGCTCCGTAGTGGTAGGGTTTTTGGATCCAGCATGTCAAATCCACTAGTCACCGAAGACCGAGCGGCGAGCTCGAATTAGGGTGCTGCTTTTGCTGAGTTCCTACGCCGTATTCTTGATCGTTTAAACACTTTAGGCACCCAATTTGACGACGCGCGTCATGAGCTTGCCGTGAACCTCTGTTTAGATCACTTAGAGAATGAGAGGGACACTCCCGCACAACATGATGACTCGTTTGAGGATGACCTTGATGCTCCTCCTCGTCTTGACCAACGTCCGATGGATGGTCAGCCTCCCGTAGACCGTTACCGTTGTGATTTTGCTCCCCGAGCCCCAACACCATCGACGAGGCAGAATCCCGATCTTGCAATTGAGCGTAGATGAGCGCCGACTCGTGATTGGAACCCACACCAGCGTGATGAGTATCGTGTGCCCCGTCAGCCTCAGCCTGACCCCAGAGATTGTGTGCCCCCGCACGACCGCCGTAACCATCGCAGTGATGAATATTATCCCCCGTGTCGGAGAGACCGTGATCCCCCGCTCGCTCGATATGATTATGCCCATGATGATCACCCCGAGGATTACCCCGAACCACGGAGAGGTGGCCACGCCTACGACATCACTCGTGGTATTCGCCTCGACACCCCTTCATTCGATGGCCTCCTGGACCTGAAAGCCTTTAGCAATTGGCTCCTCGACATGGACCATTATTTGAGTGGTATGACATGAGCGACAGGCGCTGTGTTCGCTTCACCAAAATGAAGCTAGTCGGACAGGCCAAAGTATTCTGGATTAACGTAGAGAGAGCTGTTGAGAGGGTGACTATTATCCCATCACCCGATGGGATGATATGAAGTAGCGACTGAAAGATAAGTATCTCCCTGCATCCTACCGAGACCAGTTGCTTGATCAGTTACAGAACTTACGATAGGGGACACTTACCGTCGTTGAGTATATGACCCGCTTCGACGAGCTTGTCGTTAGGAGTGACATTTCAGAGGAGCCCATTGCCACCGCCTCTCGTTTTGAGGCTAGCCTACGTTCTGAGATTCGGAGAGAGCTCGTCTCGAGACTGTCGACCAGATATTTCAGCTCGCCCTAGAGTACAAGCAGTATCTTCGCTCGTCTAGTACGAGGCAGTTCCCCTCTCGGACCGATACCTCGACATATAGGAGACCCGCTCCGCCCCAGACTATTGCGTCTGCGCCTCCACGTGTTCCCGCGGACACGAAGGGCAAGGCCGTCGCCATTGATGACCAGCTATCCAGGGGTATTCAATGCTTTAAATGTTCCAGCAGAGCACACGTGGCAGCGCAATGCCCCACACGAAGTCCGCTAGTTGAGGATGATGAGCAAGGTTTAGAAGGAGAAGAGGAGGTTACTGAGAAGATTACAACCACTGTTGTGGAAGGATGAGAAAGTGACACTGAGCGGTCCTTAGAGATGAGAGTGATTGGGCGCCTCCTACACAACCCACGTGCAGATAAGGATTGACATCACACTACCATATTCTACACGTACTTTCCTAGTGCAGGCGGTCACTTCAACTTAGCCATCGACATTGGGAGTTGCGTGAATATCGTGGCCCAAAAGGGTCTTAGTCATATGCAGTGAAGACCGAGCCTCACCCACACCCCTATCGTATCGTCTGGGTAGATAAGATGGCGATTCAGGTCACCCAGCGTTGGCTCGTACCGATCAACATCGCTTCATTCGAGGATCGGGTCTGGTGCGATGTCATTCCCATGGACGTCACCCATGTTCTGCTAGGTCGCCATTGACTATTTGATCGCGACGTCACGTGTTTCAACCGCTCGAATATGTGCCTTTTATGGTAAGATGCGGAAGATCACGTTATTACCTACCCAACCCAAGGAGAAATTAAAGGGTCGAATTGAGCCTTCTGTGAGCACGAGTTCTTTGAGACCCCTTCATATTTTGAGGCGAGGCGAGTTCTTGCGAGACAACATCGAGTCTAACATTATTTATGCGGTAGCTGCCACTATGGCCTCTGAGTGCCCCCTGATGACCACCCCCAGCCATGCAACCCTTTTGGATGAGTTTGCGGATATCCCTGATGAACTCCCCGATGAGTCGCCCCCTCCGCGGGACAATCAACACACTATTGACCTGATCCTGGGGGCTTCTCTCCCGAACCCACCCCACTACCATATGCATCCTGATGAGCATGTTGAGCTCAAGAGGCAGGCCGATGAGCTTCTTCGGAAGCAATTCATTCGAGAGAGTTTGAGTCCGTGTGTGGTCTCCACCCTTCTTACCCCTAAGAAGGACGAAAGTTGGCGTATGTGCATTGACAATAGGGTAATTAATAATATTACGATCAAGTATTGCTTCTCCATCCCATGACTCGATGACCTGCTGGATACTATGTCTGGTGGCTAGATCTTTTCCAAGATTGATCTCCGTAGTGGGTACCACCAGATTCGAGTTCGTAAGGGGGACGAGTGGAACACAGCCTTTAAGACCAAGGATGGTCTGTGCGAGTGGCTAGTCATGCCATTTGAGCTATCGAACACCCCAAGCACTTTTATGAGGGTTATGACGCAGGTGCTACGACCCTGCATGAGCAAGTTTCTGGTGGTATATTTCGACGATATACTAATCTACAGCCAGACCCAAGCCGTCAACCTCAATTATCCGAGGCTTCTCTTTGGCACCCTCCGACGGGAAAAATTGTATGTGAATTTGAAGAAGTGCTCCTTCCTCTCCGAGTCTGTTCATTTTCTGGGATTCATTGTGTCATCCACTGGAGTATCCATTGACCCTGAGAAGATCAAGTCGATTCAAGACTGGCCCGTGCCTTCGACTATCCACGAGGCTCGCAGCTTCCACGGACTTGCCACCTTCTATAAGAGGTTTTTCTAGGGGTTCATTATGATCATGGCCCCATTCACGAGCTTCCTTCGAAAGGGCGAGTTTCAGTGGACCACAGCGGCCACCAGGGCATTTGAGGAGATCAAGGAGAGATTGACGACAGCTCCTGGCCCGAGACATCCTGATTTTAGCCCCGCGTTTGCGGTCGCGGGTGATGCATCTGGTGCTGGTATTAGTGGCGTGTTGAGCCAAGAAGGACACCCAATTTCTTACTT
This sequence comes from Platanthera guangdongensis, assembly GCA_039583875.1. NCBI lineage: Eukaryota > Viridiplantae > Streptophyta > Magnoliopsida > Asparagales > Orchidaceae > Platanthera > Platanthera guangdongensis. The sequence goes on from CM077161.1 coordinate 162,483,928, forward strand.
TAATGAGAAACTGAACGAGGCCAAACAAAAATACTTGAATTACGATCGAGAATTTATGCCATCGTCCAGTCTCTGCGCTACTGGAGGCACTATCTCCTTCCCTGGGAGTTTATGCTTTATTCTGATCATTAGACGTTATGATACCTAGACTCGTAGCACAAGTTAGGACGCTGTCATGCCAAGTGGGTCGAGCACCTCCAGGATTTCTATTATGTTCTCAAACACCGAACTGGTGTTGAGAACAAGCCGGTTGATGCGTTGAGTCGCTGTGAATCCTTGTTACAAACGTTGAGTGCACAAGTGGATGGGCTCGAGAGATTCATTTCGTACTATCCGACGTGCCTTGATTTTGGCGAGATTTATACCGCCTTGTCCCGATACCCTCCAGACCCTGTTGAGGGCTTCCAGATCTTTGAGGGGATATCTGTACCGGGGCTCTCGCTTGTGCATACCCCAGACTTCATACTGTGATTTCTTGATTTGGGAGTTACACACAAAAGGGGTCGCTGGACACTTTGGACGGGATAAGTCCATAGCCACTGTTGAGGATCGCTTCTATTGGCCTAGACTATAAAAAGATGTGGCTCGCGTTGTCCGCCATTGCCGTATCTGTCAGGAGACCAAGGGTACTAAGCAGAACACGAGTCTATCACACCTCTACCTATCCCACACCTCCCTTGGGAGGACATCAACATGGACTCCGTGCTCAGACTCCCTCGTAGTCTTCAGAGACACAATTCCATTTTTGTGGTGATCAATCGCTTCTCAAAAATGGCACAATTTATTGTTTTCCGCAAGACGACGGTTGCGTAACACGCTGCATCCATCTTTACAAGGGACGTTTTTAGGTTGCATGACCTACCCAAGTCTTTTGTGTCAGACCGCGATGTGAGGTTTATGAGCTATTTCTGGAAGACCCTGTGACACAAGACTGACATCACCCTTAGGTTTTCCTCGGCCTATCATCTCTAGACGGACAGATAGACTAAGGTAGTGAACCGTAGCTTAGAAAACCTGCTGAGGTGTCTAGTGGACGAGCATGTAGCTAGTTGAGACATTGTCCTCTCCATTGCGGAATTTGCATATAATAGTTCGGTCAATAGGTCCACTAGGTTGAGTCCATTCCATGTAGTATCAGGATACAAACCTAGGAAGCCTATCAACCTGATCTCCGGTCCCCTAGACTTACGTCCTAGCGAGTTTGCTGAGTCATTTGCACATCATTTGCATGAGTTGCATGAGTCGGTCCGTCGACGAATTATCACGAGCAATGAAAATTATAAAACCCATGCAGATATATAAAAGAGGGAACAAGTATTTCAGGAAGTCGAACGGGTGATGGTGCGAATCCTCCCTGATAGGCTCCCTTCGGGGACTGCCAAAAAACTAAGTGTCAGACGAATGAGCCCCTACTCAGTCATAAGTCGCACTGGGACGAACTCCTACAGGCTTGATATCCCTGCAAGTATGGGTATCTGTTGGAGTTACCATGGTGATCTAGAAGTGGTCAAACATGTAATCTCACTGCCAACGCGATATGAGCCTGCAAGGTCGCACATAAGAGATGTGGAGAAGTTGAATGATTGACTGTGTTGGTAAAGGTTACCAATCACCGACCTGAATAGGGTTATGGGCAAAGTGTTGCCTTAAAGGATCGTCGGGTTGGGCAAATGTTGCCTTGAAGGATTGGTAAGAATAGTCGACCGCGGATCGACGTGTATCGTCAACTCACATTCGACGTGAATCGACGTGTATCGTCAACTCACGTTCGACGTGAATCGACGAGTATCGTCGACCGCGGGTCGAGTATCGTCGAACGCGGGTCGACTATCGTCGACCGCAAGGTCGACGATCGACGTGTATCGTCAACTCACGTTCGACGTGAATCGACGAGAATCGTCGACCGCGGGTCGACTATCGTCGACCGCAAGGTCGACGATCGACGTGAATCGTCGAGTATTGTACTCTGATTCTCGCCGATCGTAGATGATACTCGCCGACTGATTCTCGCCGATCCTAGGTGATTCTCGCCGATTGATTCTCACCGAATCTGCTAGGTGATTCTCGCCGATTCTGGAACCCTAATTTTCTGGGTGGTCTGCGGATAGCGATATTCCTAAGTCTGTTTATGCCTTTGGTATAAATAGATGCTTAGGGTTTTCGGGTACATATAACTGATCGAATCGAATCCCGCGACGGAAGTGTTCCGCCTTGCTCGTTCGTTCCGCCGATCCCGAATCCCGCCGCCGACGGAAGTGTTCCGCCTCCGCCGTGCTCGCTCCGTCGACTTCCTCCTCTCCGGCGATCGTCGCTGGTGTTGCTATCCCTGGCGCGGACCTAGCCGTCCGTGGGAAAGCAAGGTGCGGTCATTCTCCTTCCCGATTGTCCGTGCGACAGAAAGATCGGTGTTCTCCCGCTCGTGTGGATTTCTGTAGAGACGTGGACATCATTCCACGTAGAACTCGCCACCAGCAAGAACACGAAGCTTGGAGCATTTCCGTTGAGTTGTGACTCAACGCCACCGAGGTAATTTTTGCGTAGTTGTATGTTAACTTCTTGATTCAACTACCATGACCCGATCCCATCTCTTTTGGGTTTTCTTGATGTTTTTATTCTTCCGCTGCGTGCACAAGTGTTGTGCCATCCTCATAGAGAAACCCAACAGTGGTATCAGAGGGAGGTTTCGGCCATGATTGTTGTATTAGAAGTTTTGTTATTCCAGTGCGTGTAAACCTAGAGATTTAGAAGTGTTCTAAATGTCTAGATTTAGTCTTGGTACCCCGCCAAGAACGTCTGGGATTTCGTGGAAATTTCTAATTGTTAGAAATTGTAGTTTCCTTAGCAGTAACCATCCCTCGAGTTTGTTTTGGATTTTGAATCCAACATAGAGAGATGAGCTTGTCTACTGCTTTAAGTTGAGTTGTATTTGCTTTTTTCCAATGCATGTAAATCTGAGGATTTGGAAGTTTCCGGATGTTCAAATTTAGCCCTTCCTTCTATCAAATGTTGATGGTGTCAGGTTGTGCACATAAGAGATGCATGTGGTTTTAGAAAAAATATTTTTCTTTGGATGTGCACATTGACCAAATGTTGATCATGGTTAACTGTTAATTTATAATTAAAATCCCTTTATCAAATATTAAGTGTTCGGATGCCTTCCGATGAATGACACTCTTCCTGCCTCGATCGATGAAGTGTGGGCTTGCCAAAGCAAGGTGCATTAATCTATCTTGGTAAGGGTGCGAGCGGATAATTGTGATATCCCACTGTCGACATCGGGTCCAGCTTAACTAGGTGACCTCAAAGGTTGAGTGCCTAGAGGCATATGATTGACATGCAGCATATGATGGATGCGAGTAAGGAGTTATTCACCAGCCATACAAGAATTGCATGAGGATGCAATTGGCAAGCGTTGCCTACCTAAATAACCGCATCGTGAGAGGAAAGCCAAAGCTGACTCACTGTGTTGGTGAAATACGGATCTTGTCCACTAAGAGAGTAGCTCGCATGAACTCTCTGAATTGTTAGTGAGGGCTATCATTTCGAATAAAATAGTGGGAGTGTTTTAATTGAAGTTCAAATTAAAATAAATTGTATTTGAAATATTGGTACTGATTTTATTCTGCATAAATTCTCGTAGAATTCCATGGCAAGTGTTTCACACTCCACGTTGTCTCTGAGAGCCATCCTTGAGAAGGATAAGCTCAGTGGGACTAATTACATGGACTGGTACAGGAACCTGAGAATTGTTCTCAGGCAAGAGCGAAAGCTGTATGTCTTGGAAGAAGAAGCCCCCGAGTTGCCGACCGGGAACTCTTCCCGTGCTGAGAAGGATACTTATAAGAAGTATACTGATGATGCTTTAGATGTCGAATGCCTTATGCTTGCCACTATGAACTCTGAGCTTCAGAAGCAACATGAGAACATGGGGTGCAAGGAGATTGACGAGCATCTCAAGAAAATGTTTCAAGGGCAGGCTCGTCAAGAGAGGTTCGACGTCACAAAAGCGTTGTTTCAGTGCAAGATGGGAGTTCGAGACTCAGTAGGGACTCACGTACTCAAGATGATTGAGTATATAGAGAACCTTGAAAGGCTGGGTTTTCCTCTTGGTCAAGAGTTGGCCACAGATCTGATCCTGCAATCGTTGCCGGACAGTTATGAGCAGTTCGTCTTGAACTACAAAATGAATGAAATAGACAAGACACTGCCCGAACTCCTAGGCATGTTGAGAACTGCCGAAATCAATATGAAGAAGGCCAAGCCTGCCAGCCCCATACTGATGGTGCATAAGGGCAAGGGCAAGGCCAAGGGCTCTAAGAAGACGAAGGTGGGACCTAAGTCATATCTTGAGCCCAAGTCTTCTGCACTGATGAAAAAGAAAAGCACGGTGAAGGAAGGGAAATGCCACCACTGTGGCAAGACTGGTCATTGGAGGAGGAACTGCCCTTCGTACATTGAAGGTCTGCAGAAAATGAAGGGAGGTATGACTTCCGCTTCAAATGTTCACGTTATAGAGATAAACCTTTCTGCTCCTTCATCTTGGGTATTGGATACCGGATGTGGTTCTCACATTTGTACAAATGTGCAGAAACTGGGAAGGAGAAGATTGCTGAGTAAAGGGGAGGTGGACCTCCGCGTCGGCAATGGAGCAAGAGTTGCTGCTGTAGCCGTAGGGGTTTACCGTCTTTCTTTGCCCAGTGAGCTTGTAATAGAACTAGATAATTGTTATTTTGTTCCGGCCATAACTAGAAACATTATATCTATTTCATGTTTGGACATGATTGAATTTTCTTTTATAATTAAGAACAACTGTTGTTCTGTATTTAAGAATGATGTTTGTTATGCTGTAGCCCAATTGTTTAATGGTCTTTATGTTTTGAACTTGGATCATCTGATCTGTAATGTAGAAAATAATAAAAGACTAAGAACAAATGACTCGAACCCTACATTTCTCTGGCATTGTCGTTTGGGCCATATCAATGAGAAGCGCATATCCAAGCTCCATAGAGATGGACTTTTGGACTCATTTGATTATGAATCATTTGAGCGATGCGAATCTTGTTTGTCAGGCAAGATGACTAAAGCTCCTTTCACTGGTTATACTGAGAGGGCTGAAGATCTCTTGGGTGTTATACATAGTGATGTATGCGGACCCATGAGTTCCATGGCTAGAGGTGGGTATTTCTACTTTGTTACATTTACTGATGATTTCAGTAGATACGGATATGTGTATCTTATGAAGTGCAAATCCGAGACCTTTGAAAAGTTCAAAGAGTTCAAGAATGAAGTAGAAAAACAGTTGGGTAAAAGGGTTAAAGCACTCCGATCTGATCGAGGTGGCGAATACCTGAGTCATGAGTTCCGTGATCATCTGAAAGAGTGTGGTATTGTATCACAACTCACTCCACCTAGAACACCACAACATAATGATGTGTCTGAGAGGAGAAATCGTACTCTGTTAGACATGGTACGTTCGATGATGAGTCATGCAGACTTGCCTGTTTCCTTTTGGGGTTTTGCTTTAGAAACTGCTGCAATGACATTGAATCGCGCTCCAACGAAAACGGTTCTGAAGACAGCATATGAGATATGGACTGGAAAGCGTCCTAGTATGTCGTTCATTAAAATTTGGAGCTGTGAGGCATACGTGAGACGTCAAATGCCTGACAAGCTGGAACCCAAATCGGATGAATGTTATCTGGTGGGATATCCTAAGGAAACGAAAGGGTATTACTTTTACCTACCGTCTGAGGGCAAAGTGTTTGTCGCAAAGACTGGTGTCTTCTTGGAGAAAGAGTTCTTATCAAGAAAGACTGAAAAGGTAGAGCTTGAAGAAGTTCAAAAACCACATGTAGTGAATGAACCGGAATTGGATTCTGAGACAGGACTACAAGATGTTGTAGCTAGAGAACATGCTCAAGGAACACAAGTCCTACGTAGATCTGGTAGACCGAGGTTTGAGCCTGAGAGATATGGATTTCTCGTGTCTCAAATATGTAATGTGTTGCTTATGGATCATGATGATGAACCAGCAACCTGCCAAGAGGCTGTGAATGGACCGGACTCCGACAAATGGCTTGAGGCTATGAAATCCGAAATGGACTCTGTTGAAGCCAAAATTTGACTCCGACAAGCGTTCACAAAATTGGGGCGTAGCCGACACCTACTTGGCCCAAGCTCGACCTCCGACTGGTCGTGAAGGACTAAGGAAAACTGGCCCAAAGCCGTAGCAGGGAGGTCCCACCGCTTACCCGGAAGGTCACAGAGAGCTTCCCCTCCAAAGCCAAAAGCTGGGCTTGGAGTTCCTCAGAAGACTGTGCCAATGAATCCTCTCCTTGGAGTCCGAAAAAAGTCCCTTCTGAAGAACCCCTATGGGCTTATTTATAGATTTCAGAATCTGAACTGCCAATAACAAAACTGCACCGGTCTGATATTACCAGAGTACCCTTGGCTGGGTCTGCCAACAGCCAAACTCCGCTGTTCTGAGGAGCTATATGCAGTCCACTAAGGGTAAGAGAGTAAAAATACCCGGGGTAGAAGAGTAAAAACCCCTGTTTGACAGGGAAATATAAAAAAGGCCTCTTCTCCCCCTGGCGAGAGGAAAGGCACCTGCCGGCGAGAGGGACCCACCGCCCGTCTCGCCGGCGCCTCTCGCCCTGTACTGCGAGACCTCCTTGCTGATGGAGACTCTCTCGCCCCAGGAGGTCCTCTCGCTTCTGGAGACCCTCTCGCCTCTGGATGGGGGTATTTTGCCCATTGGAGAGTCCATCGTCTCGCCTCTTGCGAGTGGGCCCCCCTGGCCTCATCTGCCCATCTCGACCTGTTTGCTTCTTGAGGGCTCTTTACGAGCCCGAGGTTGTACACAATCCCCGCTCTTTTTGAGATTATTCTAAGCTCAAAAAGAATGTTCAACCGAGGCTCGTTATTTGAGGCGCATTAAAAAACGTATTTATGAGGAATCTTCAGAGGCCTCCACCGGGGCCTATAAATATATGACTCCTGCCCCGCACACCTGGCGCCCCGCTCTGCATATTCTTCTTCTTCCCTATTCTTGAGTCTTTCGGAATGACGCACAGTCAAAGTTTTCGCGAACGTCTCGCACTGGTGCGAGAGCAACATAAGGCCAACGTGGCTGCTTTTACCTCTTCTCTGGTTCGCCCTCTCGCCCCGTCGTCTCGCCTGAAAAAGACGAAGGCTGGGGGCCCATCACCTGCCGCAGGAGATTTGTCTCGCGTCGCTTTGGAAACCATCCCCACTCCCCATGCGCCCTCCATGGAAAAAGAGGTGGGTACTCGCTATTACCACTGTTATCTCCGCGACCGGGTGCTCTCTTGTTGACTAATGCTTTTTCAGGGGGCTCTTGTGGTTCCGCAGCCCCCGAAGAGTCCGCGAGATGGTTCTGATGCCCGCTGCGAGGAGTTCGATTCGCAGCCCTCATCTACTCCTCCAACTACTCCCAGCGAGAGGAGGGACGACCCCTCCCCGGCCGCCGATACCTCTCGCCATCCTGGTAAGGGACCTTCCCTTGCCCTTTTGAATCCCCTTCGCTACTCTCGCTCCCTTCTGAGAGTGCCTCTTCCACCTTGCCTCTGCACCCCTTGCGCAGATTCTCGGGCCAACTCTCCTATTGAGGAGCAGCCAAAGCGACTCTTCGTCTCGCCTCCTCCTGCAAACGGGATTGAAGACTATCTGGGTGACCCTTCAAATCCAGCGGAGATGAAGCGGAAGACGGCCGAGCTCTTCCGGAAGCACGCGCGCCATATCCACTCCTTGACTCTAGACAAACAGGCCGCGGAGAAGCGCATCGAGTCGCTGGAGGGCGAGTGCGCTCGTCTATCTTCTGGAGCTAATGCCGAGCTAGATGTCGACGGCACCGACCCCGAGGCTATCATCAATGAGACCGATATGCAGCTCCGTCTCGCGCGACGTGGTCTTGAAACCATCCGCTCCTTCCACTCGCGGAGTAGACCTCCTCGCGGGGGAGCTCGCGGTGGCCGCTGGGAATGGCGCCCGTACTGAAGAATGTCCGTCTCGCTATCCTTCTTTTTCTTCTTCTCGCAAAAGTTGTAATAATGGTAGTCTCGCCAAAGTATGCAGAGAGCTTGGTCCTCTGCGGGACGATTTCTGGACATATATTCTTATGGCTTAATTTTTCATTCCCTTTTTTAATCCTCCTTTTAATTTATGCTAAATATTTATATATTTTTTCCTGACTGTGACGGGTCGCGCCGATCGAGGTATAGGAGAGAGAAAAGACATCGACTCTTCCTCTCCCCCCATACTTTCCCGCCCATTTAATCATTGGCTATGTATCAGTTATAAATATGCCTAGTCCGGGATTAGATACCGCACTCTCCGCTTCTGCCGTTAACCGAGTCTTGGCTTTCTGACCTCTCCGTCTCGCCGGCCCCTTCTCGCCTTCCTCTCTTAGATCTCTCGCCTATTTCTTCCTTCGTCTCGCCGAGGACCAATTCGCGAAAGAAGATGGGTAAGAAGAAGGTGGAGGAGGGTGAGGGGCGCAGCCGCTGCGGGAAGAGGTTTACTGACCATGACTTCCCGCTTGGCCGGCTCCCTCGAGAAGACCATGATAAGTTTGCCCGCGAGTATCTGGGGGAAGGGGTCGAGTCGCGTCCCCCCAAGGTTGGCGAGTGCATCAACACATATTACCCGGGGGAACTCGCCTTCCCCGTCTCGCATTTCGAGGCGGGGTTGCGACTGCCCCTCTGGCCTGAGGTGAAGCAGACCTTCAAATACTTCGGTGTCGTCCCGGCACAGTTCAACCCTAACGCGATTTCGGTGTTGATCGCGTTCGCCTGCTATATGCGCCGGGAGCGCATCGAGTTCAGCTTGACGGCCTTCCGCAAGCTTTTCATCTACCACGCCAACGCCGATGGCGTCTCGTATTTTACTGGGCAGGGGCTCAAGGTATGCGAGACGCCTAACAAGAACCATCACTGGCTCACCCGATTCGTCTTCATCCGGGGAGACTGTGCTGACTTCGGCGGCATCCCTCTCGCGCCGGTCTCTCCGCCAGAGAGCTTCTACGCCACCCCCCAAGTCAGCGGTCCCGAGAAGCTGCTGTGCGAGTACTTAGTCGGCAAGAATTTCGAGGTCAACTTCTTGCGGCGAGGTCTTGACTCGCTTCTTCCAGTGCTCCCTGGCGAAGGTATTCTTATCCTTTCGTTCCTCTCTTCTCGCTTTTTGCCGTCTCGCCTATTCCTAACCCCTGCTCGTTTTTAGGTGAACGAATTATTCCAGCATCCTCTCCTTACAAGAGCAATATTTACCCCGCCAAGGGTCTTGATCTCGCCAATGCAGCGGCAGAGGCGGCGAGAGAGTCCCTGACGGTCATCCCGCCGAAGCGTCCCGGAGATGACACGGTCCTCTCTCGCTCCAGCCCTCCTAAAAAGAAGATGAAGAAGGCTGTAGTTATTTCCAAGGAAAGGAGGAAGGCTCCTCAAGGGAGCCCTATCTCTATAGGGGAAACTCCACCGCCTCCCTCGCCTAATCACCAGGCCGTCTCGCCTATCCGCGAGACGGTACTCTCTGATCAACCTGCTGCTGCCTCCAATCTGCCCGCCACTGCTTCCAATCCGCGAGCTGCTGCTCCTGAACAGGTGGCTGCCACCTCCTCTCGCGAGGGCGACTCCTCTGGCCGTCCCGCCCCCGCCTCTCACATGAATTACAACCTGGGTCCCGTGGTTCACGATGCCGTCGGCGACCCGGTTCTGCTGTGGGGGCGGGACGCCAACCGCGTGTCCATCTCCACCCTCCTTCCATCATGGAAGGAGCAAGAGGTCCCTTCTAGCCACGCCTTCGCCATAGGGTACGACCTCTATGGCGGCCTTGACGCCGCTTCGCCTGAAAGCGAGTCCACCAAGGACCTTGTGCTAAAAACTTGCCATCACCAAATGCGGGCCTTGGAGTTCTCGCACCGCTCCTCTCGCCGCCTCATTTACATCAATTCAAAGTGGAAGGCCAGCGAGGAAAATCTGGAGGCGGAGCGGGAGAAATCTACTGGTTTAGCGAGAAGGTTATCAGATGCCGAGTCACTCCTCGCGAAGGCCCAAGGCGGCGTGGTAAGCCATAACTTTCTTTTCCCTTGGGTCTTTCCTTTCCCATGATTCTTGGCTAATTACGAGGAAGTTGAGGAGCGGTGCCGAGACGCTGGTGTCCGTGGGGCTGAGCTGGTGCTGCAAATGATGAAAGACCTGGGGGTTGTGAAGGACGAATCTGAGACAGTGACCGCGCGCGACTTGGTCCCCGAGCTCTATAGCGAGGAGAGCGATGATTCTTCATCCGGCGAGGAGGACTGATGCGCCGCCTCCAAGATTTAGAATCACTCTCTCCTGCTCCTTTTGATGTTGTAAAAACTTTAAACCTTATTTTTGTGGCATCTGCCAAGTGACGAGCGAGTGCTCAATTTTGTTGTCTTCTATTTTGTTTTCTATTTTGTGAAGTTAATCTCTGGTTTGTTTTTTGCCTGCGGGACGGTGCTACCACTTCGTCTCGCCGCGTAACCTTTCTGTATATATATTTTTCTGTTTTATGTCCTACGCGAGACGGATTCTCGACGCGCTTAACGACCGCGAGTTGGCGCAATGGCTTGCCTCGCGAGTGCCCTTTCGCTACCGGCGAGACGATCCCCAAAAGCCATCCGCTGCGAGTGCTGTCACCTGCCCTACTCCACACCCTTTTTTCCTTAGTTTATTTTTGTACCTTAGTACTAAGTTGAGATACTAAGGTGTAATGTCGCTTAAGGGGACTTTTCACCCTATTCCGCCAAAGTGAATTCTCTGTCATGTTAGTTTGATGCTGATGGAGATTGCTTGACCCAACCCTAACCCCCACAGGCGAGCCTTCGGACCTGCCAGCTAGATGGGAGCCTGCGCAGCGGGTCTACCTGGGGCCGAGCCGAGCTCGAGGTGCCGATGAAGATCTCAACTCAAAACCTATCCCCCACAGGCGAGCCTTCGGACCTGCCAGCTAGATGGGAGCCTGCGCAGCGGGTCTACCTGGGTCCGAGCCGAGCTCGGGGTGCCGATCAACTCAAAACCTATCCCCCACAGAAGACCTCAACTCAAAACCTATCCCCCACAGGCGAGCCTTCGGACCTGCCAGCTAGATGGGAGCCTGCGCAGCGGGTCTACCTGGGGCCGAGCCGAGCTCGGGGTGCCGATGAAGACCTCAACTCAAAACCTATCCCCCACAGGCGAGCCTTCGGACCTGCCAGCTAGATGGGAGCCTGCGCAGCGGGTCTACCTGGGGCCGAGCCGAGCTCGGGGTGCCGATGAAGACCTCAACTCAAAACCTATCCCCCACAGGCGAGCCTTCGGACCTGCCAGCTAGATGGGAGCCTGCGCAGCGGGTCTACCTGGGGCCGAGCCGAGCTCGGGGTGCCGATGAAGAGCTCAACTCAAAACCTATCCCCCACAGGCGAGCCTTCGGACCTGCCAGCTAGATGGGAGCCTGCGCAGCGGGTCTACCTGGGGCCGAGCCGAGCTCGGGGTGCCGATGAAGACCTCAACTCAAAACCTATCCCCCACAGGCGAGCCTTCGGACCTGCCAGCTAGATGGGAGCCTGCGCAGCGGGTCTACCTGGGGCCGAGCCGAGCTCGGGGTGCCGATGAAGACCTCAACTCAAAACCTATCCCCCACAGGCGAGCCTTCGGACCTGCCAGCTAGATGGGAGCCTGCGCAGCGGGTCTACCTGGGGCCGAGCCGAGCTCGGGGTGCCGATGAAGACCTCAACTCAAAACCTATCCCCCACAGGCGAGCCTTCGGACCTGCCAGCTAGATGGGAGCCTGCGCAGCGGGTCTACCTGGGGCCGAGCCGAGCTCGGGGTGCCGATGAAGACCTCAACTCAAAACCTATCCCCCACAGGCGAGCCTTCGAACCTGCCAGCTAGATGGAGCCTGCGCAGCGGGTCTACCTGGGGCCGAGTCGAGCTCGGGGTGCCGATGAAGACCTCAACTCAAAACCTATCCCCCACAGGCGAGCCTTCGGACCTGCCAGCTAGATGGGAGCCTGCGCAGCGGGTCTACCTGGGGCCGAGCCGAGCTCGGGGTGCCGATGAAGACCTCAACTCAAAACCTATCCCCCACAGGCGAGCCTTCGGACCTGCCAGCTAGATGGGAGCCTGCGCAGCGGGTCTACCTGGGGCCGAGCCGAGCTCGGGGTGCCGATGAAGACCTCAACTCAAAACCTATCCCCCACAGGCGAGCCTTCGGACCTGCCAGCTAGATGGGAGCCTGCGCAGCGGGTCTACCTGGGGCCGAGCCGAGCTCGGGGTGCCGATGAAGACCTCAACTCAAAACCTATCCCCCACAGGCGAGCCTTCGGACCTGCCAGCTAGATGGGAGCCTGCGCAGCGGGTCTACCTGGGGCCGAGCCGAGCTCGGGGTGCCGATGAAGATACCTCCTCCTGTCATTAGGGCTTCACGAGAAATAATGAACGAGGAATAATTTGAGAAGTATATTATATTAATTATGCTTTGAGTACATATCTTCTGCTCTCCCTTCTTATGGGTAGAAGCGTTTTAAGTCATCCCCACTCCAGGAATGGTTCAAGGTCCTACCCTCCACATCTTGGAGGTAGTAACCCCCTGCTTTCAACACTCTCTCTACAATATAAGGCCCCTCCCAATTTGGATTGAGCTTTCCCACCGGGGCAGACCTCCCTGCCGCATCAACCTTCTTTAGTACTAGGTCTCCTTCCGCGAATTGCTTTATCCTGATATGTTTGTCAAAGTGCCTTGCCATTCGACGCTTGATCTCCTCTTGTCTGATGGCTGCTACGTCTCGCAGCTCCTCTGTAAGGTCTAGTGAGAGGCGCAAGCCTTCTTCATTTTCCATCCTCCATGCCTCGTCCCCACCACCTGCAGCCGCGACCCGTGGGGATCGGACCTCGAACTCCACTGGTAGTACCTCCTCACAACCATGGGAAAGCTTGAAAGGGGTCTCACCAGTGGCCGTGTTCGGGGTTGTTCTCAGAGCCCATAGGACCGAGGGGAGCTGCTCTACCCAATTCCCTCTCAGATTATCCACCTTCTTCTTTAGCAAGTTAACGATAATCTTGTTTGCCGCCTCCACCTGACCGTTGCTCCTGCGGTGGTGGACGGAGGCAAACCTGAGGTCGATGTCCAGCTGAGTGCAGAAGCTGATGAACTCTTCGCTAGCAAACTGGGGGCCGTTATCCGTGACGATGGCTTGAGGCAGCCCGTGCCTGCAAATGATCTCCCCCCAGACGAAGTTCCTGATGACTTGGGAGGTCACCTTTGCTAGCGCCTTAACCTCCAGCCACTTGGAGAAGTAATCTATCATAACCAGGAGGAATCTTCTTTGTCCACTAGCTGGAGGAAAAGGCCCAACTAGATCCATTCCCCAAATGGCGAAAGGCCATGGTGCTGTGATGCTTCGGAGCCTTTGAGCCGGCAAGAGCTGGAGGGGGGCGTAGAGCTGGCATTTTCGGCATTTCCTCGCAAACTCTGTTGCGTCCTTCCTCAGGGTGGGCCAGAAGTACCCCTGCCTGACCACCCTTGCTTCCAACGTCCTCCCTCCGGAATGACTACCACATTCCCCGGAGTGCACCTCCTCCAGAATGTGTCTGGTCTCCTCCTCCGTCACGCATCGAGCTAGGAGACCCGAAAGCATCCTCCGGTGTAGTCCTCCTTCATGCATGAGATAATGAGCCGCCTTATGGCGAAAGTTTCTTGCCTCCTTGACCCCCTCAGGGAGGGTTCCTGTCAGAAAGAAGGTAACGAAAGGATCTACCCACGAGCGCCGCCGATCCACCTCCATTAGCTCCCCCTCTTCGATCACTGGATGGAATAGATCAGTCAGGGCACCCCCTTCCCAAGGTCCGAATTTGGCCAATTGATCGGCAGCAGTGTTCTCTTCTCTGGGGACGTGCTGGATGAAGAACGTCCGGAACCCCCCTATGATCGTCCTCACCTTGGATAAATATTTTACAAGGGTGGGCTCCCGAGCCTCGAACTCTCCACGTATCTGAGATGCTACCACCAATGAATCTGTGAAAACCTCAACGTCCTTAATCTCGAGCTCCTTAGCCAAGCGAAGGCCGGCTATCACTGCCTCGTACTCTGCTTGGTTGTTGGTTGTGGGGAAATGCAAGGCGACCGCTTGTTTTATGGTCACTCCCTGAGGACTTGTTAGTACCACCCCTGCTCCAAGGGAGTGCTTTCCCGAGGCCCCGTCGACCATTATCTTCCATGCTTCTGGTGGCCGCGGCTCCTCGGCCCCGACCCCCGCGACGTAGTCTGCCAAGAAGTCGGCCACCACCTGTGCTTTAATGGAGAGCCTCGGTACGAACGAAATGTTGAATTCACTCAACTCGATAGACCACTTGGCCAGTCTACCCGAGTGCTCTACTCCTTCAAAAATCTTTCGGAGAGGATGGTCCGTCACCACCTTAAACGAATGTGCTTGGAAATATGGCCGGAGCTTCCTGGCTGAAACGACTAAGGCGTATGCCAGTTTTTCTAGGATAGGGTAACGAAGCTCCGCCTTTCTTAGAATCCTGCTAACATAATAAATGGGCAGTTGCTTCTTTCCCTCTTCTCTGACTAGGACGGAGCTCACCGCCTCTGCTCCCACTCCTAGGTACAGGGTCAGATCTTCCCCCTCTTTTGGGCTTTGAAGCAGAGGAGCCAGGGAGAGTTGCTCCTTCAGCTTTTGGAAAGCTTCTTCGCACTCCGCTGTCCATTCAAATCTCTGATTCCCTCGTAGCACTTTAAAGAAAGGTGAGCACTTCTCTCCTGACCTAGAGAGGAATCTGCTAAGGCCGGCCAGCTTTCCTGTCAAGCGCTGCACCTCCTTAGCGTTTCGCGGTGATTCCAGCTCCAGAATGGCCTTTACTTTATCAGGATTAGGTTCTACCCCTGCCGGGGTCAGAAGGTGCCCAAGGAATTTCCCCCGACTGGCCCCAAAAACACATTTTAGGGGGTTCAACCTCATTTTGAACTTCCTCAAGGTGGCGAACGTCTCCTCCAGATCCTGGAGATGCGAGTTCACTCCCTTGCTCTTTACCATGAGATCATCAACGTAGACTTCTAGGTTCCGACCCCTCTGACCCTGGAAAACTCGATCCATCATCCGTTGGTACGTTGTTCCCGCATTTTTTAACCCAAAGGGCATCATGTTATAACTAAAGCACCCTTCCCTTGTGATGAAGGAGACGTCCTTGACGTCAGGAGGGTGCATCCGGATCTGATGGTAACCTGAAAAAGCATCCAGAAAACTCATAACAGAAAAACCAACGGCTGAATCAACCAGCGCGTCGATTCGAGGCAGGGGGTAGCAATCCTTAGGGCACGATTTATTTAATAACGAAAAGTCAATACACATCCTTCCATTTTCCTCCCCCCTTCTCCACCATTACAACATTGGAGATCCAGCCTGGGTACTGGATCTCTGAGATGAAGCCCGCCTTCAGAAGCTTCTTGACCTCCTCGCGAATGGGCTCCTCCAGCTTGGTGGCGATGGCTCTCATCTTCTGACGTATGGGGCGCGTCCGAGGGTCCAGATTTAGGCGGTGGCAGGCCACGTCCGCATCAATGCCCGGCATGTCCGCCGCGCTCCAGGCGAAGACGTCGACGTTGCTCTGGATGCAGACCCGCATCCGCTCCTGGTCTTCGGGACTCAAGCCCCCGCTGATCCGTACCCTTTGTACCTGCCCCTGGCTGGTGCGGACCTCCACCTCCACCACTTCCTCGGCCACCTCCAGCCGCGACTGCTCCCAGCTGTCCCCGACTTCTTCTTCCTGCTCCAGCTCTTCCTCCCCTCCTGCTCCCTTAACTTCTATCACCTCGTCCTGCTGCTGCTCAATTTCCCTGTCCCTTCGGGCTTCCTCCTCAGCCCCTTCTTCTCCCACTTTCTCCTGCATTCTTTCCCGTGGCTCCAACTCCCCGCTCCTCCGGACTTCCTGCACATCTCCTCCCCTCTGCTCCTCCTCGATCTCCATTGCCCCCTCCGGGCTCTCCCGTTGCTGCTCGACCTCAACACCCCCCTGAGCCTCCGGCACACCTCCTCGCTGCTTCTCAGTCTCCTCTCCCCCGACTTCCTTTTTGGTTCCTCCTCCCGTTTCCTCTGGGCTCACTTCTTCTTCCCTGATAGCTTCTTCTTGCGCCGCCATCTCCTTCTCCAACTCCTCCGCCTCTGCCATCCAAGATATGGTGTTAACCGCTATAACGTAGCACTGCCTCGCCACTTTTGGATCCCCCCTGACCCTGACCTGCACCCCTCCATTGTTGAACTTGAGACATTGATGGAAAGAGGAGGGGACGCAGCGAAAGGCGCTGATGAGGGGACGCCCAAAGATGACGCTGTAGCTGCTCGGGGCGTCCACAATCACGAACCGGCAGTTCCGTGATACGCCCCCCAACCTCACGTGCAGCCCTACTCCCCCTTCTACTTCTTTTCTCTCCCCGGAGAATCCGAACAACGGTCCATCTGAGGCCAAAATCCTCTTGGCTTCCACCTGCATCTCATCGAAGGCCCTCTTAAAGATCACATTTACGGAGCTCCCGTTATCCACCAAGATCTTGGAGACCGTAAAGTTTTCTACCGCCGTCTGGATTACCAAGGCGTCGCAGAACGGGTCCTCATACTCCGGCATGTCCTCTGAAGAGAAGCTAATCTTTTCTAGCGGGGGCGGGGTTTGGGAGGTCGAGGCTACCCCCTTTCGGAACATGGTCTGGAGGCTCCCCTTTCGGGTGGCCTCGATCCCAATCCCTCCATGGATGGCCCCGATTCCTCCCCGGGTTCCTACATCCACCCGGTCCTCGCACCTATCTTCCGCCTCCCCTTGCTGCATTTCCTCGATCCTTACCGGCGGATCCTGCCTCCTCAAACCTCTGGCCTCTCTCATCTCCAAGAATTCTGGGCACGTGGCTGTAGCGTGACCTCTCTCCTGATGGAAGTCACAGAAAGGCAACGCCACCCCACCCCTTCTTCCTTCTCCTCTTCCTCTCCTTCCTCCTCGAGCTCCTCTTCCTCGACCGATCCCCATTGCCTCCTGCTGATGCTGAAAACGATCCCTCGCTCCCTGTCTCCATGCTGGTTGATCGAACCTCCTTGGCTCTCGGAAATTATCTCTTCCCTGGAAGCCTCCTCCTAACTCCTGGGAGCGACCCTCATGAGGCCTCCAACCTATCCGGTTGTTCGGCTCTCGGGCCCCCCGATGATTCTGCCCTTGGTGCCCCTGGCCTCGGGGTTCCTCCCTCCTTCTCTCTTCCCTCTGCTCCCTCTGCTCCCTTTGCTTTCCTGCTCCTGGTTCCTTTGCGTCGTCCTCCGCCAACCTGGCTAACCTCCTTGCAAACGCCGGATTGGCCCTCTCAAAATCCGTCTCCTTCGCCGCCCTCTCCATAAGCTCCTCAAAAGAGAGGAGGGGCACCCTTTTCAGCTCCATACTAAAGAAGCCTGGCCTCAGTCCCAGGGTGAATGCAAGCATCAGCGTATACCCAGGGACCTCCTGGACCTGGAGGATCTCTTCCTGAAACCGATCTACGTAGTGACCCAACGTTTCATCCTGGCTCTGCCTTACCGAGAACAAGCACTCCGCCTCCTTCTTACGCTTCTTCGATGTTGAAAACCTCAATAAGAAACCCCTCCGCAGATCCTCGAAACAATAAATCGACCTTGCCGGTAACTGATGGAACCAGTCTCGCGCCTTCTCCTTCAAGGTGATGGCAAACAGACGACACTTAAACGCATCCGTCATTTGTCTTATCGAAACCACATCTTCGAACCACTGCATATGCTGTACAGGATCATCCTTCCCTGAGTAGTAGGACATGTCGGGCTCCCGGAACCCCTCCGGTACCGGAGCCGAGATGACGAGTTCACTAAACGGGCTCTCGCCGACTGCTTGCCGAGAGGGCACGTCTCGCGGCCTCGGCTGGCTGGCCCGATCTGCGAGACCATGCCCAGGGAAGAGCTCTCGCACAGCTGCCTCCTTCTCGCCGTCTTCTGCAGGGATCTCCTTCCCGGGACGCTGGCCTGGGAAGAGCTCTCGCGCCGCCACGTCCCTCTCGCCAGCCTCCGTGGGGACCTCCTTCCCCGGGCGCTGACCAGGGGCGTTCTCGCCTAAAAGCGGGACCACCTCGATTGGGACCTGAGGCGTCGCCCACTCGCTCCTTGCCGAGAAGGCCAAGCTTATGGTTTGCATGACCTCTCGCCTGAAGTCCTCCAGCATTTTTCTTGTCGCCTCTTCTACCTGGGAGGGGGAACCTCCAGAACCAGATCCTTCTCCTTCACCTCCTGCCATAGGACCAAACTCAAACTTTTCCTAAACCGGCTACTTCCACGCTCACCGCACCAGAACTGTTGAAGCCAAAATTTGACTCCGACAAGCGTTCACAAAATTGGGGCGTAGCCGACACCTACTTGGCCCAAGCTCGACCTCCGACTGGTCGTGAAGGACTAAGGAAAACTGGCCCAAAGCCGCAGCAGGGAGGTCCCACCGCTTACCCGGAAGGTCACAGAGAGCTTCCCCTCCAAAGCCAAAAGCTGGGCTTGGAGTTCCTCAGAAGACTGTGCCAATGAATCCTCTCCTTGGAGTCCGAAAAAAGTCCCTTCTGAAGAACCCCTATGGGCTTATTTATAGATTTCAGAATCTGAACTGCCAATAACAAAACTGCACCGGTCTGATATTACCAGAGTACCCTTGGCTGGGTCTGCCAACAGCCAAACTCCGCTGTTCTGAGGAGCTATATGCAGTCCACTAAGGGTAAGAGGGTAAAAATACCCGGGGTAGAAGTGTAAAAACCCATGTTTGACAGGGAAATATAAAAAAAGCCTCTTCTCCCCCTGGCGAGAGGAAAGGCACCTGCCGGCGAGAGGGACCCACCGCCCGTCTCGCCGGCGCCTCTCGCCCTGTACTGCGAGACCTCCTTGCTGATGGAGACTCTCTCGCCCCAGGAGGTCCTCTCGCTTCTGGAGACCCTCTCGCCTCTGGATGGGGGTATTTTGCCCATTGGAGAGTCCATCGTCTCGCCTCTTGCGAGTGGGCCCCCCCTGGCCTCATCTGCCCATCTCGACCTGTTTGCTTCTTGAGGGCTCTTTACGAGCCCGAGGTTGTACATACTCCATGTATACAAACCAAGTTTGGGACTTGGTGGAACCACCTGAAGGGGTACGGCCCATAGGGTGCAAGTGGGTCTTCAAGAAGAAGACCGACATGGATGAGAATGTACAGACATTCAAAGGGCGACTGGTGGCTAAGGGTTTCAAGCAAATTCATGGTATTGACTATGATGAGACCTTTTCCCCTGTTGTCATGGTAAAGTCCATAAGGATATTGCTTGCTGTTGCTGCGTATTATGACTACGAGATCTGGCAGATGGATGTCAAAACGGCTTTCCTTAATGGAAACCTCCTTGAGGAAGTGTATATGACACAACCCGAGAGTTTTGTATCCCCAGATGAAGCCACTAAAATATGCAAGCTGAATAAGTCCATCTATGGACTGAAACAGGCCTCTCGAAGTTGGAATCTTCGTTTTGATGAGAAAATCAAAGAGTTTGGTTTCATCAAGAATGAAGATAAGCCTTGTGTTTACAAGCGAATCAGTGGGAGTATTGTTGTCTTCCTGATATTGTATGTAGATGACATACTGTTGATTGGGAATGACATTCCTACCCTGAAAGTTGTTAAGAACAACCTAGGGAATTGCTTTTCAATGAAGGATTTGAGTGAAGCGACTTATATACTCGGTATTAAGATCTATAGAGATAGATCAAAGAAGTTGCTGGGTTTGACCCAGAGTACGTACATCGAAAAGGTGTTGAAGCGGTTCAACATGCTTGAGTCCAAGAAAGGATTTTTGCCCATGTCTCATGGTGTGAATTTCTCTAAGGACCAGTGTCCAAAGTCTTGTGAAGATAAGGAACGCATGAAGTTGATTCCATATGCTTCGACAATTGGATCAATCATGTACGCGATGTTATGTACTCGACCCGACGTCTCCTTTGCTTTGATCATGACTAGCAGGTATCAGTCAGACCCCGGTGAGTGTCACTGGATTGCAGTCAAGAATGTCCTGAAGTACTTGAGAAGGACTAAGGATGTGTTCTTGGTGTATGGTGGAGAGGAAGAGCTCGTTGTAAGTGGTTACACGGATGCTAGTTTCCAAACTGATAGAGACGACTCCAAGTCTCAGTCAGGTTTTGTGTTTTGCCTGAATGGAGGAGCTGTGAGCTGGAAGAGTTCCAAGCAAGAGACAGTTGCTGATTCTACAACAGAGGCCGAGTATATCGCCGCAGCTAATGCGGCGAAGGAGGCTGTATGGATTAGGAAATTCATCAGCGAGCTTGATGTAGTTCCTAGCATTGTTGGTCCCGTAGTTCTCTACTGTGATAATAATGGTGCAATTGCACAATCTAAGGAACCTAGATCCCATCAGCGCTCCAAGCACATACTTCGGCGGTTTCATCTTATTCGTGAGATTGTCGAATGAGGAGATGTGAACATTTGCAGAGTGCCGACTGAGGAGAATATTGCGGATCCACTGACAAAGCCTCTCGCGCAGAGAAAGCATGATGATCATACTAGATCGATGGGTATACGATACCTAAATGATCAACTCTAGTGAGAATCTTGGGAATTGCATGTAAACATGTATTTTGTTGGCTATTTGTTCATATGATGAACAATGTACCTAGTTTTTCTCTTATAATTAATGACAAGTTCTTTTATTATGAGTTTTTCTATATGATAGTTAAATATTAACATAATAGATACCCTTAGAATGTTCGTTTCCATGAGACATCAAGTACGTGACTTGAATGTGAGAGCCTATGATTTATTTGAAGCTTCATTCTTAAAAGGTCCCTGGTCGAGTATCATCATAGAAACTAAGGGTGATGATGGTACATGAAGGCTAGCACGTGCGTTGACTGATGACCGGTTCTCACAGGTCATGATATTGTGATATCAAGTCATCACGTGGGTACTTGTTAGTGAACAAGTTGTACTGGACAGACCCAACCTGAGACTACTCTGTGGATTGTCATCCAATCGTGTCACGAGTAGGTCTCAATTGACAATGGTGTTGTGGTCCTTTGACCTGAAGTCACAGCATTCATCAAGTGAGGAAGAACGTGCTTTGATGCCATCTAAAGTCTTCCTTGAGAAAGATTGATGATAAGGGTGGTTGTTGGGCATGTTACGAATTATTTGAGTGTTTGTGTGTGAGCAGATATGAGATTTGTCCTCCTGTATGACAGGAGTTGCATCCATGGGCCCCTTGATGGAACTGGACTTAGAAATGCATGACCATGCTTGGTTGAGTCAATATGTGATATTGGACTCACCATTCTCTGGAAGTCCGTCCTGGATCAAGAAACTTGGATTGAGCTATTACGAGGGTGACACGGTCCATGCCTCTAGTTCTTTCCGGATGTAAGGGACAAAGAGACAAAGACAACGCTGATACATTGGTCATAAAGGCTTATGAGTTATAAACTCTTATTGCTTGGGGAGCAATGATGCATTGCTAGATGCCGCTCATTGTTTGTGAGGTTTTTGGTTTGATACTTTCAAGATCAAGTGGGAGACTGTTGGAGTTACCATGGTGATCTAGAAGTGGTCAAACATGCAATCTCACTGCCAACGCGATATGAGCCTGCATGGTCGCACATAAGAGATGTGGAGAAGTTGGATGATTGACTGTGTTGGTAAATGTTACCAATCACCGACCTGAATAGGGTTATGGGCAAAATGTTGCCTTAAAGGATCGTCGGGTTGGGCAAATGTTGCCTTGAAGGATTGGTAAGAATAGTCGACCGCGGATCGACGTGTATCGTCAACTCACGTTCGACGTGAATCGACGTGTATCGTCAACTCACGTTCGACGTGAATCGACGAGTATCGTCGACCGCGGGTCGACTATCGTCGACCGCAAGGTCGACGATCGACGTGTATCGTCAACTCACGTTCGACGTGAATCGACGAGTATCGTCGACCGCGGGTCGACTATCGTCGACCGCAAGGTCGACGATCGACGTGAATCGTCGAGTATTGTACTCTGATTCTCGCCGATCGTAGATGATACTCGCCGACTGATTCTCGCCGATCCTAGGTGATTCTCGCCGATTGATTCTCACCGAATCTGCTAGGTGATTCTCGCCGATTCTGGAACCCTAATTTTTTGGGTGGTCTGCGGATATCGATATTCCTAAGTCTGTTTATGCCTTTGGTATAAATAGATGCTTAGGGCTTTCGGGTACATATAACTGATCGAATCGAATCCCGCGACGGAAGTGTTCCGCCTTGCTCGTTCGTTCCGCCGATCCCGAATCCCGCCGCCGACGGAAGTGTTCCGCCGCCGCCGTGCTCGCTCCGTCGACTTCCTCCTCTCCGGCGATCGTCGCTGGTGTTGCTATCCCTGGCGCGGACCTAGCAGTCCGTGGGAAAGCAAGGTGCGGTCATTCTCCTTCCCGATTGTCCGTGCGACAGAAAGATCAGTGTTCTCCCGCTCGTGTGGATTTCTGTAGAGACGTGGACATCATTCCACGTAGAACTCGCCACCAGCAAGAACACGAAGCTTGGAGCATCTCCGTTGAGTTGTGACTCAACGCCACCGAGGTAATTTTTGCCTAGTTGTATGTTAACTTATTGATTCAACTACCATGGCCCGATCCCATCTCTTTTGGGTTTTCTTGATGTTTTTATTCTTCCGCTGCGTGCACAAGTGTTGTGCCATCCTCATAGAGAAACCCAACAGTATCCACCCGGTATTTAATGTTGAAGATTTGACACCATACTACGAGCCTCGCAAGTATGTGGATCCGAACAATGGGGACTCCCAGCCGTCCACACCTCCACTCCCGTTGCCTTGCCACCCTAATAGTTCACCCCCGTCTGATGACCATCATAATTCACCTTTTTCTGACTCCCACCCACCTGAAGATTCGTTTTCTTTGATTTCACCTGTGGCACCACCGATCACACTGGGAGCCACCACTCATGAGTTGAGCGCTGAGAGCATTATAGAGATCAGATCCCACCAGTTTGATCCTACCACAGACGCGCCTCTCTGTCGTTACTTAGTACAGTGACAGGGCTGCCCAAATGCAGATGACACCTGGATACTACCAGCAGAGCTCGATCGACTCGCCTCTGAGCTTCGAGTTCAGTACATCCGTCTCCATTCATCGGAGATGAAGGTTTTTCAGTCAGAGGGAGTTGATGAGGATCCATCAAATTATGCATCAGGAGGGGTTCGCCGTAAGGCAGGACCAACGTTCGTGTACTCTCGCATGAGGACTTGATCGGATGCGTCCCGATCCACATCGCAAATTGTTTTCATATATTACTTTATTATTTTTTCTTTTTATTTGATGTATTTGAGTGGTCCCACATCCGGACAATCATAGCCATCGATGGTGAGATGTCCTAGTTGTCTTCTTATTATAAATAGGATGCTAGTGGACTGTTTTTGTCATTGCAGAATTTGGAGAAGCTATTCCCGGATTCCTACAATCATCCCATGGTGCCGACTCCGTGGACCCTAGGTGACTACTGTTAGGCTTGTATCTTCCTCCCCAAGGTATCCCTAAACCCTAAGCATCATTTTCCATCATCCAAACCCCCTTACCGCCGCCCAAAATCCCCTCCAACCGTCGTCCTTTCACTGTTTCCGCCTCCCTCACATCAACTGACCTCCCTCCACCTACAAGCCCAGCCGCCGCCCTCCCTCCCTACCTCTACAGTCGCCTTCTCCCACTCCCCCCCTCTCTGAAACAACTGCCGACCCCTTGTGGCTTCTCCACAGCAGCCACCCCCAAGCTACAACCCACACACCTTGCCGCCGTCCCCATCCATCCCGTGGAGTCACCTTACAGTCCCCCTCCCTAAATCCGCCCGGATCTGGGTAGTCCAGCCCAGATCCAGCCCTCTCCCTTGTCCACTCCACATCACATAGCCCGCATCCGCTCCAAAACATCAGATCCATCCTTCCTACGTTCAGATCCACCTCTATATAGTCGGATCTACTCATTTCCGGCCGGATCCCTCTTTCCACCGCCAGATTCAGTTGCCTAGGTTGTTTCTCCGACACTGGTTCCACCTCAGATCATCATCAACGTATTTTCGGCGCCGAAATGTCCTTTGCCTTGAACAACCCACTACTTGGCGAGTTTTGTTGTATTGGACGATTATTTTCAGCACTTATTTATTGGATTGAATATTTTTTTTTGCTTGGATATATTGCCTGTGGAAAGATCACTTCGAATCACTTGCGACTTGCAGGTGGGACCCATTCGCTGCGCGTTTTTCCTTGACCCTCCGAGCGGAGGAAAGCCGTTAACTGATTGCTCATTGAATGCTTATTTTGTTTTCAAATATTTTGCGTGAGTTGAAATATTTATTGCTCGTATTAATTTGTCGCCGTTATCGATGGATGCATTGCATATAGGTTAGAGATTAACCTGTCGAGTTTGCTTTCCCCTCCCTAGTAGTCTTGGATTTGTGCACCCCTTAGCCTACCCTACATCAAAGATTACATGGGCACTGAGTCTCATCAAAATGAGACGTAACAAAATCAGGTGTTGAGTCTCTCATGTCAGTGGGAGCATTACTAGACACATCGGTGGCTTCACCTAAATCTTCATGTTAGTGCATATCAAAATAGCGCTCGCAACGTACAATTGATGTAGGATGAATCTATAGATTGTGTAAAAGCGATGCTCTAACCCTAGATGCAGTGCATGCGATTACACGATGAATGCAACAAATTCTACGCCGACCCTAAAATGACATACAAACATACACACATTCCAATCAAATGTAAATTTAATGTGCATGCAAATGATTTGGTCCAATTGTAATTTAGCCACAAACAATTAATTAAGATAAAGGTTTAAAAAGACAGCATAGTTCACAAAATTAATTTAGGAAGAACAAATTTTAATGCACAAAATGATTGAGGTGCGAGTACTTTTAAGCATGCACAAAATATGTCTTGCTAATCCACAGAAGTCACAATAGCAACGCATATAATGTCACACCCAACAGAACATAGTCTGAATAAACAATGTTAGAAAACAAAACTACAAATTAATGGCTTACGCATGCTGGCGACAACGAAAGCGGGGATCCAAGGCTGATGCAGTTTTCAGGAGCGCTGTTTGGCGAGATATGGAGTGAGGATTGCTGAGTAGTAATGTATGTGGTGGATGGAATCAAAATAATGGAAACAAAAGAGTGTTGATTAGGGTGCTTGGGAATTCACGGTAAAGAAGAATGGGGTGCAGGAAGAGCATTCTGGGGATAAGAATCAGCAGGGAACAGAAGGGTGGGGGGTTTCCTCGCTGTAACCAACTGGAAAATGTAAAACTGGAGGGATTCTGTGGCCTGGGGTTTACGGAACTGTGCAGGGAGGGAGTTCCAGACGTGGATCAAATGAGAGAAATGGGGGTTGTAGGTGGAGGGGTCACAAGACAGCTAGGCAGGTATTCTATGTTGGATTTGGCGGTACAGGAAGGGGAGTGTGGGCGTGGGTTGCTGAAGGTTAGGGGAGGATTGTGGAGAAGGTGTCGGGCTTACCGTGGATGAGCAAAGGTGGAGAGGGACGGGTTTACCATGGAGTCGCACCTTGAAGGAGGTTCCCGACATCACATCGGGAAGAGACATGGCTGACAGTTTCCACAAAACTGGAAATAACACTCGATACCACTCAGTTAGCCCCCCCCCCCCCCCCCCCCCCCCCCCCCCCCAGCATGCTTAAATACATCATAACTGAAATAGGACACCAGATCGGACAACTCAAAATGTCTGAACCGATTAGGCGTATAAAAAATTAAAAAATATAAAATAAATACATGAAATTGACTTGAAACAACCATCCGGATGCATCCACAGACTCGAATCATCCGAATGAGTAGCAGATCATCGCTATTTTTATCATACTTGCTTCAGAGTGAGATCATGTAAAATTTTCTTTAATGCAGATTTTATGTTCTGTCTTTCTCCTCATAACTATCTGGTTGGTTTGCATATACTTCCTTTTCGAAGTAGTCATTTAAGAATCAAATTTGACATCATTTGGATAAATTATCCAGTCAATTCATGTTGTTAGTGGCTTAGTGCTATGAATAATCTAATTGTATCAGCTTTAGCTGCCAGTGCAAAATTCTCTTCATAATCAGTTCCTTGTTTTTGATGATATCATTCTCTATTAACCCAGCCTTATTGTTAAGCCTCCCGACGAGGCTAGGCTATTCGGGCAACATTACCAGCGGCGGCAACGGCGCGTGCAAGGCAACAACGGGGCTGAACCAATGGGTTCAGCCCCCTCTTCTTAAAAATCGGCTCAAGGGGGCTGAACCACATTTGGTTCAGCCCCATGGGGGCCGGCCGGCCCCCTTGGTTGGCCGGCCTTGGGTCCGGGGTTATATATACCCGGACCCCTCTCTTTTGGAGGCATGCAAGAATTAACCAAGGTATTTCTCTTTTCCCTCTCATTTCTACCCTAACACCTCTCTTCTTCCCCTAGATCTCTTCTTCCTAGTTTGCTCATAACATTTGGTATCAGAGGATTCCTTCCTCCGTCATGGTGAATACACGCTCGCAAGAGGAGAATGACCGCTTGGAAACCCTAGAGGAAAACTTGATGGGGCTTACCGATTCGGTAGCCGCCATCAAAGAAAATGTCAAAACGTCCACTCAAAGGTTGGAGGAGCGGATCGACGACCGCTTGAACGATATCATGACGCTATTAGCGCAAAATTTGAAGGGCAAGGCGGTGGCAGAGGAGGAACCGGGCGGATCTACAGGGAATAGGCCGGAAATGCTTGGATTTGGCGGATCGGGTGCGGGAAGTGCGGGATCGGGAGCCGCTGGCGTCGGACTCGCTGCTGCGAGCCAGACGGGGGTCGGATCGGGCGCGGCGTATCACGGAGGGGCCGGATCGGCCTGGGGCGGCGTCGGGTTGGCCGGATCGGCTTCAGCGCACACGCAGGGGCCCGGATCGGCGGGTGTTGCCGCTGGCTGGGCTGGATCGGGGACGGCGAGCATGTCGGGGGTCGGGTTTGTCCCGGCGGGTTACGGTGGAGCGGGGAATGCAGCAGGAGGCTCCGGAGGGGTCGGGTGGGCATCAGCGGCCCCTGTGGGGCTCGGATCGGGGCTGGCGAGTCATCAGGGCCCCGGATTTTGGCCGGGTGGCTTCGGCATGGCTGGAGGGGGCTTCAGAGTGGCTGGACCCCCCGGGGCACGCACGGGGAGGGCCGGATTTGGGCCGGCAGGCCTGGACATGGCAGCCAGGGGTGGCGGGTACGCAACTGGTGCTGATGGGCGGGCCGGGACTTTTACCGAGCACGCTCCTTGGAGGCAAGGTGGGGATGGGTTGTTACCCCCACCGGCAGGGAGAGGGCAACCACCAGGCTTTGGAAGAGGGCTGCAGTGGGGAGAAGGGGGGCCCTTCCGTCATGGGGCCCCAGTGGCGGGGGAACGTGGCCAAAGGCCGTACATGGCTCCCAAGTTGACTCAGATGAATTTCTCTCAGTACAGTGGGGGCGACGCGTTGGAGTGGGTACAGAAAGCTGAGTTATTTTTCAACTATCAGGAGGTGCCAGAGGCTCAGTGGGTGCAGTTAGCGTCCTTCCATCTGGAGGATGACGCGTTCCAGTGGACACAGTGGTTTTTGCGGGGACGGGAGTATGTTCCGTGGGAGGAATTTGTGGAAGGCTTCACGGCTCGATTTGGGCCTTTGGAGTTTGAAGACTTTGAGGCGCTCTTACAGAAGCTCCGGCAAAAGGGTACCGTGATGGAGTACAGGACGGAGTTTGAGAAGTTGGCCAACAGGGTTCAGTGGGAAGAAAAGACACTCCTCAGCTGTTTTGTATCGGGACTGAAGGATCACTTACGCGATGAGGTTCATGCCTACATGCCCCGTAGTCTGAACCACACGATCAGCTTGGCGCGCATCCAAGAGGAAAAGTTGAATAGGCAGCGAGCCCGCAGTCTGGCAAGACACACTACTACACCGGCCGCGGCCAGGAGGGAGACTCCAGTGACCGGCCGACCTACGGTGACACGGCTGTCTTGGAACGAGTTACATGCACGGAAGGAGAAGGGCCTTTGCTTTAACTGTGATGAGAAATTTACGCCAGGACACAAGTGTCAGAAGGTCCAAGTCTTTATGTTACATCAGGAGGAGCAGCTTGAGGGGGACGAGTTACTGGAGGAGGATTTGGAGCCTGGGGGGGAGTTCGATTTGACGGAGTTGGGTGTGTCCCTTCATGCCATGGAAGGGTGCAATCCACCTCCGCTTACTATGCGGCTGGCGGGGAGGATTCGACAGGAGAGGGTGACCATCCTGGTGGACAGTGGGAGTACTCATAATTTTATTCATCCCGATGTGGCACAAAGGGTGAGGCACGAGATTGACGCCGGAGCGGCGTTCCAGGTTATGGTTGCAGACGGTAGCAAACTACAGTGCCAAGGGGTGTTGAAGGCGATGGAGCTTCAGATGCAGGGTTATGTGGGGTGCACGGATGTCTATCTCTTACCGATCCGGGGTTCAGATATGGTGCTTGGAGTGCAGTGGCTACAACAGTTGAGGAGGGTGACTTTTGATTGGGACCAGATGACGATGGAGTTCTCGCAAGGGAGGCGCCAGTTCTGTTTGAAGGGGCTCCGATCTTCTCCGGTCAAAGAGATCTCCATTCGCAGCTTACAGCAGCTTCAGGAGTCCGCTAGTCTGATGACGGTCCTGTTGGGGGTGAGGTCTGGCGAGGATAGACCGACGGAGGTTCCTGGCCAGCTGCGAGCGTTAGTGGAGGAGTATGATGACGTTTTTCAGGAGCCGGGGACGCTTCCACCGTCACGGTTCCGTGATCACCAGATTGTGCTACAGACGGGGGCGGAGCCGCCCAACACTCGTCCTTACAGGTACCCCCACATGCAGAAGGCAGAGATCGAGCGTAGTGTGAAGGAAATGCTTGAGGCCGGCATTATACGGCCTAGTACTAGCTCCTTCTCAGCACCGATTATTCTGGTTAAAAAGAAGGACGGATCGTGGCGTTTCTGCGTAGATTACCGCGCCTTAAACAGTGTCACCGTGAAGGATAAGTTTCCGATTCCCGTGATTGAGGAGCTGCTGGATGAGTTGAGTGGGGCGACTACATTCACGAAGCTGGATTTGCGATCCGTCTATTATCAGATTCTTATGAAGGAGGAGGACGTGCATAAAACGGCGTTCAGGACTCATGATGGCCACTACGAGTTCTTAGTGATGGCGAATGGCTTGACGGGGGGGGGGGGGGGGGGGGGGCGTCTACCTTTCAGGCCAATATGAATGAGATTTTTCGCCCATTCCTGCGACACTTCGTCTTGATCTTCTTTGATGACATTCTGATCTACAACGCTACTCGGGAGGATCATTTACGTCATGTGGCTCAGGTCTTCTCTACTCTTCGGCAACATAAACTCTACGCTAAGAAGTCCAAGTGTTCTTTTGGACAACAGGAGGTGGAGTACTTGGGGCATCTCGTTTCCGCGGAAGGGGTGAAAGCCGACCCACGGAAGATCGAGAGTATGCTTTCGTGGCCCCGACCTCTGACCATCCGGGCGCTGCGAGGGTTCTTGGGCCTCACTGGGTACTACCGGCGTTTCGTTCGGGATTATGGGAAGATTGCACGGCCACTTACGCAACTGCTACAGAAGGATGCTTTCTCGTGGCAGGATGAGGCCGAGACCGCCTTTCAGGCGTTGAAGCAGGCGATGACGACGACTCCAGTGCTGGCACTCCCTGATTTTACTAAGGAATTTGTGGTCGAAACGGATGCTTCCGGCGTGGGAATGGGAGCAGTCTTGATGCAGGAGGGGCGGCCGATTGCTTTCTACAGTAAGGCCTTGGCTCCACGGACACTGGGTCTATCGGTGTATGAAAAGGAGATGCTCGCGGTTATTCATGCGGTGGCCTTATGGCGGCCATACCTACTGGGACATCGTTTTAAAATACGGACAGATCATCAGAGCTTGAGGCACTTTCTCGACCAGCGGATTTCCTCCCCTCTTCAACAGAAGTGGGTCACCAAGTTGTTGGGATATGATTATGAGATCGAGTATCGGCCGGGGAAGGACAATCGGGTGGCGGACGCCCTCTCGCGCTTACCAGAGGGGGCCTTGGCACACATTTCGATGCCACAGTTGGAGTCGCTGGATGAGATTCAGGAGGAGGTGCAGCGTGATCCCGAGTTACGGGTTATTGTGGAGAACCTGCGGCAAGCTCGTGAGGTAACCCCAGGTTATCACTTACAAAATGACCGGCTCTATTATCAGGGACGGGTGGTCATCCCTTGGCAGTCAGCTTGGAGGACGGTAATGATGCATGAGTTCCATTCGTCGCCGACGGGCGGTCACGCGGGTATTTCTCGCACTCTCCAGCGGGCCCGGGCCAATGTATTTTGGAAGGGGATGCGCCGTGACATTCAGGAGTTTGTTCAGAAATGTGATATCTGCCAACGGCAGAAGTATGAGACTACTTCTCCAGCCGGGCTACTCACCCCCTTGGAGATTCCGCATCAAATCTGAGACACAGTTTCTATGGACTTCATTGATGGGCTGCCCAAGTCGCAGGGTAAAACAGTTATCTTAGTGGTGGTGGACAAGTTGTCCAAGTATGGGCACTTCCTTGCTCTGCGCCACCCTTACACAGGGGAGTCTGTGGCGGCTTTATTTGTTCGGGAGATTGTTCGATTGCATGGGATCCCTCGGGCGATTATCTCCGATCGGGACCCTACCTTCGTTGGCCGATTTTGGACGGAACTCTTCCGCTTGCAGGGGACTTCCTTGCGTTTCAGCACGGCTCACCATCCCCAGACCGATAGACAGACGGAGGTCTTGAATCGGGGCGTGGAAACTTACCTTCGTTGCTTTGTCATGGATGAGCCAAGGACATGGGCCAATTGGTTATATTGGGCGGAGTACTGCTTCAACACGTCGTATCACTCCGCTAGCAAGCTCACCCCCTTTGAGGTCGTCTATGGACGGCCACCTCCCTCCTTCAGCAGTTATGAGTCAGGCAGTACCGCGGTGGCAGCAGTTGATCGAGCCCTCCGTGATCGTGATCGGACCCTCGCCACCCTGCGCGAGAATCTTCGGGCGGCGCAGGATCGTATGAAGGCACAGACAGATCGACATCGGACGGAACGGGAGTTCCAGGTGGGGGACGAGGTGTTCCTCAAACTTCGCCCTTACCGGCAGTTGTCTGTGGCGCAGCGGACGAATCAGAAGCTGGCACCCCGCTACTATGGTCCATTTCGGATCACGCGCCGGGTCGGGCCAGTTGCGTATACCTTGGCATTGCCCGAAGGCTCACGGATTCATCCTACCTTTCATGTCTCCTTGTTGAAGCGTAAGCTGGGTGAGGCGGTTCCGGTCTTTCCCGTCCTGCCCGAGGCTACTTCCGGAGGCGAGCTTCGCCCCCTACCGGCGGAGGTACTCTTGGTCAAGTGGCGACGTCGGGGCACAGTGCACTGTCCGGAGCTGTTAATTAAATGGAAGGATCTCTCCGCGGAGCACAATACGTGGGTGGACTTGCTGGAGTTCCGGGAGCTTTACCCCGATTACCCACTTGAGGACAAGCTGGCTTTTGATGGGGAAGGGAATGTTAAGCCTCCCGACGAGGCTAGGCTATTCGGGCAACATTACCAGCGGCGGCAACGGCGCGTGCAAGGCAACAACGGGGCTGAACCAATGGGTTCAGCCCCCTCTTCTTAAAAATCGGCTCAAGGGGGCTGAACCACATTTGGTTCAGCCCCATGGGGGCCGGCCGGCCCCCTTGGTTGGCCGGCCTTGGGTCCGGGGTTATATATACCCGGACCCCTCTCTTTTGGAGGCATGCAAGAATTAACCAAGGTATTTCTCTTTTCCCTCTCATTTCTACCCTAGCACCTCTCTTCTTCCCCTAGATCTCTTCTTCCTAGTTTGCTCATAACACTTATCTTTTTCCATTTTTCCTTCTTGGTCGATCATTGTCTTGTCAACCCACTTCATCCAATATTTTTGTGTTCTTTTGACAAAATTTTCATTCCCATGTGTTAGTTCATTTTTGAGCTGCTATTTTTTGTTCATAACTTCTTGATTGTAGAGTGACCGGATCACATTCTGAGAGTACATAGAATGATGTATAATCGTCCATCACCTTGATTTGCTATGTCCTTGTAGATATCATTTAGGCTTCTGTCTCCATTCTTCCCCATCATCACTCGATGGTGTCGATGTTGATGGAGCAGCACAAGCAGGAGGTCTTTGATCAAGATCTCCTTTACAATATTCTTCTTTGTTGAGCTCCACTTTACATATTTTTACCTCATTTACGAGGGAATTGCTCAACCTATATGCGTTTACTTCTTTGTCACATCTGATGAATATACACTTGTCTCCTCGATCATCTAACATCTTTCTTCTTTGCTCCAGAATGTGGCCATATGCAATGCCCCGAACACCTTTAAATGTATTAGACGGTTTGATTTTCCCTCACACTTTTGGTGGTGTCATGAACTCGACACTCTTTGATGACATCTATTGAGAAGTGAGATGGTATATTACACAATCTACAACTTTTACCTGGAATGTCTTTGGTAGATGCTTACTCTTCAGTATACTTGGTGGAGACCAACCCCATCGAGTCGACGCATAAGTGCCCGATGCCGCAGCCGACCGATCTCTTTCCGCCTGAATTGTTTTATTGCATTTTAATTTTGCAATTTTGATTTTTATTTTTGCATTTTATTTTATAAATTTTAGTTCGTTGCACGCCTGCGCGCGTAGACATGTTTTTTGCACGCGCGCTTGCGTAGCTTTGTTTGGAGTTTTATTTTATTCTCCTATATATATATACCTATATTGTAGTATACATGTATATATATAAATGCACACATATATGTATAAATTTACACACACACACATATATATAGTTATACATATATATAAACTTAGGTTAATCCGGTTAAGTGGGCAGCCGAGCAGAACAAAAAAAAAGAGGCACTGTTAATCTTCCGGCCCGATCCCGCACAAAGCTTCTCCCGCAGGGCCAGATCCTTCCCGACGTTATCGTTGCACGCGTGAAGCCCCACGCCACCGCCGCCTCCTTCGAAGCCCCAACCGCTGCCCACGACAGCCGATCCGGCCACGACACGAGCTCCAACCGCCGGCCCACGTTCCGTTTCCGCCATTTCCGCCCCGCCACACCTGCATCCTTCGTCGGCTTCGACGACCTTTTCCACCTGCAGCTGCGGCTCTATAAAAAAAGAACATGAAATCAATTGAGGTTGGTGAGAAAATGTCGATGAAATGAAATTGTCATTGTTGCTTCCCGTTTGACGAGTGCCGTAAGATTGTGATTAGGGTTTAGGTTGCTCCAGTGTAGGGATTTAGGTGATTGGCGTCCTATTTGAGCCTAGTAGGAACGAATTAGGTTGCTGTTAGTTGGATTTTCTTTCACGTTGATTGCTGAAGACGATGAACAGTGGAGGGTGCGACTACTGCTTCGTTTGTTTTAGAAGAGACAGTGAACAATAACTTTGATTATACTGTGCTTGATCTTTGATTTTCCTGGAGTAATGTTAGTTTTTTTTATATTAATCAATAGTGATCTGTGGATTTGTTAATTGCTTCATATAGTAATCTTTGAATTTGTTCAGTTTGATTGTCCAAATTAGTGAGTGTTAGAAACTTCGTGGATCCACCGTGAGTATTAAATATTTCGTGGAACCATCTTCAGTGTGTGAGAGAGTGAAATTAGGATATTAGGTTTGTGACTTCTCTAGAGTGTTTGAGATTTCGTGGAACCAACTTCGTGTGAGAGTGAGCGAAATTTTTCCTTGGTGCCCGTGTGCGATAACATCCGACCTCAGAGCAGGAATTGAAAGGTGATGAGGAGTTTCTCGCGTGATCGCCATCGACTTCAAATACGAAAAAATGTCTCTTTCCGTGGGTAATTGTTTCTATCTTTTTCTTTGTGTGTGTCTCTATATTTCTCATAGATAATAGACTCATTGCTGGGTTTTCGCCCGAGTTTTGTCAGCGAACGCTACGTCGAAAACTGCAAACGAAAATGTATTTGAAGTTCACGATTTCCGTTTTGCTACGACAAGTGGAACAGAACAAAAGTTGCGAACTTCCTTCCCGAATTTAAAAATGAACCATTTTAAAGAAAATTTATTTTTAAACAGAATAGTGATTTTGTGCATTACGAAAATCTAGTTGCTTCATTTCTTAAAGTTCGTGCAACACCCGCTAAAAACTTTAATTATTCATTGCATGCATTTAGAGTTTCCTAGAAAAGCCGACAGACGCAAACCATATGCGCCGTCCTGCATAAATTTCGTATTAAAGTGTGGTTCCAAAATTTTTCTAAGTTTTGTGATCCGCCATACGTAGAATAGGAACCCGTATAGCATTTTAAATTTTTTCAAAAAAAGAGAGATTTTTTTTAGCTTCATCATTGCATTTGACTTGTGTGTTCGCATGCATCGGCGTAGTGATAGAATGGGTCGAGTTGAACGAGGTCAATCGAGTCTTGGAAACGAAGGGAATGAACCACCCCCGTGGTTTCTTCCATTCACCCACCAAATATCCGAGTTGAACATGGTCATGCGAGAAATGTTGGAAAACTTTAGAGGTAAGGTGAATAGTTTAGAAATACCCCCTCGAGTGTCAATGCCATCTCAAATTTGAGATGAATATTTTGTCCGTCCACATTACGATGTTCCACCTCACTACGTGAAAAGGACTACCTTTAGGAGAAATCCTTTATTTGAGGATCACGACTTCACTTACACCCACTTTCATAGTGCCCCATCACAAAGATCTGTGCGATACTTCGATGATTATCCTCGATCACGGTACATCACTACCAGATGACGTGTTGATCCACCCATACGATCTCGTTATGCTAGAGACGATCAGTACGATGACTATCGTCATTTTTATCCTCGTACTTGAGTGGATCCTATTGGTCCTTCAACACCATATTATAAGAATAGAGTTCAGTATTACTCTAATTATCGATACTACACGTCTTCTTTATATGAGAAACCTGAGTCTGTACATGTGCGACCACCACCACACGTTCGTAGGACTCACGATCATCCACGAGCACAACATGATTATGATATGGACGATCATCACGACTACACTCACGAATCCTATAGAGGTCACTCTCGTCAAGAGCACGTCACACCTAATGATCCTTCTAGTGTTCCGAAGACGAACATGGCGATAGATATTAAGGGTCAGCAAGAGGATTCCACTGCCCAAAGCAGAGAGACATCACTTACTCTGTCTGATATTCTAATACAAGATGTGTGGAGTCAACCCCCACATGAGTCTGCTCCACTTAATGAACCCGCCCTTGATTCTATATCTACTAGCTCTCTTTTGAGTGTAGAATCCTTGCACACTTCATCTGGTGGCGCACCGAGTCACATCACCACACCCGATGGCGCATCGAGTCACGTCACCACACCTGATGGCGCACCGAGTGATATTACGATTGGGAGTCAAGAGCTTAGTAGTGATCTCGAGGTAGTCACCTCTACCCTTTCCAAGAGTACGCCCCCTTCTGATGGTTTACTTCTGGAGGACCATCACTCTACTAATGGGCCATTTGACGACCCTCCTATTGAGCCTCTAGATGAGCCACCTCGTACTTGTGTGGATGAGCTTTATTTGAATAATACACTTATAAATTTTAAGACATGGATACTTGCTCCATTTTCTCCTTTGATGTCGATAGTGCTTCAGAGAGATGATTTTGAGTTTGACATCCACATAGTAGGGCTTGATCGTAGCCATCTGATCACGCTAGATGAGTTTTTAGATGTCCCACCTAGTGAGCCTCCTGATGCCTCACCTCCCCTTAATACATTTATCACGATTGACATACTTCACGTGCATTATCATTTATATGAGAACACTTTCTGTGTTTTTGGAGCTTACGTCTGTACACGTCGCATTTGTGACGAATTTTATCATACCTCTCCCGGTGAACCCCCAGATGAAAACATATGGGTTCACTGCATATTTGGGATGTATCTATCCTTAGTATCACCATCGAGTTTGAGGGTGCACTCGTTGATTCGTCGATACTTATCACCCACACTTGCAGAGATAGCTCGCACACCATGTTGACACATCCGCTCACTGATGTCTCATATTTGCATTTGAGCGTTCATCTCCCTCGCGATGAATTCTTTTATGATCCACCTTCTGAGCTTCCTGATCATCTACCTATCTCAGGAGTTGTTTTCTGTATCTGAAATCATTGGTTTGTGGTCTTAGTCGTGTTAGTAGTCATATCTTGCATTTGCATGATTTGCATAAAACTTTTTGAGCGGAAAATTACAT
The DNA here is from genome assembly GCA_039583875.1 of Platanthera guangdongensis. Lineage (NCBI taxonomy): Eukaryota > Viridiplantae > Streptophyta > Magnoliopsida > Asparagales > Orchidaceae > Platanthera > Platanthera guangdongensis. The sequence goes on from CM077161.1 coordinate 162,520,304, forward strand.
AGTACAATTGATTTTTATGCAACTCAAATTAAAAAGCATAAATGGACTAATAGTTTTAAAATGGATGACTTGGTAATGATTCAGCTAAATCCGGAACGATTATCTTCGGGTATCGTAAAGAAGCTAGCTGGTCGTAGAACTGGACCCTTTCGAGTAGTAAAGCGGATGAGCAAAACGTGTATGAACTTGTGATGCCTTCCGTTTGGGGAGCAAATCCCGTTTTTAATGTAGCCGATCTGACTTTATTCCCCGATTACCCACATGAATTTTTAGATTTTCCATTGCCGTCTCCTCCAATTGATTCTTCTGGGTTGGTGAGTGAGAGTGAGGAACCACATTCAGGACATACCAACGTTCATTCCGCTACTGACACTTCCATTGTAGTTCCTTCTATTTTCACTGATAGTTTCAGGTTGAGCGTGAGACACCAGGATATTATTCTATTCTAGTTTCCGAGCACATGCTAGATAGTTAACACTCCTGATGGTGGTTTTCAGAAATCTTTGGTTCATTGGCATAGATATTGATCTTCTTCGGTACTACCACTCGGAGCACTCACCAGAGTGAGTGATTTCAAGAGGGAGAGAGTTGGTGGAGACCAACCCCATCGAGTCGACGCAAAAGTGCCCGACGCCGCACCTGACTGATCTCTTTCAGCCTGAATTGTTTTATTGCATTTTAATTTTGCAATTTTAATTTTTATTTTTGCATTTTATTTTATCAATTTTAGTTCGTTGCACGCCTGCGCGCGTAGCTATGTTTATTGCACGACTGCGTGCGTAGTTTTGTTTGGAGTTTTATTTTATTCTCATATATATATATATAAATACCTATATATATATATATAGTATATATGCATATATATATAAATGCACATATATATGTATAAATTTACACACACACATATATATGCAATTATACATATATATAAACTTAGGTTAATCCGGTTAAGTGGGCAGCCGAGCAGAACAAAAAAAAGAGGCATTGTTCTTCTTCCGACCCGATCCCGCACAAAGCTTCTCTCGCAGGCTAGCGCCAGATCCTTCCCGACGTTATCGTTGCACGCGTGAAGCCCCACGACGACGCCGCTTCCTTCAAAGCCCCAACCACTGCCCACGACAGCCGATCCGGCTACGACACGAGCTCCAACCGCCGACCCACGTTCCGCTTCCGCGATTTTCGCTCCGCAACACCTGCAACCTTCGTCGGCTTCGACGATCTCTTCTACCTGCAGCTGCGTCTCTATAAAAAAGAATAACAAGAAATCAGTTGAGGTTATGTCGATGAAATGAAATTGTCATTGTTGCTTCCCGTTTGAGGAGTGCCGTGAGATTGTGATTAGGGTTTAGTTTGCTTCAGTGTAGGGATTTAGGTGATTGACGTCCTGTTTGAGCCCAGTAGGAACGAATTAGGTTGCTGTTAGTTGGTTTTTCTTTCCCGTTGATTGATGAAGACGATGAACATTGGAGGGTGCGACTACTGCTTCGTTTGTTCTGGAAGAGACAGTGAATAATAATTTTAATTATACTGTGCTTGATCTTTGATTTTCCTTGAATAATGTTAGGTTTTTTTATATTAATCAACAGTGATCTGTGGATTTGTTAATTGCTTCCTATAGTAATTTTGGAATTTGTTCAATTTGATTGTCCAAATTAGTGAGTGTTAGAAACTTCGTGGATCCATCGTGAGTATTAAAGATTTTGTGGGACCACCTTGAGTGTGTGAGAGAGTGAAATTAGGATGTTAGGTTTGTGGCTTCTCTAGAGTGTTTGAGATTTAGTGGAACCACCTTCGTGTGAGAGTGAGCGAAATTTCTCCTTGATGCCCGTGTACGATAACGACCGACCTCGAAGCAGGAATTCAAAAGTGACGAGGAGTTTCTCGCGTGATCGTCATCGACTTCGAATACGGAATGACGTATCTTTCCGTGGGTAATTGTTTCTTACTTTTCCTTTGTGTGTGCCTCTATATTTTCTCGTAGGATAATAGACTCATTGCCGGGTTTTTGCCCGAGTTTTGTCAGCGAACGCTACGTCGAAAACTCCAAACGAAAACGTATTTGGAGTTCAAGATTTCCGTTTTGCTACGACAAGTGGAATAGAACGAAAGTTGCAAATTTCCTTTCCGAATTTAGAAAATGAACCATTTTTAAGAAAATTTATTTTTTAACAAAATAGTGATTGTGTTTTACGAAAATCTAGCTGTTTCATTTCTTAAAGTTCGTGCAACACCCACTAGAAAATTCAATTATTCATTGCATGCATTTAAAGTTTCCTAAAAAGCTGACAGCCGTGCAAACCCTACGCGCCGTCCTGCATCAATACTCCTGGCCATATTGTGCAATTCATTCTTACCAATATGCCATTTTGTTGTTGTGTCTATGCAGTATTTGAGCTGATGGATGATCTAATTTTCTTGTTGAAGTTTTTAAATGCCTGTGTTACGGTCTCGCCGTGGTTGCGTATGTCGTGAACTAATTGTCTAGTCTACTTTATATCTACTTTATATTTTGGTAGGCGTAATCGATCCTCCATGTCTAAGCCCAAGAAGGGGGCACTTTTATGAACTATATATATGTGTGTGTGTGTGTGTGTGTGGCCAAGACAAGGGGTAAGCAAGCAACAATTTTTTCTTTATTTTTCTCTATTTCTCTCTCTATAATTTTTTTTCTCTCTAATTGATGCGGAGCAGAGACGAGGACACGTTTTGGGCCCGTTCAGGGCTGTTGGCAACTTTCCATATATGGCGTGCCCGGATCGACGATCGGGCTCCGCGATTGCGTCCGGAGCGTCGGCGCGAGTCAAAACGCTATATTACTTTATATTTTTTGAGTTTATTTTGATGTATTTTAAGGGCTAACCCACCGGCCAATCATAGCCGTTGATGGGGATGCCCTAGTTTGTGTTTTCTTATAAATATGATGCTAGGGGGCTGATTTGGGGGCATTGCAGAATTTGGAGAATTCATTTTCGGATTCCTGCGATCCTTCCCCGGTGTCGACGCCGTGGAGCCCTAGGTGATGACTCCTAGGTGGTTTTCTTCATCCCCAAGGTAATACCCATCCATAGTCTTCTCCCTCCCCCCTCGAAACCCTCATCCGCATCCCCTACAACCCCCAAATCTCAATCCCCACCGCCAATTACTGTTCATGATCACTGTTCACGGGCACTGTTCACCGAAACTGTTCACGGGCACTGTTCACTGGCACTGTTCATCCGTCATTACTGTTCACCCGCACTGTTCATCCGCCGGCCCTATACCAATCCCACAGCCTCCTTCCCTCCGTGGATCCACTTCCCACCGCCCCGAAAACACTAGATCTATTTTGATCTAGTGCTACCACCCTCCGATCCGTTTTTCCACCGCACAAACCTTCCATTTTTGCCCGGATCCGCTCCTAAATATCGGATCCACTCACCCCCGGCCCGGATCTACTCATTCGTGTCCGGATCCGCCGTTTTACCTTCCGTTACCACCACTTTCCACTGAGGGCAGCCACCGTCACCGTCGTCTCGCCACCGGTTCCACCTCCGATCGCCCGTTTTGCATCCGGTCCCTCAAATTCTCCACCACCTCGGATCAGCCCACTGCATCGTGAGTATCTCGTGGTATTGTGTTTTGTATTTGACATTTGCACTTGGTTGTTTGTCTATATTTGTGCTATGATCATAGTTTGGTAGTTGTTGTACTTTTGCGCTAATATTTGTTTATGGAATTAATCACCGCCGCTTGCTTGGGCCCTCCGCGCGGAGGAAGCCGTTGTCAAATCGCTAAAATTATTTAATTGCTTCTTTATTTTGATTAGCTGCGTGGTGTTGTTAATTCTCATTACTTAAATTAATTGTCGTTGCTATCCGACTGTTTCATTGCATGTAGCATTGCATTCGCATATCCCCTCACACGTGCACGTAGAGTCCTAGCTTCCGAGCACCACTAGCCTACCCCTACATCATTTGGTATCAGAGCCTAGGTTAGGCTATTTGCATGCTTTGTAGTGGTAGGTCATATAGAGTCTTTAGCTTCATCCATGACTAATTATCGTTGTCGTTCCTCTCCTCTCTTGAGACATTCTGAGTCTGCCTATACCCAATCTCATAGAGCGACTTCAGAGAAATCCTCACGTTATCATGATGATTATTATCGTCTGCGGCACACCACTTCTCGAGATCGTGTCGACCCACCGACACAACCTCACCACGCCAGAGACGATCAGTATGATGATTGTCGTCGTTCATATCCTTACACGCGAGCGGATCGTGTTGATCCTTCGACTCGACCCGATTACCTTAGGGATGACTATTATGAAGATCGTCACTTTGAGAGAAATCTTGAGAGTCAGTTTCGTATAGTTTCCCCTTCCTTTGACGGCTCATCGAGTCCCGAGTCTTTCAGTTATTGGCTTGTGGACATTGAGTATTATCTTGATTATTTTGAGTTATTCGGTGAGCGTCGCGTTAAGTTTGCGAAACTTAAACTTTTAGATCAGGCGAGAGCATATTGGGCTAGCGTTGAGAGGACCCACGAGCGAAACCGTCTTTGTCGCATCACTAGTTGGGTGGACATGAAGCGTACATTGTGTCAGAGGTACCTGCCTTCATCATATCTGAGTCGCTTGCTCGACCAATTATTTTTCCTTCAGCAAGAATCCATGTCTGTCTCTAATTACAGGAATTGCTTTGATGAGTTAGTTGTGAGGAGCGATATCCGAGAGGATTCAGCCATGACCACGTGCAGATTTCGGTCTGGGCTTCGATCTGACATCCGTACTAAGGTGGGTTATCATAGCTCGAAGTCCCTGGAGCAGACGTATCAGCTTGCCCTTCACTACGAACAATCTTTGAGATCCGCCAGAGCTGGTCGGTTGGACACTCACCTTGGCCTCCGCAGTACGAGTCCTCATATTGAGGTCACCATGACGTCTACCACGGTCCTGTTACCCACGACGGAAGTGGTACCTGATACGGATTGCTCTCACCCCAGCGAGATGCTTATCCCAGTGAGTGACCTATCTCTTGTCTCTGACCCGTCTCCCGCGACCCCGAGTGAGAGTGAGCCTGAGCGACCTATTGAGTCTGCAGTATTGTGTGACTTGTGTCTCTCACCCACATCTCTTCTTTTGTCATGTACCGGGTTAGTTAACACCCTCACCGTAGACCCAATTCTTGACACTACACCCACAAACCCATTCTTGAGTGTAGGTCTATGTTGCTCTCCCGTTGTCATTGCCCCGAGTCACATCACGACCGAGAGCCCAGAGCTTGATGTTGATCTCACAGTGACTATGTCACTCATTCAAGGGAACACGACCCCTTACGATGGTACTCACATGGAGGACCTTGACCTTAGTGACGAGCCCCCTGTTGAGCCTCCTAATGATCCGCCACATCTTGGTAAGGTTGAGACTCAGGTGAGCCACTCAGGTATGACGCCTCTTTCATTATCATTTCTGACCTTGCCAATGAAAAGGGACCTTGAGTGGAGCATGACATATGTAGGGCCTAACTTGAGTCCACTTGAGTATACTCATATTGGGAGGACCTATCTTATGATGCCTCACACTCTGGATGAGTTTTGGGTCACGCCACCCGCTTAGCCACCCGATGAGTTCTTTCTTGTCTGGGACGCTCACCATATTTTAGAGTCACGACTTCTAGTCAGTGCACACGATTTTCACTCAGGTGGTCGTCTACTTCATGATGACTTTTCTTACACACCTCCTGGGGACCCCCCTGATACGCTACGTTTCCCGAGACACATTTGGCTCTTTTCGAGCACGTATTTGAGTATAGTTGTCTCTCACGGTCATCTGAGCGCTCGTCACACACAGGATGAGTTTGTCTATACTCCACCGAAAGAACCTCCTGATAGGCCACCACATTTGAGAGACATCTCAGGAATTATTGGATTTTCCTATAAGGAGTGTACTGTGTCTGTCATGTTGTCTTTGCATCATTTGCATTACCTGCATGAGTCTGCTGAGTCATTTGCACAACATTTGCATGAGTCGGTCCGCCGACGAATATTAACAAGCAATGATAATTATAAAGCCCATGCAGATAAGCGAAAGCGAGAGCAGATATTTAATGTAGGCGAGAAGGTAATAGTGCGAGTCCGCCCTGAGAGGCTCCCTTCGGGGCCTGCCAAGAAGTTAAGCGCGAGACGAATAGGTCCATATTCCATTATTAGTCGTATTGGGACCAACGCCTACCGGCTTGACATCCCGGCCAGTATGGGAATTCACCACGTGTTTAATGTTGAGGACCTGACTCCATACTATGAGCCTCATGAGTATGTGGACCCGAGCAGTGGAGATGCCCAGCCACCCCCACCCCCACGGTCGTTACCATATCATCCTCATACGTCCTCACCCATTGTTGGCCTCCACCCACCCGGGGACTCGTCTTCTTTGGTTTCACCGCAGGCACCACTGATCGCACCGGGATCCGCCACTCGTGAGTTGACCGTTGAGAGCTTCATGGAGACCAGACTCCACCAGTGCATTCCCACTACAGACGTTGGTGACTCTTGGGTACTTGCAGCAGAGTTTGATCGATTCGCCCATGGATTTCAACTTCAGCACGTCCGTCTCCATTCACCGGAGATGACATCTTTTCGGTCAGGGGGAGTTGATTGGCGAGGACACTTTCCAGCGACGACACTTGGGCGACCTCAGGTGGACTTCTTCGAGTTTTACCCGGCATGCAGCGAGAGAATTTTGATCCCTATTCATCGGGAGATGAATTCTTTCAAGCCGGGGAGATTGATGCGGAGCAGAGACGAGGACACGTTTTGGGCCCGTTCAGGGCTGTTGGCAACTTTCCATATATGGCGTGCCCGGATCGATGATCGGGCTCCGCGATTGCGTCCGGAGCGTCGGCGCGAGTCAAAACGCTATATTACTTTATATTTTTTGAGTTTATTTTGATGTATTTTAAGGGCTAACCCATCGGCCAATCATAGCCGTTGATGGGGATGCCCTAGTTTGTGTTTTCTTATAAATATGATGCTAGGGGGCTGATTTGGGGGCATTGCAGAATTTGGAGAATTCATTTTCGGATTCCTGCGATCCTTCCCCGGTGCCGACGCCGTGGAGCCCTAGGTGATGACTCCTAGGTGGTTTTCTTCATCCCCAAGGTAATACCCATCCATAGTCTTCTCCCTCCCCCCCCTCGAAACCCTCATCCGCATCCCCTACAACCCCCAAAGCTCAATCCCCACCGCCAATTACTGTTCATGATCACTGTTCACGGGCACTGTTCACCGAAACTGTTCACGGGCACTGTTCACTGGCACTGTTCATCCGTCATTACTGTTCACCCGCACTGTTCATCCGCCGGCACTGTTCATCCGCCGGCCCTATACCAATCCCGCAGCCTCCTTCCCTCCGTGGATCCACTTCCCACCGCCCCGAAAACCCTAGATCTATTTTGATCTAGTGCTACCACCCTCCGATCCGTTTTCCACCGCACAAACCTTCCATTTTTGCCCGGATCCGCTCCTAAATATCGGATCCACTCACCCCCGGCCCGGATCTACTCATTCGTGTCCGGATCCGCCGTTTTACCTTCCGTTACCACCACTTTCCACTGAGGGCAGCCACCGTCACCGTCGTCTCGCCACCGGTTCCACCTCCGATCGCCCGTTTTGCATCCGGTCCCTCAAATTCTCCACCACCTCGGATCAGCCCACTGCATCGTGAGTATCTCGTGGTATTGTGTTTTGTATTTGACATTTGCACTTGGTTGTTTGTCTATATTTGTGCTATGATCATAGTTTGGTAGTTGTTGTACTTTTGCGCTAATATTTGTTTATGGAATTAATCGCCGCCGCTTGCTTGGGCCCTCCGCGCGGAGGAAGCCGTTGTCAAATCGCTAAAATTATTTAATTGCTTCTTTATTTTGATTAGCTGCGTGGTGTTGTTAATTCTCATTACTTAAATTAATTGTCGTTGCTATCCGACTGTTTCATTGCATGTAGCATTGCATTCGCATATCCCCTCACACGTGCACGTAGAGTCCTAGCTTCCGAGCACCACTAGCCTACCCCTACATCACTAATATTCTCCAATTTCCACGGAACAAGCCCTAGCCGCTCCCGCATCGACCCCGTCGCCCGCAGTCGCGACTCGCGCTATTTCCGCCTGCGCCGCTCCGCTGATCACACCGCAGGACCCCGCAGCCGCCATAGCTCGCCGGCCTCTCCTCTCCTCCTCTCTTGAGGACTTCTCTCCTCTTTCCCGGTGCACCCGCTCGCAATCCCGAGCACGTAACAACTTGGTATCAGAGGGAACGCACCTCCCCGCCGCCCACATGCCAGATCTTCCCCACCGGAGCTCCGCCCCGACTAGCTCCGGCCCGCACAACGTCGCTCTGGCCAACTCCGACCCATACAGCTCCACCCCGCCCAGCTCCGGCCCGCACAACGCCGCTCCGGCCAACCCAGACCCGTACAGTTCCGCCCCGCCCAACTCCGGCCCGCACAGCGCCGCCGCGACCTCCTCCGGCCCGGCCCCTCCCCGACCTCCTCCGGCCCGCACGACCCCTCTGCGCAGTCCAACCCTCACCACCAGGCTTCGCACCGGCCGCTCACCGCCAGCCCCTCTTCCCCGCGCATCCTTCTCGGCTCCTCCCTCGACGGGGGCCCCTTGCTCGCCGCCTCTACTGGACTACTTCCGCCACCGACACCTTTTACCTCCATTCCCTTCGGCGCCGCTAACCCACCACCTCCGCCTCACGCAATGGCCGATCAGCCCACCCTCTCGCAGATTTTCGAGTCTCTCGCCAAGCTCCTCACGGACAACTACAACGCACTCATTGCCTTCGTCACCACCCAACTAGCGGCTAACCGACCGGCCCAACCAGCCACGGGTTCCTCCAGTGAAGCGCCGATTCCGCCAACCCTGCCAGAGTTTTGCCCCCTGTGGCATGACGACAACGGGGTGCCACGATATTTGCGGTTGGATTTTCTAATATTCGACGGCCACGAAGACCCCTTAGCTTGACTCTCTCGTTGCGAGCAGTTCTTCGCCCACCAGCGCACCACTTGGGACGAGTGGCTCAGCATTGCTGCCTTTCACCTGATGGGCCCCGCACAACTTTGGTTTTCCCAACTGCAACGGGAGAAACCACTCTTTTCTTGGGAAGATTTCAAGGTGAACTGCACCCTTCGCTTATTATTCAAAGTTGTTTCCTACTGGCCCGCACTACCACTGTTCTTCCAACACAGCAGGTGTCCATCTTCACGGCGGGACTCCATGAGCGCCTCCACATGGACGTAGAATTTCAGGCACCCGCAGATCTGACCACGACAATGATTTTGGCTCGCATTTGCGAGAAGCGTCTTCTTCTGGACCGCCCTCATCTACATCACCAGGACATCGAGGGGTCCAAGCGTCCTCCGCGGCCAATGTCACCGACCACAACTAGTCTCATCGCCCCAGACCGCGACGCCGACCGCCCAACTACCATTCGACGACTGTCGCCACAGGAGATAAATGAACGCCGTGCCAAGGGCCTGTGTTACAACTGCGACGAGCCATTTTTCCGTGGACATCGCTGCAAGCGCCTCTTCTGGTTGGAGTTCGACGACTCGATTTCTGAACGAGATGCTGACACTGACACGGGAGATCCGATGCCCACTGTCACTACAGACCAAGCTTGAGGACAAGCTTGTCGTCTGGCAGGGTGGGGATGTTACGGTCCTGCCATGGTCGCGCATGTCGCGAACTAATTATCTAGTCTACTTTATATCTACTTTATATTTTGGTAGGCGTAATCGATCCTCCATGTCTAAGCCCAAGGAGGGGGCACTTTTATGTACTATATATATATATATGTGTGTGTGGCCAAGACAAGGGGTAAGCAAGCAACAATTTTATCTTTATTTTTTTCTATTTCTCTCTCTAGTTTCTCTCTCTACTATTCTCCAATTTCCACGGAACAAGCCCTAGCCGCTCCCGCATCGACCCCGTCGCCAACAGTCGTGACTCGCGCGATTTCCGCCTGCGCCGCTCCGCCGATCACACCGCAGGACCCCGCAGCCGCCATAGCTCGCCGACCTCTCCTCTCCTCCTCTCTTGAGGACTTCCCTCCTCTTTCCCGGCGCACCCGCTTGCAATCCCGAGCACGTAACAACCTGCGATTGTATTCTTCTTCTCTAGTCATCCGAGGCATTTTAATAATGGGTTTGATTTTCCTTTCATGCTATAAATTCATAATTTCTACTATAATCATCAATAAAGTTAGGAAGGACCTCTTATCTCCAAATGACTCCACTTCAAATGGTTTTGTATTGCCTTGTTAATTTTCCAATCATGAAGTTACTTTTATTCTACTTTCCTCTCATGTAGCCTTCACACAGTTGATTGAGAAGGCTTATTTAAGTAAACTCTTCACCATCTTCTCCATCCATAGAAGGTTAATGCCACTACAGTCTAGATGACCAAATCATTGATGCCATAACCAAGAGTCATCTTTGACTATGAATTGCATGTATTTCACGTATTCAACATTGATAATCAAGGTAAACATTCTATTTTTAAACATGTATATTTCTAACAATTTAAATGGGATCCTAGCACACAACTTTGAATAATAAGCTGTTAAAAATAATCACAAACTCTATTTTATTCAATAGTGTAATGATAAGAAACAATACGTAGTGATACTGATGTGGAGCGAAGACGTGGATCCGCAGTGGAGGACGTGTTTTGGGCCCGCTCGGGGCTGATTGACTACTTACCATATATGGCGTATTCGGATCAATGATCTGACTCCGCAGATGCGTCCGTCCCGTCGTTCCGACACGATTTCATATATTACATTGTCATTGTTGCTTTATGTTTGATGTAATCGGGCTACCCCATCTCCGGTCAATCATAACTTTCGATGGTGGGATGCCCTAATGTCTATTTATTATAAATAAGAGTGTATGAGGCTGCTATAGGGCATTGCAGATTTTGGAGAAGAGAAATTCCAAAATCCGGCGATCCCTCCACGGTGCCGACTCCTTGGAATTCTAGGTGATGACTCCTAGGCTCTCTCCTACTCCCCAAAGGTAACCCTAACCCATAGCCACCTTCCCCTACCTCCTAATCTCTTTTCCACCTCCATACCTCTCCAAAAACAGTCGTCCCACTCCCTATTGCTGTCCAATAGCAGCGGCCCCACTTTCTATTGCTGTCCAGCAGCCGCTGCCCATTTCCAGCCCCCCTACAACCCCCAGCACTCTTTCCACCCTCTGACCAACCACCACCACCATCCCTTGCAGTCCCCTTCCCCTTCCGCCGGCCGACCAAGAAACCCCCCCAATAGCCACCGCAGCCCCCTCTCTCACTCATCTCCAATTCGACACTCCACCACTTATATTTGCCCTTCCAAGCCCGATCCAGCCCCCCACACAGCCACACTCCTCCCTCCGTGGATTCACCACAAGCCTACCCACATCCCGATCTGTCCCCGCAGCCCGGATCCGCCTCCATACGGCTGGAACTACCTTCCCCGGCCCGGATCCGCCTCCTCACATCTCTGGATCTCCATTTCCTTGGGCAGCCCCCATATCTTGTGAGTGTTATTGTTGTATGGATATTTGTTCTCATCATTAATATATGGCATTGTGATATTATATTCTTTGGGATCTATAGTATTTGTGGAATTTTGTTTTAGATATCTTGTGATTTGCAGGAATCATTCACCGCGCTCTTTGCTTTGGCCCTCCACGCGGAGGAAATCCTAAGCCTGTTTGCCTAAAGAAATTATTTTGTTTTGTTAAAATTATTTGCATGTAATTTGATTATTTATCGAATAGTTTGATTTCTTTGCCGGGCTTTGCATTGCATTAGGGTTATGGCATTGTTCATCCACCACTTATAGATTTGTCCCGCGTTAGATACCATACCCCATGAATCACATAAAGAGCCATCTCATGAAGAACAACTTATATTATCCATTAACATCAAAAGTACATTTTTACATCACTAGTTTATAAATTATTACATATGTTAAACTTGGCACTTAGGCTACAAAATTTCCAACGAAATTTATAAAATAAATAAGCACGGACATACTGCTCTAGGTCTTTGAGGATTTATACCATACAAAAGCTTAGGGGCACCTTCTAAACCTTGCAGTTTTTTTTAATAAAGGGTAAGTATAACATACCCAATGAGTAATTCTTCTTATTCTAACTTTATATTATCAGGTTTATGTTTTTATATTCGACTTGTAATTTCTCTTAGTTTCACATTAGACTTTTCTTTTTTCCTTCTATTAGATTTTTTACTTGAGGTGGTCATCAATCTTAAACATTTTCTCGAGCATTTTCCTTGGAAATTTTCCTTTAAATTTTTCCTTATAACATTTCTCTTTAATTGGTTCTTCGTGAATTCCCTTAGAAGCAAAACGCCAAAACCCGAATTTAATCTTCGCAGTTAAATGAGAGTTCTTTCATCTTTGCATGATTTTTAACTATGGTAAGGTAGCTATGGTAAGGATTATTACCCCCTGATGGGAATAACTATGGTAAGGATAATCTCACCCATTTAGGGAAATTAACTATGGTGGATAAAAAGTCTCACCGTCCGAGGGTTTAAAATAGTCAGATTATGCTATCAATTATGGTGGGGCTCCACCTAACTATGACAAGGTATAACCATGCTCTCAAGGGTTTACTCCTAAGATGAGAGAAGTAGAAAATTTAAAATTTTTAAATATTCTATAATAGAAAAATTAAATTTTTTTTAACAATTAGTCTCTATTTTACTCAACTACAACACTGAGAGAAGTAGTGGTGGAAAATGTTTGGAGAAATAACGTTTGTTGTGTTGTTCAAAAATTCTAAATAATTTAAAGAATGACCATTTCACTGATTCTAAATATTTATTTAAAGCAAATAATCTTGTTCATCGCAAAAAATACAGTGCATAAAATGGAAATCTGGAAGAAAATGGTGAAGAGAAGATGCCAACCTGCTCAAATTTTAGTATGGGGGAAGAAATGCGAGGGCAATGCTTCGACGAACTGAAGAAGCAGCCGTGAGGAGCCTCGATGACGAACGATGCTTCGGCGTGGTTCGCTGAAGGGGTAAGACGTCGTTAATAGATGGGAGATGTATCTTTCAAGAGACATGAGAGGCAAACAAGAGGAGGAGATCTAGCGAAGAGAGGCAAACGTGGAGAGGAGTCGCAGGCCCCACTCTTCACGGGACCACACTTTTCATGGGTCTCATGAAGCTCTGGTACTGTAATATCTTGGATCCCTGTTGAAACTTCTGAGATGACAGTTGTGATGACAGGTCGAGAAGGTATCACATGAGTATGAGAGCTGCAACTCGCTGTTTTGGCCGTGGAACTGAATATGTGGTAAATCATCTTCATCCCTGCTTTCTAGTAACTGGATCTGTGTTGCTTCCTGTGTTATGTTGTGTGTTGGTTCGATCTTCTTCTGCTCTCGTTTTGTTCGCGCTCTTTGTTTTCCCCATGTTATGGATGCTATTTCATTGGGTAGATCCGGTCCTTTCTGATTGTTTCTACTGCTTCTTTTTTTTTGTTTTCCATGATGTATTACTAATCTCATGCCACATTCCTTCTGCTTGTTGCATAACAACAACCTGTGATTGTGGATGATCCCCAAGGTCAGAAACATCTTCCTAAGTACTGTCGGCAGGGGGTAACCCTTGCCATTGTATAAGTGCTTGGGGAATTTCCTGACCACGCCGTATGATTCTGCGAACACCGATGACAACAAATGGTTGATGTATAGGATTGTCCTTCCAACTGAGGTCTGGTAGTTCAACAGCTAGTATTTGTAGATTTCCTTCGTATGGTTTGAGCATTGATACATGGAATACTAGATGTATCTTCAATTGTGGAGGGAGGAGTAGGCGGTATGTTGTTTCCTCAATGATTTCCATGACTTGATAAGGCCCATAGTATTTCAGTCCTAGTTTTCGTCCATTTGGTCTTGACATTATCAATTGGCGATATGGGTGTAGTTTAAGTAACACCCAGTCCCCCTTCTCAAGTTTCAGCTCCTTTCTCTTCTTGCCTGCTTGACTTTTCATGCGATGCTGTGCTATGGCCAAATTCTCCTTGAGGCAGTGCAATATGTCTTCTCTGGTTTGCAGTGTCTCTTCCACGACTTCATTGCTCGTACTACCTGCATAAAAATTGAGACATCCAGGAGGAGGTCGACCAAACTTGACCTCAAAAGTGGTCATGTTGGTCGAGGAGTTATAAGAGGTATTATAATGATATTCCGCATAATTGAGATATAAAGACCATTTATTTGGATTTTCATGTGAAAAGACTCATAAATATTGTTCTAGGCATCTGTTGACCCTTTCAGTTAGTCCATCAGTTTACAGATGATAGGATGAACTATACTTTTAAAGAGTTCCCCGTAGCTTAGACAATTCAACCCATAAATTGCTTAGGAAAATTGTGTCCCGGTCTGTTATTATTGACTCAGGCATGCCATGTGTTTTCCCACACAATTCCAGAACTCACATCCTACAAACGGCCTGTAATTGGAGGTTTAATCGGGGGCAAAATGTGCGGCTTTAGATAGCCTTTCGACTACAACCATTATTATAGTATAGCCTTTGGAATTTGGTAGGTTTGTAATGAAATCCATTGTTTTATCTTCCCATAGTTTCTGAGGTGTTGGAAGAGGCTGTAAAAGCCCATAAGGTAAGTGATTGACGACTTTTGCCTTTCTGGCAAATGCCACATTGCTTGATGAACAAAGTGACTTCCTTTTTCATATTATGCCAGAAGAATTGAGCCTTGATCCTATATAATGTTCCCTTAATTCTTGAATGTCCCCCTACAAAACTAGAATGAGCCTCTAATATGATTCTATGTTTAATTTCTGAATGTGCGGGGATGTATATTTTGTGCTTATGTAGAATGTAGTTTCCCTGTTGCTTCCAGTGTGGAAAAGAAAGTGGCTCTAGTCTTATTTTGTTTGTCAATTCATCTTTTTGATAATCTGCTTCCAATCCTTCCAATAAGGAAGAAATCAGAGTAGTAATCAAATTAAGGCTCATTAGGGATGGACATTCCCGAATGTCTAGCATTCTGGACAATGAATCCGCTGCTTCATTATTTTCTCCTGCCCTATATTGTATAATAAAATCACATCCTAGTAATTTAGAAAGGAAGACTTGGTGTTCAGGAGTCTGTATTTGCTGGGTCAGTAAATGATGTAAACTTTGATGATCCATTAAGATTACAAACCGATGACCCAATAAATACTGCCTTCATTTATTCACTGCTGCTGTTACAACAAATAGTTCTCGGATATAAGTCGATTTCTTTTGCATTATGGGTGAAAGTTTCTTACTAAAGTATGTTATTTTCCCTTTAGATTGTTTGAGCACTGCTCCTATATCCGTTCCTGACGTGTCCGTTTCTAATATAAAAGACTCGTTGAAGTTTGGTAACGTGAGAATAGGATAAGAAATTAACTTGTTCTTATGTATTTCAAAAGCTACTTGTGATTGACTATTCCATCTAAATAATTTTTTTAATAACTCAGTCAAAGGGAACACAATTTTTGCATAATCCTTAATAAGTTTTCTGTAATAACATGTTAACCCCAAGAAGGCTCTAATTTGTCTTTGGGTTTTTGGCACAAAATTTTTTTTTTCAATTGATTCAATATTCCTTCTATTGGGACTAACTTTACCGTACTTAATGATATGCCCCCAAAATTCTATTTCCTCAGAAAGAAACAAGCACTTGGATAGTTTTACAAACAACGTATTTTTTAATGATATTCAAGGCTAATTTTAAGTGCTCGAAATGATCATCCTTTGTTGAACTATATACTAATATATCATCAAAGAAGACTACAATAAACTTTCTTAGGAACGGTTGGAATATCGTATACATTAATGCTTGAAAAGTTGAGGGAGTGTTTGTCAACCCAGATGACATTACTAAAAATTCGTAATACCCATGATGGGTTCTAAAAGCTATTTTATGAATGTCAGTGTCAGCCATTCTTATCTGGTGATATCCCGATTTTAGGTCTAGTTTTGAAAAAAAACGAGCCAAGAATAGTTCGTCAAGTAATTCCTTAATGGTTGGTATGTGGAACTTATCTTTTACTGTAATCTCGTTAGAAGCCCTATAATCAACGCAGAATCGCCACATTCCATTTTTTTAACTAAAAGGACTGACGAACTAAAAACTCAAGTACTGGGTCTGATATGCCATTATTGAGCATTTCTGCAACCATCCTTTCAATTTCATTCTTTTGGTGATATGGGTTGCGAAAAAGCCTTAAATTTGGGGCTGTCGTATTACTTACTAGATTAATCTTGTGATCGATTTCCCTTAGTGGTGGAAGAGAACAAGGTTCTTCAAATAAGTCAGTAAATGAAACTAATAATTCCTGAAATTTAGGAGGTAGTTTATTTTCTAATTCTCCTAGTGTTTGTGGAGAAGTTGTTGAGTCGGATTTGGTAATCAATAGACACATTGCGGATGGTTTTAATGCAACCATCCGCATAGGCTGCGATGATGAAATTGGACCAACTTTGGAGACCTTACGACGTTCCACTAAAATTGCTTGTCCTTCAGGCCCTGAATAAGATATAGTGAGCTTATCGTAATCCATAGTCACAGGACCCAGTGTCCTTAAGCAGCTCTGTCCCAATATAAGATCAATGCCTTCAATGTCTAGGACATATAAGTGAACATTGTAACAGTTGGTTTGTATGAGCAGTGATGTGTTTTTGCACTTGCACTTGCAGGTCTCAGTTGACCCGTTCCCCATAAAGGCCGGGAATTTGTTTATTGATAAGATTGGAAGTTTTAAAAATTTGACCATTCTATGGGAAATGAAATTGTACGTACTCCCTCCATCCACCAATATTTCTAAGGGTTTATTATTGATATAACGTGTTATCCTAATGCTGTGATCCAAGAGAGTTCCAGTTAAGGATTGTAAACAAATCATTGTTGAAGGGTTCTCTTCGTCTGGTTGATCATAATCCAAAGTGTCTCTCTCCAGTTCGTCCTCTTCCTCAGTTCCCCTTAAATATAATAACGCACCCTTGCCCTTGCACCTATGGCCCACATATTATTTTTCCTCACAATTATAGCACAACCCCTTTTTACGTTTAGCCTGTAATTCAGCCGGTGTGAGTCTTTTAATGGGTGGCAGTTTCAGCTTGTTTATATTAGAGGATCAATTTACTTCCTGTTTATAGTTTAAGTGAGATGAGAAATGAGACTGCTGTGATCTATTATTTTGATTATACTGGTCTTCATACATCCTTTGAATGGAGTATGCGTCGTGGATTTCTATTGGTCTGGCTAACAGAACAGGCCTCTAATGTGTTCCTTTAAACCTGATACAAAATATCAGAAATGAACTCATGATGTAGGCCAGGGACCCAAGTTATTAACTCTTCAAATTCGGTTTTATAGTTCAACACGGTTCCGGTCTGTTGTAATTTAGTTAATAAACCAGCGGGTTTAATGTAAAGGGAAGGTCTAAAATGCTTCTGAATGACATCCACAAATAATGTGAATGTTGATGTTGGGTGGTCTTTTAAAGTGGCTTGATACCACTTAGAGGCTGGTTTGTTTAAATGGAAAAGCAATTAACAAGTAGTCCTGTGATCCTTATTTCATTATATTCAAAATAACAACGTAGCTCATAGAGCCAATCCGTCGGATCTCCATCGGAAAATCTTGGGCAAATTAATTCTAATTTTCCAGGTTGGTTAGAAACTACCTGGGTTTTGGGGGTCGCTGGGAACGCTCCTAGTATTCCATTTGATTATTGTCCCGGAAATAGTTCTGGATTTTTGTTGTGCGCCTCTTCAATGATTGGAGGCACATAGCCATCTTGTTGGTTTCCCTTGTCCATCGTCCTCTGTAGATTCTTGAACTGCATCATCATGTCCCGTCTAAGAACCACAATCTAATCCGCAATTTGATCAGCTGAGGTTTCTTTTGTTTCTTAAATCTGCCGAGACAAGATGTTTTCTTTGATCTGTAACTTGGTTATGAATTGTTGCTGGAGCCGATTGGTTTGTTGCGCCATTTATGCTATCATTCTTTGATGAATTTCTTCCAATTGTGCTGATCTACTGGCCTGTAGCACCGCTTTGAAATCTTCTATTGGACGTAGTCCTTCGCTCATCTTGATTCGGCGGGATTGGTGAATTTATCTCAACGAGCGCGCCAAATTGTAGCAATCCTGTAGTCTTGGAGATGAATTGATCGCCGGAGAAGGGCTAAGACAGTGGCCGGAGTTGAGAGTGAGAGAGATTAGATGAAAGCCAAGGAGGCGGCAGAGGAAAAACATAACTATTTTCATTACTTTCATAAAAACCCTATTACAACTGGCAGCTTATACTTATAGTGTATCTTAATCATAATCAGACCGTTACATATTACCGTTACACTATTAACGTTACAATTATTTGAAATAATGTAGCTAGATGATCTGGACCGCTGATTTGATCCAAGGGCCGAACTGTATCATGAGCTTCACAACATCTATCCACCCATGATCCCAGTCAATGATGAATCCTGTCCCTTGCTGTCCCATAACTGCTGATATTGGTGATTGATGATGATGGACAGCTGTCCTATTTGTGCTGTTTCCATGTCCTCCGTTGATCTAAAAGCAAAATTCTGATACCGCTGGATGAAAATCCTAAACCCTAACAGAAGGAGAGGAATCACGAGCTACGCAGTTTAGCGCGTTGAATTGCTGGACAACAGAGCGCTCAACCATAATCGATGTTTGGAGCCACTTTAATGAAAACTACGTCCGCTGCACTTGTATAGCTGTCCCAAACAGGCCCTTAATGTTGACAGTTCTATCGAAGTTATTTTCTACCAAATTTTAGACTTTCCAAACAAGTTTGACATTCAACAAGTATAAGATAACAACCTTTTATTTTAAATACTAAGTTGCGTTCTTCAAGAACAACTAAGAAGATTATTTTATCATATTTAAAGTTATTTTAGGACCTTTCTTATACTCGAGAAATAAAAAAACAACTGATGAGAGGACGATTGAGATTCTTGAATCCTAACCATGGAGGTGGTTGTTGGCTCCTTGATCAAATATTCTTCTCGGTCTTTCTGTTGTCTTTGCACACTGATAGTGTTACATTCATGATTTTTGACGTCGCATGTAACTTAAATTTCAGGATGCGATCGCAAGCAAAATTAAGCGCGTCGGTGAATTGTGAAGGTATTTCCAAATTATTTATTTATTTATTTTGGTTCTCCTTAAGTGGCCAGTGCATAAAAAAGACAATAATAATAACATTAAATCCCTCGGTTCACACCGATCCAACGCTTTTAATAACCGCACTCCTTTTATAGCCATGGAGAAAGCCGCACCTCTCTACTTTCCGTAACCCTCATTGCTCCCGCAACCTTCCGTTTTTTTTCTCCACGCCGACCCCAAAGGAACTGCTTCGACGGCGCCAGTAAGTCCTCACCGACCTTCCTCTTCGCCGAAACCCGACGCCGGCTGCTTCCCCTTCCTCCACAGAGTCCGGCGTCCTTCCCTCTTCCTTTCCCAGGGCGGAGGAGGTTCTATTTTCAACCCTAGATGAAGGAGGAAACCTCTTTTTCGCTGTTCTTGGTTTCAGTAAGTGTCGTTTCTCGTTATTTTCTTTCCTAGTGGAAATCGTTTAAGTTGGAGGACGATTTTGATTATCTCTTCGTTTCCTCTTGCCCTAATTTGGGAATCGAAGAACTCAGTCTTCCTCAGTCAGAAATCGGCCTTTTAATTTGGGGCTAACCATTGTTAGATCGAGGTAACGCCTTCATTTACGTCTTTTCCTCCATATCTAGTCATTTGACATCATTTGGAGTAAATTTCACTGAAATCCTAAAGGGGGGAAACACTTAAGTTTGGGTTCCCGTCTGGATTTCAGATTTTGGTGATTGTTGGAGCGAAGATTTGTAGAAATCCTGAGTGGTCAGATCTTTTAGGAAGGAGCACCATGTCACATCGTCGAGTGTACGAGCGTCAAAACGCCGCGGTAAGAAAATCGACTCCTTTTATTTGAGTATTTCAGATCACTTAAATTCATGTTTAATTATGTTAATGTACACATATAGAAGTGCCAAGTTCCTATAGTCAGAACTAAGTCAGCGGAGTAGGTAAACACTTAGGTTAAATTAGGCGATTCAGTGTCATGAAAATCCTAAACCCAGTGTACTTAACTAGAGCGCTACTCCGCATTCAATTCACTGAACTCTAGTATAAATTTATTCAAAAAAAAATAGCGAGGAAGGTTCACCCTCGTGTTTCTGGTGGATGCACACCATGTTGAAAGGGGGCCGGCCCACTCATGTGAGTATCCCGGGCCGCCCCTAGCCGAACTGCAGTCCACCGGCCCCAACCCGCTCTCCACAACTTCCCGCGGTCTAGCCCATTCCGGGCACCCAGGACCCGACTTAATACGGCTGTGGCGGGTTGTTGAGGTCACCAAGGCGTTGCCATCCGGCCTTGATCCCATGACCGCCTTTCGATAAGAAGTGATCCAGTTAAGCGCCCCTACAGGAACTTCCCAGGAGGTCACCCATCCCGGAACTACTCCCATCCGAGCACGCTTAACTATAGAGTTCTTTCACTTCCCATCATCAATTGAGCTTTAGGGTGATGGGAAGTGAAAGAACTCTATAGTTAAGTGTGCTCGGACGAGAGTAGTTCCAGGATGGGTCACCTCCTGGCAAGTCCCCGTAGGGGCGCTTAACTGAATCACTTCTCATCGAAAGGAGGTCACGAGATCAAAGACGGATGACAATGCCTTTGTTACCTCAACAACCCGCCACAGTCGTATTAAGTCGGGTCCTGGGTGCTCGGAATGGGCTAGGACGCAGGCGGTTGTGGAGAGTGGGTTGGGGCCGGTGGACTGCAGTCCGGCTGGGGGAGGCCCGGGATACTCACATGAGTGGGCCGGCCCCCTTTCAACAAAAACCGGTTTTTGTTAGAAGGGGCGTGCGACGGTATCCCACCTCGCAAGGTATCCGGGATGCCAAAGCCGAAGCCTTGTACTCAGCTTTCGAGTAGAGACAGATACCGAGTCTTGCGTTTTGCTACACCAAGAGATACTGGTTGAACCACTCGTGAAGACATAACCGGATGTTGACTTACGGTCGTCTTAATCTCCCCCATAATCAGCATCCGAGTATCCTTGAAGAGTAAAACCCGTGTATCTCGCATAAAGGAGACCCATATTAGAAGTGGACTTCACATATTTCAGAATGTTCCTTGCCGCCATCAGATGAGGCTTCCTGAGTTCCGCCATATACCGACTTACTCGGCCAACTGCATATGCAATGTCTGGCCTTATAATCGTCAAGTAAATAAGGCTCCCAACCAGAGCCCTAAACACAAGAGGATCTGAAAGAATCTTCCCCTCATCTCGCCGAAGTTTGATGTCAGAGTCAAATGGAGTAGAGCTACTGTTCCCCTCCCGCATGCCGAATCGCTGAACACTTCGCTCTGCATAGCCCTTTTGGGAAATGAGTATGTCGCTCTCTTTCCTCTCCACCTCGAGTCCAAGGAAGTGGTGGAGCTCACCCAAGTCCTTTATCTCGAATCTTATAACTAGCTTTGCCCAGAGCCTAGCAACCTCTTCCTTGGAGTTACCCGTGATAGTCATATCATCCACGCACAACAACACCAAGACCAGAAGCTCCCCCTTCTTCTTGATGAACAAGCTCGAGTCTGAATTAGAAGCAAAATAACCGCAGAACTAGAGGTATTCTGCGATCTTCCCGTACCAAGCTCGAAGAGCCTGCTTCAGACCATAAAGGGATTTCCGATACTTGCAGACGTAGTACGGATGTTCTTCAGATATGTATCTCAGTGGCTGATCCATGAAGGTGTCTTTGTTGATTTCTCCGTAAAGGAAGACATTCTTTACGTCTAGCTGCCACATCTTCCAACCCTGACAAGCCGCCAAGACCATCACCGCCCGAACTGAAATCATCTTTGCCACGAGGCTGAACGTCTCTTCATAGTCTTCGCCGTACTGTTGTGAAAAACCTCGAGCTACAAGACGAGTCTTGTACCGCTCGATGCTTTCATCCGTCTTCTTCTTCAGCTTATATACCCACTTGCAAGTCACAGGAGTAACACCATCAACCTTGGGCACAAGGTCTCAGGTCTCATTCTTCTTGAGAGCAGCCATCTCCTCATCCATGACATCTTCCCACTCCTTGACTCCAGGGGCTTCATTAAAGCTGGAAGGCTCTCGCTCATCTAGAGGGCCTGCGAAGAAACTGGAGACACAGCTCACGGTGTTTCCTTCGCCATACCAAGCTGGTGGCTCGATGATCCTCTTCGACCTCCGAAGTGTCTGACCCTTGCTCACCACCTCCGCTGCTTCTTCAGAATCAACTCCATTCCCGGGCACACTTGGAGCGTCGCTCCCCCTGCTTCCTAAACCAGAAGCCTCTGCCCCAGAGCTTGAAACACCAGGAGCTTCTGGTGACACAGACATCTCCACTTGAAGATCTTCAACAGCCTCCTTCCCTTCATCCAACCTGCTCTCTGGTAGCTCCACAGATAAGCTACCTCCATATGACATTTGCTCATCGAAGACCACGTCCCTGGAGACGACAAACTTCCTCGTCACTGGATCCATACACTTCCATCACTTCTTCCGCTCGTCATATCCCACAAAGACAAGCTTCATTGCCTTCGCATCCATCTTAGTCCTGAGAGCATCTGGGACGTGTACGTAGCAGGTTGAGCAAAACACCCAAAGATGTTCAACACTAGACTTCTCCTTGAACATCAGCTCTCGAGGAGACTTCATGTTGATCGGATTCAGAGACATCCGATTGATGATATAGGTTGCATAGACCATTCCTTCCGCCCAAAAAGACCTCAGAATACCTTTTACATGAAGCCAACATTTGCAGGTTTCCGTCAAATGACGGATCTTCCTCCCCGCTACTCCATTTTGTTATGGAGTATGTGCACAAGTAAGCTCCCTCCGGATGCCTTGCTTCCTGCAGAAGTTAGAGAACTCAGTTGAGACGAACTCACCTCCGTTGTTCGTTCTCAGCTTCTTGATCCGCAGGCCAAGCCGGCCCTCCAACAGCTCCTTGAACTCCACAAACAATCGGAAAGCATCTGACTTCTCCTTCATGAAGTACACCCACGTGTACCTCGTGTAGTCATCAATCAGCACGAGCATATATCTGCTTCCTCCAAGACTGACAGTGACAGTTGGTCTCATCAGATCACCATGGACACACTCCAATGGTGCTTTAGACCTGGTTTGTGACTTACCAAATGGAAGGCAATATGTCTTTCCATATTGACATCCCACACAAACGTGACCGTTGCCGAAGGATGACAACTTTGACAAGCCTTTCACAAGGCTTCTCACCGCCATTGCTTTCAGCTTGTCCATCCCCACGTGCCCCAACCTTTCATGTCAGATAGCCGCGCTATCGTTGACTCTCATCTGATCAACATAAGAACTTGTTGATAAAACAAATAAGTTTCTAACTCTTCTCCCTACATGAACAACATCAGCCTTTACCGCTGATACGTTGCGGAGATATTTCACTTCTGTTGGATTGAACAAAACATGATAACCTGCGTCAACCGCATTGATCACAGAGAAGATGTTATTCTTCATGCCAGGTACGTGAAGGTTATTCCTTAACGTGAGTGGACCCTGAGCATTACCCAAAGACACTACACCCTCCTTCTTTATAATATGAACAGTATCATCAGCGATTATGATAGCTTCATTACCTGAGAATGTTTGTAGCTATGAAAACTTTGACTCGTCTCCAGTGAGGTAATGACCACACCCTGAGTCAACTATCCAGTCATCTTGGTAGTCGACGGTGGAAAGAGCATGGACATACGTGCCCGTCAGAAAAGCTCCTCCCCACCCGGCTTCCTCAGCACTGAAACCAGCTCCCTCCTTATCTGCAACATGCCCAGGCTGCAGCTTGACCTTGCAGTCTCGTTTGAAGTGACCTGACTGATTGCACCTGTAACACTTCAACTCCTTCTTCCAGCTCTTCTTAGGAGCAACACTCCTCTCTTGCTGATAGGAAGTTGAAGGCCCATCCTCAGCAACAGTCTTCTTCTTCTTCTCACATCTCTTCTTCTTCTTACCTGTGAAGAGAACCTCACTACCTCCTTCAGAGATAGTGACCCCAGCCATCTGCTTAGCCAGGCTCTCCTGCAAAGCCAGCAGGTTCTCCAGCTCCAGCAAGGGTGGCTGAGTAGCCCAGCTTTGAACAGAAGTCACGAAGGCCACATATTCCTTCCGCAAACCACAAATTATGTGCCTCTTCAACTTGGCTTCAGAAATGGGCTCATCAGGATCCAACGCTGAGATCTCAGTGCACAGGTTCTTCATCTTAAGAAAGAACTTTGAAATGGGCAGATCTTCTTGAGTTGCTCTAGCCAACTTATTTTCCAGGAATTGTAGCCTTGCTACATTCTTCATGTTGAACAATCCATCGATGAACGTCCAAATTTCAGCAGCAGACTCACATCCTAAGATGTGATCAAAGAGTTCAGGTGAAATAGGCCGCTTGAGAGCAAACTTTGCTTTCGCGTTGGTCTTTCTCCAAGCTTTCACCAGTTCAGCAGTACCAGTTACATCAGTAACTTCTTGCTTGTCGTCACCACCGACGACTTCCCACAACTCTTCACCTAGAAGATAGCTATTCATACACGTCTTCCATTTTTTTAAAGTTAGTCGATGTAAGAAGTTCAATACCAAGACCCCTTGCGTAACCACCTTCCATTACAACAACTACTGATCTATTAGCTTTCAGAAGCGCCGAGCACAACTGAGGTCAATCACTGCTCAAGCCTCTATTCCCTCTGATATCACTGTTAGGAATGACGCCTACCAACTCTCACAAAACCCCGGAGTTTTAGGAAGCGCGCTACCAATTTCTTTATATTATTTTGACAGGACCGGTCAAACTATTTGCATGGCTCTCTCGCACTTAAACCGTGCCCAAAACTCCCATGTACTCATGCCCGGAGCCAACCTGACTCCCTTGCACTGAACCGTACCATGGAGTTTCTCTGCACCCATGCCAGGAGCCAACCCGGGTGCGCCCGAGAGACACCCCATCCAACACCTGGATGGCGGGCCACACCCAACAAACTTCTCCTGGAATGCCATCTAGGGGCATCGAACCCATGACCACTTCGCGGACTCCGTAGCTCAGTTCGGTGCAGCAGCAGCTTGACGGTCTCAGCGGTCTCTGAGGAAGTCCGCCCGGCTTGTTCTTGCTTTGATTGTATGTACTTCTTTTGCATATTGGCGAATCATGTCTCGCCATGTTTGTCATGACTTGTAAAGAAGATTGTTGATAATACAAGACTTGTTTTTGCCTTCTATTGTATCCAGTTTATTGAGCTCGGTTTATGGTTGGAGTGTTTCTGCGCCTGGTTCCCGCTTTCCGCTTAATAAATGCGTTATCTTGATAGCTCTGAAAGTTTTACTTGGTATCAGAGCTATCTCCTGATCATCTTGAGAAATTTCAACACACCACCGTGTTCTCAGGGCCAGTAGGCCACTACTAGAACTTCAAGCTCAGGGTTGATGACCCTTACTACAGATATGAAACTCTTCAGATAGGAGTCTATGTTCTACTTGAGGGACATCCAGTTCAGGGTGCCATTAGGTTTGCCGCTCATACTACAGTTACAAGTTTGTGCACAGTCGCCGTTAGTGATGAGATTTAATAAGATAGTATTGAAATTTGTTGAAACTTACAAAGTCATATTTCTAAAACTTAAGAAATCAACGACCTAAACAGTTAAGAGAATGGTGTGTCAGAACACACAGTAGGTCGATTCTACGCATGATCATGAACTCAAGTACTAAGTCAATTTTAGAAAAATCATGCATATTTTAAAATCAAAGTAATATTCATTTACAATATATCTAAGTGTTGCTGGAGGGAGTAGTTTTTCTTACTCTTTAGTGGGCCTGACCCATTTGGAACTTGTTTTTACAGGGGGCTCAGGTCAGGGGATCCGCTTAGGATAGACGGCTCAGTCTTCAGTCGTCAGTTTGTCTAGTTGTACCACCATTATTGTACTTATTTTTATTTACAGACATTTGTATTTGTTGTACTTTACCTGTGTTTTTGATATATCAGTTATTTCAGTTTGATAGTATTTCAGTCCCTTAGTGTTATATTCAATTTTAGTTGGCTCTGTGAATTCAACTTGACAAGGTACACTTTAACCATAGTTTTACTTCACTTTTACGTTGTAAGTTTTCTTTTTAACACTTTCATTACTTTTACCTGCTTTATGCCAGTTTATGTACCATTATTTAGTTTACTTGTTATTGTGGGCCCGATCGGACTTCTGATTCATGTTAAACTTGATTAGGGTGTTATAAATAGTGACGCAAGACATGCGTCACGCTTTACTGCCACCTTGGAGTCCCACCAGTGGGCCTACCATGGATTCCACCAAGGCGGCTTTATCAAGGCTGCAGCCCGTACACCCCAACTTGTTTTTTGTCTCACCACAGGGCACATCAGGTTGTTGAGGCCGGGGATTGAACACTCGACCTCCTTGATAAAGTGTCTTTAGGCAGGCTCTCATCACCAACTGAGAGCTCTCAATGGAAACGCTACCATCTCATTGACGCTTATCCTGACCCCGTTATTTCTGCCTATGCTGATTGAGATGCTCGTGTTTTTGTTCGCATTGGCTTGCAAACAACCTTTCTGATGCGACTCTTTACTCTAAGGGTGCCAAAACTTCTCGCATATACATCCTATATTCTGATCTCTTCGTTTGGTGAACTCTCTCTCCCGATGTTGGGTATCAGGAAGTTCAATCTCTCAACGCATAACTTCTCCTGCTTCGCCCCTTCTCTACTGACCTTATCACTCAGTAGAAACATTTTCAGAAATTCCTGATGATCTGTTATGTTCTTCGTCTTTCAAATTCTTATGCGAGGATCCACCAATAGATCTTGGGAGAACCTGACACTCCCACATTAGATGTTACTATCATTGCATCTCTGCTGTTACTAAACTTCTATAGCGACCACCGCCCATGTTCTCTCCCCCCTCTGACAATTTTGCTCATTCGATTGGTCTTTACATTTAAGGATAAATGAAAACAACATACTTGAAGAATCAAAAAGTCATGTGCCCCCAAATAAATAATTTTGGCGGTGGAAAGAGGAAGTGTAAAATAATGTGAGGGCAAAAATGGTTAGCTGTAAAACACACTACGTTTGTAGGAATGATGAAAACTTGGTATAATATAAAGTCATCAAGAAAGAAGCTAAATATGCAGTAAGTAAAGTAAGAAGTCAAGTTTATAAAGAATTTTATAAATGACTAAATATCAAAGATGAAGAGCGTGACATCAATAAAATTGCTCGAGCTAAAGAGAAGAAGACAAGAGATTCAAACCAAGTTAAATGCATAGAAGATGAAACTGATACAGTTTTGATGATTGACGTGACTATTAAAGAACGATAAAAAGATAATTTTATTAGCAGTATAATGAAATTAAAGACAATGAACTGAATTTGAAAGAGTTAAGTAAATCAGAGAAATATATAAATATAATGTTTTATCGTAAAATTCAAGTATTTGAGGTAAATGATGCTCTAAAGAAGATGTAAAATGAAAAGGCGGTTGGACAAGACGATATACCCATCAAAGTATGAAAATGTCTAGAGAAAAAAGAAATTTTGTGGTTTATATGTTTCTTCGATAAGATATTGAAGTGAAAAAGGATGTCAGAAGAATGAAGAGAAAGTATCTTTGTACATTTCTATAAGAACAAAAGAGATATAAAATTGAGTTAATTACAGAGAACTTAAATTAATGAGTCATACCATGAAAACATGAGAACGAGTAATATAAAGAAGGGTATGACGAGAGACTAACATCTCAGAGAATCAATTTGGAGTCGTGTCAGGATGGTCGACCATAGAAGCTATACATCTCTTGAGGAGACTCATTGATAAGGTTCTAAAAGAGATCTTTTGAAAAGTCTTAGAAAAGAAAGGTGTACATGTATCATACATTAACACAATCAAAGATATGTATACAAATTCAGTGACAAGGATGATGACATCTAGAGGATTAACAAATGAATTCTCTATCACTGTTGGCTTACATCAAAGTTTAGCTATAAGCCAATATCTCTTTACCCTTATCTTTATTTGAGCTCACTGGACATATCCAACAAGCAATACCTTTGTGTTTATTGTTTGCAAATGATATCATTTTGGTCAATGAGACGTGCGAGGGTGTAAACACTTGAATCATGACGAGACACTTTAGAAAAGAAGGGGTTTAGGTTGAGCAGGGCAAAGACATAGTATATAGAGCTTAAATTTAGCTGTGCAAGGACGGATGACTTCGTTATTAAGTTGGGTGATCAAGATATTTCCCGTAGTGAGTGCTTTAACTATCTTGGATCGATAGTTTGAAATGATGGAGGTGTTGATAAAGACATGATACATATAATCCAAACAGGTTAGTTAAAGTGGAGAGGCGCGTCATGGATCTTATGTGATCGTAAAGTTCCATTAAAACTTAAAAGCAAGTTTTACCGTATTGCAATTAGACTAGCGATGCTATATGGTTCTGAGTGTTGGGCAGTGAATTGTATACATGAGTAAAAAATGAGTGTTACAAAGATGAGAATGTTTAGTTGGATGTTTGAACACACAAGACTGGATAAAATTAGGAATGAATGTATCATAGGGATAAGACATGAGTGACACTAATGATAGAGAAGATGCGAGAAACTTGATTAAGATGATTTGGACACGTACCAAAGAGACCATTAGAGACACCTGTTAGGTGTTGTGAGAGTTTAGTCACTAAGCATGTTAAACGGGGCAGAGATAGACCAATAAAGACTTAGAATGAAACTATAAGGAAAGACATGATGTATTTAGGCATTAATGAGATTGTGACTAAAGATATGGTACAATGGTGACAAAGGATCCATATAGCCGACCCCACTATAGTGGGGTAAATACTTGAGTGTTGTTGTTGACCAGTAGAGGAGATCATCGCGGTTGTGGTGGGCACATCGGGGGTCATGGAGCACTCTTTTTGCTCCCACTGTGGAAGGTTTAGCCATCTTGTCGAGAGGTGCTTTGTGAAGCATCCCCACCTCCGTCTTCAAGCCCATATTATTACTATTGTGCTTGAACCTTTTGCCTCACCGTCAACCCCGTGCCAAGAGTCCAACCGTTGGTTCTCCTCAGCAGATATTGTGGCGCTCATCAATTCCTCCAAGCAATCTGCCTCCATTGCTACTTCGTCAGATAGTGCACATATTTTTACTCGGGGTTAATGACTCATCGATTTGGCTGCCACCAATCATTTGACCGGAACCCTCTTCTCTTCTCGCACCTTGAAAAACATAACCGACTACTTACAGTCGTTATGGTTGGTGGCTTACTTGCTCCTGTGTGTGGATCTGGAGTTGTGACTAACACCTCTCTTCTCCAGTTGGACGACACTCTCTTCATCCCTAATTTTTCTTGCAATTTGTTGTCTGTCAATACTCTCTCATGAAAATTGCAATGCTCAAGTCTTTATCTCATTTTCTTTTATTATTTGTTATTTTTAGAACCTTCACTCGTAGAGGTTGATTGCTACTTTGACTGATCGTGATGGTCTCTACTATCTCGGCGATCTTCCCACTTCATCTGCATATGTCGTCTCTGCTTCTCTACTCCACTGACACCGTCGTTTTGGTCATCTGCCGCCAAATCTCCTCCACCAGATCATGCTCTCCTTTAGGGTCGACTCAACTTTAGAATGTGAAGCTTGCCAATATTACAAACACAATCATACTTCTTTTCCTGCTAAACTATGTAAAAGTTATATTCATCCTTTTGATCTTGTTCATTCAAACATCTGGGGTTCTTGTCCCACCAAGTCTATTGGTGCAGGTAGTATGTTTTTTGTAACTTTTATTAATGATTTTTCAGATGTACTTTAGTGTATCTATTAAAGGAGTGTTTTGAACTTTTTTCTGTCATCTCAAAATTTTATAATTAAATTTGCACTTAGTTTGATGACACTTAAAATTATTCGAATCGATAATGCGAATGAATAAATGTGCCAACAATTCTTATCTTTCTGCACCTCCTACAATATTATTCATCAGAAGAATTGTGTGTGTACATCCCAACTAAATGAGGTAGCTGAAAGGAAAAATCATCTTCTCGATGTTACTCGAATAGTTTGTGATAGATGAATGTTCCCTGCTCCTATTGAGGCAATTTGATTTTCATTTCTCTAATTAATTGTTTACCTACTTCTTTCCTCAGGTTAAGACCCCTTTCTCTTTTCTATATCCCACCGGCACGCCTTTTTTATTTACCCCACATCTGTTTGATTGTACTGTTGTTGTCCACACTCCTACATCTGTTCACCATGAACTCTCTGCTTGCACCACCAAATGTATCTTCATGGGGTTCTCTCAGACTTAAAAGGGATATTGTTGTTTTGACCCTATCTCCAAACTACAGTTACTCTACCGACATCACCTTTTTTGAGTCTATCCCTTATTTTTCCGAGAACTGAGGGACCCTTCCTCTCAACATTCCTCCTCTCTCTACAACTTCTCCTCTTCCGACCTTTGTTCCCGATCATTCATGATCCTTCCCTTAATATCCCGCAGCCGACACCAACTCCTGCATGTGTCCCTCATACTTCACCCTTTCTATATCCTTGGCCGCCGAGCTCGTAGAGTTACCGGAAGAAGCCATAGAGGCACGCCGCAGAACCAGAGGACCTAGGAAGACCGCCGCGGAAAGAGCAGGAGGCCGCTCGACAAGGCGAAAATTTTTACGTCCGGGCTCCGGTTGGTCCGGGTGATCTCCGCGGAGATCAACAACGATCTTCACAGAGATTGAACGGGTTCTCCACATCCCTTTGTTTTTTTAGTTTAGATCATTACCATGTATTGTTCCACGCGGCGACACCCTAGCAATCCCGGACCTAGATTTAGGAACGGAGCCCGGACAGAAAAATCTCCCCGACAAGGCCGCTGCGGGAAGGACAGGAGACCGCGACCAAGAAAGCGGAGAAAAGAGGACTAGTCCGCACCGACAGCTCCCAGGCCAGTGTTATCCTCTTCAGAAGGTTCCCACGCTTCAGTAGGCTCGGACTTGGATTTTCCCATTGCTTTGCGCCAAGGGCCACGGGCGAGCACGCAACATCCTCTTACTAATGTTGTCTCATATGCCAATCTCAGCCCCTATTGCAACAAGTTTGCATGGGGGCTCTCTACCACCATTGTTCCCGTTACATATGGGGAAGCTCTTTGTATACCTTGCTGGAAAGTTGTAACGCCCGATTTCTACAAGTGAAAGACAAAAACTGGAAGCTACCGCACTGCGGTAGTAGTTACCACCAATGTAAAATTAATTCAAAACTAGTTCATTTTGATGTTGTTCTCTGTTTCTTACCGCGTGCAGCCTAGGGGATACCGCAGTTTTGCCGCATGTGGTAGAATTCATTATGAATGGCCCGTAATGCTTGGGAGATACCGCCACACTGTAGCTCCCTGGCGGATCAAGTTATTTATGACCCACGATCACAATCATTGAACCTTTTATGATCCCAAATTTTGGGTTTCACCCTCGCCATTAATGTCGATTTGGAGGTGTTTGGAGGAGTATAATGGAGGAAAGGGGGCACCCACGGACACCAGTGGCCCGGGGTACCCCTCCTGTTGTTTTCTTGCAGCCAAACTGCCTCCACTCTTGCGACCGGGCACTAGGGCGTGAGTCCTAGCGCTTGGTATGGGTGGCCAGCCATGGCCGGTCCTGGGTCGGTCTGATTCGGGCCGGGAGCCCCGTGGAAACTTTTGGTATCTGTTTTGTTGGAAGCGATAACATTGGGCACAAACACAGTAACAAGAGAAGCAAACAACTTCTTATATATCTTCAAGAGGTTACAAAATTTACAAAACGACTTCACACATATACAAACTACCCACAACTAGTTATTACAACTTCACTAGTTTGTTACAACTTGACACCACAACACACTTATAACTGCAAAAGTCGCACACTTGATCACTTATCCTCCTGCTAAAAGTCACCAAGAGAAGTTTGCCACCTTCTAGCCGCTTAACCGCAGTTACCGCCAGCGGTTAGCCTTACCGCCGCACACTAGCCGCACCATCCGCCTTCTACTATCCAAAAACTTTACACTGATGTTACGACCAACAACTTACTGCCTTATCGTCGGGCGCTAGCCACACTGCTCGTGACTTCTATCCGCAGTCCTCTTCTCCTAGCCGCACTTTATTAACCGCAGACCACCAAAATCTTTTGACTGAACTGTTGTTCTATAGAAATGAAGGGGGTATGGCCCCTTATTTATAGTGTGGTGGGGAATATTCCGGAAGTTCTTAAAAATTCAAAAACAAAATATATTTTTTTAAATATTTTCAATATTTAATATTTTTAACACTCCCCCTCAAACTTGGCAACTCATGTCTAGTTCGCTCTTGCATTTCAGAAACGTCTCAGCCTTCAACATCTTGGTGAAGATGTTCTTGCTCACGAAGAAAGTGATACCTTCTCTCAATGTGCTTGCTGCGCCCATGCCGCACTGGATTCTTCGCTAGCTGAATAACGAACATGTTATCAAGAACCTCTTGTGGATGGTGTAACTTATGTAGGATAATTCTTAACCAAATTGCCTGACATATACAAGAAGCCGCTGCGATGTATTCAGCTTCATAGACAAGGCAATTGTTGTCTACTTCTTGGAACTCCATGAGAATACAGTTTGTTGATGCGGAAATGGCACCACTTAGTTAACGACGTTCAGTCTCGCGAGAGAGATAAAGAGATAGAGAGATTGCGGGGATATGGGAGAGGAGACGATGAGACTGCCGAGTAGCTGGTTATTTTGAGCCGCGAGTGAAGAAAACAAGATAAGAGGGAGAGAGAAAAGAGGTGCCGCTAGCATGAGGCGAGATCAGACTTCGCCCGCCGCGTCAAATGCCACTCCTGCGACAGGCTTTCTCTTTATATAAAAACCTGTGTTACAGCTGAGGTTGAGTTCTCTTACATAGAAAAGAGAATTAAGAGGAAAATATAACAAAGGAAAAAGGAGCTGGCGGCTTGAGAAGAGTAGGCCGCTCAGGCTGATGCGGGCTGCTCAGGCTGCTCGGTTTGATTTCTCAGGCCACACGGTTCGCCTAGCCGCGCAGGTCGCTAGGCCTCCTGATGTTGTCCGCTGGTTCAGGCCGCTCGACTTGATGCCTCAGGCCGCAAAGTTCGCCTAGCCGCGCAGGTCGCTAGGCCGCCGACGACAAAAGCCAAGAGTCTAGCCGCGCGGGCTAGTCGCTGAGTCCGCCATGGCAGACTGCTGATTTCCTCGCTGAAGGATCCAAGTTCCAGAGTTTAGCCGCATAGGGTAACCGCTGAGGTCGCCCGGGTTGACTTGAAGACTACCCGCTTCTAGTGCTAGCGGATGGAGATTTGTAGCCACAGAGTTGACACTCTAACTTGCCCCCTCGACTGTCCTCCCTCTCTGAAGAGGTATGAAGGTCTATTTATAGGCTGGAGGAGGTTACGTCTAGAACTGGGCTTGATGACGTCACCCCGATGATACGGGCAAGCTGTGATCGAGTTCGCGACATGCTGCGGCTGAAGAGTAGCTCACCTACTGCTGGGAGAAGCCAACGCTGGGAGGCTAAAGATGTCTCTGGCGGACTGCGCGAAGAGTCCGCCTGGTATAATGCGGATTGGGTGAGTCCGCCTCCGCTGCTAGATGAGACTAGTCTGCCACCTTCTGGCGGCCTGATGTTGAGTCTGCGCTGTGCTGTGCGGCTTGACGGGGAGTCCGCCTACTTTTGATTGAATAGAGCTGGAGTCCGCCGAGTCAGCCCTTGCTTGATGAAGGTAACCGCTCTATTCGGGCGGTTAGCGAGTGGAGGCCGCCTTCCTGGCGGCTGGAGGGAGTAACCGCCCTAACCAGGCGGTTAGCAAGAGGAGGCCGGGCGCCTGCCTTCGACGGGTATAGCTGAAGTCCGCTCCTGCTGAGTGAGTAGAGCTGGAGTCCGCCTTTTGCTGGGCGGAAAAGACAAGCCCACGTCGTGCTGGGCGGATACCGGGAACAAGAGTCTGCGCCTATCGCGTGGAAAGGACTTGAATCCGCCGCCTTGCTTGGCGAATACTGCGAACTGGAGCTCGCGCCTGCTGTGTTGGGAAGACCTGAGTCCGCGCCAGGGCTGGGTGGATACTGCGAGCAGGAGACCACGTCTGTTGATCAGAGAGTAGAGCAGTCCTCCTATGAGCGGGGCAGTTCGCCGATGAACAGGGCAGTCCGCACCTGTTGAATAGAGAACCATTTCACGGTTAGCCGACCTAACCGCGTGGCCTGCAGGGGCAGACTGTAGAAGCAGTCCGCAGCCCCCTGCAGAACACGCGGTTGCTACACGGATGTGGCGGTCAGACCAGGGAGACCGCCCTAGCCGCGCGGTCCGGGCGGATAGAAAAGCCTATCCGCCCAAAAAAGAAGGGCCTGGACATGTTGCGACCTGCAAGCTAGCTACCTTGCGAGGAATCACCGATTTCTGGGTTAACATTATCCCCACACTTTTTTAAGTCCCGAAAGGAACTTCGAAAAAGTAAGAGACCCACGAAAATCGTGATCCACCCTCAAAAGCTGGCCAAAAAGAGACATGAAGTAGCAAGTACCTGATGTCTCTTCTCAGAATGGTCTGATAACACTTACTCTTTCTTCTATAAGGAAGAGATTGTAAATAAAAAAAGACACATCTCGTGTGTACCTGAATCATTCTCGCAAAGTGAAGAAGACTTGTGAATGTCTTCTATTGAACTCTGCAAAACAAAGGTGAGAGGAGGTATAGAAGAACAATAGCTTGCAAGTACCTGATGGGAGCTTGCAAGCAGCTGCTAATCTCTGCAATTAGAAGAGTAAGAAGCAAAAATAAAAGAAAAAGAACTTGCAAGTACCTGAAGGGAATTTGCGAATATCTGCTAATCTCTACAAAAAGAAGATTAAGAAACAGATATGAAAGAAAAAGAGCTTGCAAGTATCTGAAGGGAACTTGCAAATATCTACTAATCTCTGCAAAAAGAAGAGTAAGAAGCAGATATGGAAAGATAATAACTTGCAAGTACCCGAGGGAGAACTTACAATCATCTGCTAATCTCTGTAAAAAGAATAGTAAGAAGTAGATATAAAAGAAAAAAACTTCCAAGTGCCTGAAGGGAACTTGCAAATATCTGCTAATCTCTGCAAAAAAGAAGAGTAAGAAATAGATATGAAGGAAAAAAAACTTGCAAGTACCTGAAGAGTATTTGCAAATTTCTGCTAATCTTTGCAAAAAAAGAGAGTAAGAAACAGATATGAAAGAATAATAACTTACAAGTACCTGAGAAGAACTTGCAATGATCTGCTAATCTCTGCAAAAAGAAGAGTAAAAAGCAGATATAACGGAAATACAAAGCGTGGGCACCTGTTAAATGTTGAGATGATAAGGAAGATATAATTGGACAGCAGAAAGAATATCCAACAAACTCAGCTATCAACTGAGTAAAAGAATGGGCAGAACCGAGTAGGGATCAACCCATAACAATAATCTTCTTACTCAATCAAATATGATATCCACAATGTGAAATCCGGATCAGCCAGGTGAAACCACTTTGATTAGACTTCAATAGCATTGTTTGTCGACAAAGAGAACCAGATTTTTTGATCAAATGATTGGTGCCGAAAAATACTCAATAAGTATAGCAGAGGCAATGCCAGCGAATAAAGGTTTATATGAGCTGAGTATATAAGGCACTCATAAGCATGAAATATGATGCTACAAATCCTTCAGAGAGTTTGAATTTAACCTGTCAACCTTAAGGAAAACAATTTTGCACAAAAGCGGAAAAAATGCGGATGAACCGCGCTCCCTTGGAAGGGCACAAAAAGGAAAAAATGCGGACGAACCGCGCTCCCTTGGAAGGGGTCAAAAAGGAAAAAATGCGAACGAACTTCGCTCCCTTGGAAGGGCTCAAAAAGAAAAAACAGAATCATAAGAAGGAACAATGGACTCAAAAACTTTTAGGCGACCACTAAGAAGTGGGTTTGATTGCCGCAAAAAGCTTTAGGGAGACCACTAAGAAGTGGGTTTAGTTGCCGCAAAAAGAAAACTCAGGCCAACTTGTTTCATGTGGGTTTAGTTGCCGTAAAGTTTCAGAGAAATGTTTGATTGCGCAAAGTTTCCAGAACAAATTCAATCGTGCGAACGATTGAAAAGCATGATTGAAGGAGATTGGGTAAGACAAACTTTACCACTAATAAATTTTGGAAGCAATCCTAACACTGAGTAAGTACTCGAAGTTGCTAAAGGCTTTTACAAGGATGCTTTTAAGCAATATATTCATGGAACTTGCCTTTCTTTAGCAATTTCTCCACGAGCTTATGGAGAGCTCAACATTTCTCTGTATCATGACCCCCACACATGTGGTATTGGCAAAATAAATCTTTGTGACATCTTCCGACCAGGTCGTATATGGAGAGGCCATTCGAAACCTGGCTCTTGTTTGATAATGCGAAGAGCTTCCTACATAGAGATACGTAAGTTTGTATACTTTCTTTTTGATCTAGCCTGCTTGTATTGGCGAGAAGCATGAAGCTCGTTATCATAGGTCCGAATTGATATATCAGAGGTATTAAGACTTGATTCTGAATGCTTTGATTGAGGTGCAGATGAATTCCCATGATCATGATATGTTTCATGTTGAAATAGCGGAAGATTAGGATCCTTTTCGTATTGCAAAAAGTTGTTGTTACGATCAAGAGGTAGATAGTCTTGAGATCCATCCAGCTGATGACATGAAACCTTTTCTTGCGCTCGAGCCATCTGATTTAAACGAGATGTATAGCCAGAATTCATCGCTTTATCTTCAACAAACATATTTGCATAATCAATAAGATCCCTATAGGTTTGAACCCCTTTATAGCAATTTCAAAATTTAGAGGGCCTTCTCGAAGTCCGCTTATGAAAGCACATTTGTAATAGTCTTGATTAGCATTGACAACGTCAAGAGTTTTCTTTTGGAACCGGTCGATGAAACGAGCATTAGACTCATCATCTCCTTGCTTGATCTGAAAAAGAGATGATACGTCTTTCTTTCTCTTCCTAAAGGTTCCAAACCTTGAGAGAAATTGTGTTTGAAGATCGCTAAAACAAGTTATTGATAGAGGTGGTAAATGATAGAACCAGTCCAACATTTGGGCTCCAAGGGCGATAATAAAGAGCTTGCATTTGATCCCGTATGATAGAGCTTTCAATGAAACAATTGATACTAGATCATTTGTTCCAAAATAGATTGGCAGACGAGGTTCTTTGAAATCATATGGAACCACTTGTCCTTGAATGTGGGATGCAAAGGGATAAGAAACTTGCTTTTCTCCTGCATTAGATGTTAGTCCATCAGCCATGTGAAAGTAAGAATTCATACTTAACCTGATGGCGCTATGAGGCAAGAGGGATTCTTCTGCCCTAGGTTGCAAAAAGGATCAAAGGTTATAGCTGTTTGAAGCTTGGGTGCATCTTGAATTCAATCCTTCTTCATTGCAACTGCTGTTCATCAACTGCTCAGAATCTGAAGGTCGCGTGATAACTGTTGATGCGAAAATGACACCACTTAGTTAACGGCGTTCGGTCTCGCGAGAGAGATAAAGAGATAGAGAGATTGCGGGGATATGGGAGGGGAGACGATGAGACTGCTGAGTAGCTGGTTACTTTGAGCCGCGAGTGAAGAAAATGAGAGAAGATGGAGAGAGAAAAGAGGTGCCGCTAGCATGCGGCGATACTAGACTTCGCCCGCCGCGGCAAATGCCACTCCTGCGACGAGCTTTCCCTTTATATAAAAACCCGTGTTACAACTGAGGTTGAGTTCTCTTACATAGGAAAGAGAATTAAGAGGAAAATATAACAAAGGAAAAAGGAGCTGGCGGCTAGAGAAGAGTAGGCCGCTCAGGCCGCTGCGGGCTGCTCAGGCCGCTCGGCTTGATGTCTCAGGCCGCACGGTTCGCCTAGCCGCGTAGGTCGCTAGGTCGCCTGATGTTGTCCGCTGCTTCAGGCCGCTCGGCTTGATGCCTCAGGCCGCACAGTTCGCCTAGCCGCGCAGGTCGCTAGGCCGCCTGACGACAAAAGCCAAGAGTCTAGCCACACGGGCTAGTCGCGGAGTCCGCCATGGCAGACTGCTGATTTCCTCGCTGAAGGAGCCAAGTTCCAGAGTTTAGCCGCATACGGTAACCGCTGAGGTCGCCCGGGTAGACTTGAAGACTACCCGCTTCTAGTGCTAGCGGATGGAGATTTGTAGTCGCAGAGTTGACACTCTAAGTTGCCCCCTCGACTATCCTCCCTCTCTGAAGAGGTATGAAGGTCTATTTATAGGCTGGAGGAGGTTATGTCCAGAACTGGGCTTGATGACGTCACCCCGATGATACGGGCGAGTTGCGATCGAGTCCGCGACATGCTGCGGGCTGAATAGTAGCTCGCCTACTGCTGGGAGAAGCCGACGCTGGGAAGCTAAAGATGACTCTGGCGGACTGCGCGAAGAGTCCGCCGGGTATAATGCGGATTGGGTGAGTTCGCCTCCGCTGCTGGATGAGACTAGTCCGCCACCTTCTGGAGGCTTGATGTTGAGTCTGCGTTGTACTGTGTGGCTTGATGGGGAGTCCACCTACTTCTGAGTGAATTGAGCTGGAGTCCGCCGAGTCAGCCCTTGCTTGTTGAAGGTAACCTATAAGCGGGGCAGTCCGCCGCCGATGAGCAGGGCAGTCCGCACCTGTTGAATAGAGAACCATTGCGTGGTTAGCCGACCTAACCGCACGGCCTGGAAGGGCGAACTGTGGAAGCAGTCCGCAGCCCCCTGCAGAACACGCGATTGCTGCACGGATGTGGCGGTCAGACCAGGGAGACCGCCCTAGCCGCGCGGTCTGGGCGGATAGAAAAGTCTATCCGCCCGAAAAAGAAGGGCCTGGACAGGTTGCGACCTGCAAGCTAGCTACCTTGGGAGGGATCGCCGATTTCTGGGTTAACACATTTGTTCCCATATGAAAAGCATACCCCAAAGTGCTTTTCCGGTCATTCACATCTCCATAGTCATTGTCGAGTACTCGGCTAAGTTCAACTCATAAGTTGTAGAATACAACAAGCCATGACCTCTCGTGTCGTTCACATATCTTAAGATCCTTTTGCTTTAGTGAAGTGATCTTGCTTCGTCTCTTCCCTGTATCTGTTGACAACTCCAATAACATACATAATGTCAAGTCTAGTGAAAGATAGATAGCACATACTTCCAACTAGACTCTTTAAAAGCGTAGAGTCAACTGCTTCATCCTTCGAGTCTTTCCTCAGCTTCACCCTCGAATTTGCAGTAGATATAACATTGTGATTCTCCTTTCAGAACTTATGCAGCATCTCCTCCGCATGCTTCTTCTGTGAGATAAAAATCTCATTCTTCTACTATTATACCTCTATTCCCATAAAGTAGATGAGTTTGCCCAAATCAGTCATTTTGAAATCCTTCATTGTCTTCTTGAACTTCTCAAATATAAGATGGTTATTGTCAGGGATTATAATGTCGTCAACATATATGCATACGACTATGATATCTCCATTCTTTTTCGCCTTCGTGTTGAGTGTTTACTCAGACAGACTCTTCATGCCACGTTTCGCTGGAAGTATGCATCTATTCTTTCATTCCACACATGTGGCGCTTACTTCAACCCGTATAATGCATTCTTCAGCTTGTAGACCTCCTCTTGTCCTGTCACAACGTATCCAGGAGGATGCTGAACATAAACTTCATCTTCTATGTACCCGTTCAGAAATGCAGACTTGACATTCATCCAACAGATCTTTCACTTATTTTGAGCTACTAGTGCAATCATCAGACCGATGGTGTCCATCCGTGCCACTAGAGTGAAGTCCTCATCGCAGTCCACACCTTGGACTTGTCTGTACCCTTTTGCGTCGAGTCTTGCCTTTTGCTTCTCCACTTCTCCTTCTTTGTTGGTTTTCACTCGATATACCCACTTCACACCTATGAGCTTGTGACCTACTGATAGAGTGAACAACTCCAAAGTATCATTCTTCTTGATGAATGTCATCTCCTCATCCATTACCTTCCCCCAAGTCTTCTCCTGAGCAGCTTCTTTGTACGAGTACGGCTCGCAATCTGCTAAAAGATAATATAAAAAAATTAACATTTATTGGCTCCGTTTTTTTGTAGATCTCCTCTAACCTTCTTACCATTGACTGAGGTCTCTCAGAACTGCTCCTGCTGGTACTAATTCCACTAGAGTAGGGGGTAGAAGCTCCCCTTGGATCTCTGCTTGGTGGTGATGGTGGTTCAACTCCACTATTCTCAACTCCGGCTTCATGACTACTTTCATCATCGTCATCGTCAAAAAAAACATCCCTTTGGCGCTTCTTTCTTCCTCATCCCAGCTCTAACTTGCTATCTTCTTCGAACATGTCATCTCTTGAGATGACCGAATTCTTTGTCACTGACTTGTATTTCTTGTAAGCTTTGCTAATCGGAACATAGCCTATAAATATACATTTCTCACTCTGATCATCTAACTTCCTCCTCTTTTGATCAGGGATGTGGGCATATGCTACACACCCAAATACTCTCAAGTGTTCAGTGTTGTGGATATCGACCGACATGTCCGACATGAAGGTTTGTGAGCAAAAATGACAAAACCGGTGCAAATTTTATGTGTGGCGTTTTGAAAATAGCGCACCGGCATGTCAGTTTTAATCGACATGCCGGCCCCAAAAAACTCCCATATCGGGTGTTTTTTAAGTTAATTTTTTTTATTTAAATATTAGTTTTATATTTTATTAATGAAAAGAGCGGGGTCAGGCTGCTGTTTTAACTCCCCCGATCCCGCTCATTTCATTATATCTCGTCGCTCTGCCCTAGCTCTCCCCGTCGCTCCTGCCCTAGCTCTCCCGCGCGCGTCGGTGGCACTATCTCTCTGGTTCTTTCTTCTCCCTGCTTGCTGGTGCTCTCTGGTTCTCTGGTGCTCTCTAGCTCGTTGTTGCTCTCCCTCTCTCGCGCGCTGTCGACACACTCTCTCTGGTTCTTTCTTCTCCCTGCTCGCTGGTGCTCTCTGGTTCTCTGGTTCTCTAGTTATCTGGTGCTCTCCCCCTCTCGCGTGCTGTCGGCACTTTATCTCCCTGGTTATTTCTTCTCCCTGCTCGCTGGTGCTCTGTGGTTCTCTGGTTCTCTGGTGCTCTCTAGCTCACTGATGCTCTCTCTCTCTCGCGTGCTGTCAGTACTTTATCTAACTGGTTCTTTCTTCTCC
The DNA here is from genome assembly GCA_039583875.1 of Platanthera guangdongensis. Classification (NCBI taxonomy): domain Eukaryota; kingdom Viridiplantae; phylum Streptophyta; class Magnoliopsida; order Asparagales; family Orchidaceae; genus Platanthera; species Platanthera guangdongensis. The sequence goes on from CM077161.1 coordinate 162,561,681, forward strand.
CTGCTCGCTGTTGCTCTCTCGACTAGTTCATTCTTCTCCCTACCTCCCCCTCTCATTCTATCGCTTTGCATTTTGTTTTTTTGTGTGTTGGTTGTTGTGCTAGCTGTCGGCTATAGCATGGTGGCTGCCTTGTGGGTTGTTACTGGTGTCTGCCGATTTAGTTGTTGGTGGCTGCCCTGTTGCTTTATTTGTCTTATTAGTTGCTGCTGGAAGCTTTCTTTGATTGCCCTGTGCATGCTCTCTGGGCTAGAAGAAAGAACCAGAGACATGTTGTCGGGCATGTCGGTCCGCTATTTTATTTGTGGCTGTCTTGCTGGTTGTAGCATAGTGGTTGCGCTGTTGCTTTATTTGTCTTATTAGTTGCTGCTTTATTTTTATTTGACACGTTTATTAATCAACAAATGATTTGAAATATCCCTATTAATAGTTATTTATCCAATTTCATTTTGCAATCAATGATGCATGTATATCCAATCACATTTTTAGTTGCACTGCTGCTTTGTGTCTTTTAATAAATAAAATGTGAGATGCTTTGAAAATTTGAATGATACTTGAATGCTTTGTTCATTTTGTTGGATACTTTGAAAGTTTGAATGATAGTTATAACTTTGTATACTAGTATATTACTGAGAATGCAAAATGTTGTCGGATAAATAAAATATTGCGTTGATAATATAAAATATATTTGAAGATCTAATGATCTAATGAAGTTATGAGACTTTTATGATGTTGATTTTTTTTTCAACTAGTAATTTTTCTCGTGATATAGTCATGTAAAATATTTTTTCATTTCATCTAACTAATATTAATTTCATTTCTTGCCCTATTAGAATGACTTCTTTTGTTGGTTGAAGTGAGGTTCCCGTATCACTGGTACCAACTGGTAGAGATCCGTTCTGGCCATTTGGTGAGAAGTTGGTACATATATAATTAATTGATTATTAAAATCCGATATATGAAATATCTCTGATATATCCCCCGATATATAAAAAACTGACATGAAAACCCAAACCGACGTGTCCCCGACATCCGACATCTGCAACATTGCAAGTGTTGCACACTTATCTTCCATTTACTCCATGTCTCATATAGAGTCTTGAACTTTACACTCTTCGTAGGACGTCAGTTTAGCAAATACACATCACATTGTACTGCCTCAACCAAGAACATCTTTGATAACTACTTACCCTTGATCATACTCCTTGCCATGTTTAGAATTGTCAGATTCTTTCTCCCCACATCTCCATTTCGCTAAGGCGAGTATGCTACTGTCAACTAATGATCAATTTCATGTTTTTTGCAGAAAACATCAAATAGCTTTGAGGCGTACTCCTCACCTCGATCAGTCCTGATCACCTTCTGTGACTGCCCAGTCTCCTTCTCTGCCATCACCTTGAATTTCTTGAACTTGTCAAGGGATTATGACTTCTCCTTCAAGAAGAAGTATACCCAACACTTCCGATTGAAGTCATTAGTGAAAGTGATATAGTATTTGCTTCAACCAACCGAAGTTATGCCAAACGAACCAGTAATGTTTGAATTAACCAACTCAAGATGTCTCATTGTTCTTCAACTCTTCCTTCCTTCAAATGCCTGTATCTTTTTCTTGCCCTTTTTACATGCTTCAAGGTTTTCTGTGGAGGTAAGATCTTCGGCAGATCTTCCTCCATTTTTGCCTATGATAGAAGCTCTAAACCACTGAAACTTAGATGACCCATCTTAAGATGTCACAACCAAGTTTCTTCTTCATAGGCATGCCGTCTCCTCGACATCCATCTTCAACGTAAAGAGACGATTCGTCACCATCTTTACCTTCACTCTCTTCCTTGTTGGTTTCACATCACCAACATTTCATCTCTCAATTGGATGCAGTAGCCTTTTTCCACTAGTTGTCCAAGGCTTAAAATGTTACTTTTCAAGCCTGAAACATATAACACATCCTGGATGTGCACCTTCTAACAATTCAAGGTGACCACTATGACTCCTTTTCCTTCCTCAGATATCTTCGGAGCGTCGCCAAAACTATCCTTACCAAAACTTGGTTCAAGGTTAGTAAACAACTCCTCATCACACATGTGATTACTGGCTTCTGTGTCCAAGTACCAGCCATCATTCCTTCTACTTTTAGTTCCTCTATAAGTCAAGAATATCATTAGATCACCGCTAGTGATGCTTGCTTCTGTACAGTGGTTGGCCTCCTCTATTCTCCTCGGACGTCTGCAGTCATAGCTCATGTGCCCAAATTGGTTACAGTTGTTACACTGGACTTGGGCCATTCGACCACGACCTCTTCCTCTTTCTTCTTGCTCCCTTGCATGAGCATTCTCTACATCTCTCTGGAAGTTCTGATTTCTTCCTTGATATCTTCCTCCTCTTCTTGCTCTATCTCCGTCTTGATAACCTCAACCTCGCTAGCCACCACCTCGCCCGAAACTCTCTCCAAAATTCAGTTGTGTTTGAAGTACTTGTTCCAAGCCACTTGACCCTTCATCCTACACATTGTGATATTCATGAGCTTGCAGAGAGCCCACAAGATCATTGATAGAGATCTGAACTGGATGCTTCGATTCTTCTATCGCCACCACTACATTGTTGAATTTCTTGATAGTGATCACAAAAGTTTCTCTATGATCCTTACGTCGTCAAGCGTCTTTCTGTTGCGCTTCATCTCAGTTGCAACCGTTCGCAAACGAGTTATATAGTCTCAATCTTCTCATAATTCTACATCTTCAGAACTTCGAACTGAGCTCAGGGATAGTGCAATTTTACCTTATGTGCTTCATCAACACCTTGCATGAAGCGTTGCAAGGTCTCCTATGTTTCTTGTGAGGTCTGAGCATCTGAGATTTTCTCAAAGGTTGTTTTATCAACCCCTTGGTATAACAAGAAGAGATGGCTTTCTTGTCTCTCTTCCTTGCTTCTCTAAATGTTGTCTTATGCGCATTAGTCAATGCTGTCTCTTGTTCAGTAGTTGACTCTTCATGGCCATCTTTCACTATCTCTCATAGCTCCTTTGATGATAGCAACACTCTCATCTTGATGCTCCAATTCTCATAGTTTGTTTCAGTCAGTTTGGGAATTTGAGACGTAAGAGTGTTTGCCATCTCCATCTCTTCAACCTCTTCACCTCTTCAACTCTTCGGACTTACTTCCAAGGTTCTAAACCAAGCTCTGATATCACTGTTGGATATCATTGTTGGAAGCGATAACAATGAGCACAAACACAATAACAAGAGAAGCGTACAACTTCTTATATCTCTAAGAGGTTACAAAATTTACAAAACGACTTCACGCACATACAAACTACACACGACTAGGTATTACAACTTCACTAGTTTGTTACAACTCAACCCCACAACTCACTTCGAACCGCAGATGTCGCACACTTGATCACCTATCCTCCTGTTGGAGGTCGCCAAGAGAAGTTTGCCATATTCTAGCCGCTTAACCACAGTTATCGTCGACGGTTAGCCTTATCGCCACTCGCTAGCCACGTTGTCCGCCTTCTGCTATTCACAAAATTCACACAGAGGTTACCACCAGTCTTACAACCAGCTTCTTACCGCTGGGCGCTAGCAACACTGCTTGTGACTTCTATCCGCAGTCCTCTAAAATCTTTTGCCTGAATTGCTGTTCCGTAGAAATGGAGGTATGGCCCCCCCATTTATAGTGTGGCTGGGAATATTCCGAACATTCTTTAAAAATCAAGACAAATAAAAAATATTATATATTTTCAATATTTAATATTTCTAACATGTTTGGGGGGTCCAACAAGCTCAATTTTGCGGAAAATTTGGTTTGTTGAAATCGTCTCATTGTGGCCTCAATTTATTTTTTGGGGAACCCAACAACTCTTACTCTTACACTAAGCTTGCATCAATTTTGTAAGAAATACTTAATTAGGAATTTTAAATATGGAAACATTTAATATTTTTGGATTTTCTTGAATTTTTAGAATATTTTAGAAAATATCCGCCATCCTATAAATTGGGGTCCAATCCCCTCATTTATACAAAACAGTAGTTCAGACGAAAGATTTTGGAGTTCCGTGGTTATCAAGTTGCGGCTAGGAGAAGAGGTTTGTTGTTGGCAGTTTGCAAGCAGTGCGACTATGCCCGACGGTATGGCGGCAAGGCCCGACGGTAAGCAGCGGCGATAGGCGATAGCAATGGTGATAATCTGCGGTTAGCAGTAGGTGGACAACGCAGCTAGAGAGTGGCGCAGTAAGGTTAAACGTCGATGGTAACTGCGATTAAGTAGCTAGAAGATATGAAACTTCTCTTGGCGACCTCCAGTAAGAGGATGGGGGATAAGTGTGCAACCTCCACGGTTAGAAGTGATTTGTGTGTGAAGTTGTAATACCTATTTTGGGTAGTTTGATGGTTGAGTTGTATGTGTGAAATTCTATTGCAATTTGTTTAACTTCTTGAGGACAAATATAAGTTGTTTGCTTCTTGTTAATTGTTGTTGTGCCCACTGTTAACGCTTTCAACAATGGTATCAGTCGCCGAAGAGTTGAAGAGTTAAAGAGTTCATTAGTGATGGAGATGACCAATGCTCTTCCATCCCAAGTTGAGTAAGATAAACTATAGGAACTGGAGCATCCAGATGAGAGTGCTGTCAGCATTAAAAGAGCCGTGGGAGATAATGGAAGATGACTATGAAAAGCCAACTACTAAACAATAAGTGATATTAACTAATGCGCAAAAGACAACACTTAGAGAGGCAAGGAAGAGAGACAAGAAAACTCTATTCTTGTTATACCAAGGGGTTGATGAGACAACCTTTGAGAAGATCTCACATTCTTGAACCTCAAAAGAAGCATGAGAGACTCTGCAACAGTCCATGCAAGGTGTTGATAAAGCAAAAAATGTGAAATTGCAATATCCCCGAGCTGAGTTTGAAGTTCTGAAGATGTAGAACTATGAGAAGGTTGACAATTATGTAACTCGTCTGCGGACGATTGCAAATGAGATGAAGCACAATGAAAAGACACTTGATGATGCAAGGATCATGGAGAGATTTCTACGATCACTATCAAGTTCAATTATGTGGTGGTGGCAATAGAAGAATCGAAGGATCTTACTCAGATCTCTATCGATGAACTCATGGGCTCTCTACAAGCTCATGAATATCGCATGTTGCAGTATGAAGGGTTAAGTGGCATGGAGCAAGCACTGCAGACTCAACTAAACTTTGGAAAGACTTTTGGATGAGGAGGTGGACGAGAGGCCGAGGTTATCAAGGCAGAGGCAGTGGAAGATGAGCAGGAAGAAATCAAAACTTCTAGAGAGATGTGATGCAAGCTCATGCATGGCAGAACGAAAGAAGAGGACATGGTCGAAAGGCCCAAGTCCAGTGTTACAACTATAACCGGTTTGAGCACATGAACTATGATTGCAGACATCCGAGGAGGACAGAGGAGACCAACCACTATGCAGAAGTGAACAACACTGGCGGTGATCCAGTGATGTTCTTGTCATAAAAAGGAACTGAAGGTGGAATGAATGAAGTATAGTGCTTGGACATAGGAGCCAATGACCATATGTGTGGTGGGAAAGAGCTGTTTACTGATTTTGAACCAAGTCTTGGTGAGTTTAGTTTTTTATGACGCTTCAAAGATCTCAGTAGAGGAAAAAATGAGTGATAGTGGTCACCTTAAATGGCGAGAAGGTGCACATCCAGGATGTGTTCTATGTTTCAGGCTTGAAGAGTAACATCTTAAGCTTTGGACAACTGGTGGAGAATAACAACAACTAATGACGAAGAAGCTTGACTGCGACATCTCAGGTTGGGTCATCTAGGCTTTAGTGATTTAAAGCTTCTATCACATGCAAAGATGGTGGAAGGTCTACCAAAAATCTTACCACCACAAAAGATCCGTGAAGTATGTTATTGCGATGTCGGGGGAGGGTAGGCGGTGGTGGGGAAAATAGTGTGTGAGAGAGAGAGAAGGAAGAGGAGATTAGGGTTAGAGATTAGAGGAGGGGAAAGATACATTCATCCAAGTTACGAATTACGTGGTCCGCTTGCCCTCTTATAGTGGCGAGGAGCGAATACAAAAGGAAATACGCAAAATAGGAAATATAGAAAATACTAAAAACGTCTCAAACAAATAATACAATATATTTAATTAGCAACATATTTAATATTTAAATATTCCCCGCGCCGACCCCTCCTGAGTCGTCCTCGTCCGTCCAAGCCGCTCCTGATGCACCCGGTTCGTATTCATCGGTTTTCGCCGCGTCCGCCCCGCATATTTGTAATAATGTCGCCGTCTGAAAAATATGCCTTATCCCCAAGACAGTCGTCGGAGTGGCCGCGGTCGAAGTGATTTTGGGGCAATCAGTTGGCATCAGACTCCATACGGGAAGACCTAGCGACATAGACCATTTGCGAGCCGGAGTATCCTTGAAAGTGGTAGCGACGACCAAGTAGCTTGGTTGGGTGGTTCGGCGCCAGCTGCCGTCTTTCTTCCGGACTCGTTGGTCCGGTGGCAGTCCTCTCGGAGGCTAGATGGCATCAGTGAGCGCGGTCGAAAGCTCCTGGTGGTTCGTCGGGAAAGGAAGAGGCACAACAGATGTTCCCGTGAGGTCCCACAGCTTCGTGGAGAGGCCGACGTCCGTGGTCCGCTGGATCGTGCAAAGGGAGCTCGGTGAACGTAGGGGGACAGAGTTGCCGTCGAGGCGACATTGCTGGTCTTTCTGCAGGAACTGCATGGACATAGCCTGCCAATTAACACACACATCGCCGAGGGTAGCGAGTCAAGCCACTCCAAGAATGGCGTCGAGACCGCCTAAGCCAAATATGTAGAAGTCTGCGGTCACGGAACAGGTCCTCACCGAAAGGGAGACAGCAGTGCAACGGCCCAGAGACTGACGGTGGCGCCCATCGCCCAATCGGACCGCAACATCCGGGGAGGGAACTGAGGGCAGACGAAGCTGCTGCACCAGGTGCTCTGAGATGAGGTTGTGGTTTGCGCCGCTGTCCACCGTGATGATGATCAGTCAATCCTGTGGTGTGCCCGTGAGCTGCATGGTTTGTTGGCTAAGGATCCCACCCGTCGAGGTGTACGATAGCTCCACCTGGTGGAACAAAGCTGTGGTGGAGTCGAGAGGTGTGTCTTCCGGTGAGAGCCCCAAAGCCTCAAAGTCGGCCAAGGTAACCTCAGGGTCGACGTTGTCGATGATGGCACAAAACTCCTTGACCGTGCTGACGTGGGTAGGAGAATAGGGCTGACGACAGCGGAAACACAACCCTTTTCTACGAAGGTCGTCCAACTCGCGGTTGGAGAGTCGCTGAGTAGGGGCCGGTCGGCCTGGCTGAACGGCTGGAGGAGGCCAATGGGCTGGTGTCTCTGGAGTAGCGGTCCGCCATGGTTGGTCTCCCGGTGGAGGTCCGCTTGGTGGTGGTGATGGTGGTCGAAGAGACAAATCCGCCTCCACGAGGCGGGCCATGTCGAGGGCCTCTGAAATCGTCTGAGGATGGTGAGTGCGTAGTTCGGAGCGGATGTGGGGCAAGAGGCCCTGCACAAAGAAGCCGAGATAATGATCTGACGGTAAGCCCGGGATATGGGTGACGAGGGCCACAAATTCATCGATGTATTCATCCAACGCACCGACTCGACGTACTCCACACAGTCGTTAGATGGCGGAGCCGGAGTAATGGTTGTCGTAGCGGCGGATCATCTTCTGCTTGATCTCTTGCCAAGAGATGGTTGAATTGGACTGTCGTAGCCATCAGACCCGATGAGGCGAAGCCTCCGAGTCCCACAACGGCGGTGGAGACCTTGTCTTGCTCAGGAGTGTGGTGGAAGTCAAAATACTGTTCCGCCTTTGCGATCCACCCAATCGGGTCCACACCGGCGAAGGTGGGGAGGTCCAAGGCAAGGGCTGGACGGCCAAAGGAAAATGGGGGTGCGGTCTCCCCGTTGTGCGGGAGAGTTGGCGCCCCGAGGATGGACGTGTCGTTGGCTGGGCATGTGAATCCGCTGGCGGGCGAAGCAGCGGAAGGTTGTTACGCATCAAGCTTTGCGTGGATGACGATCAAGGAGGCCTACAAGGAGGCCACGATGGACTCTTGTGTGCTGACACGGCGTAGGAGGGCCTCGTTGGCGTTCTCTGATGGCGCCTCGACGGTGGAACGAGTGTTTGGCGCCATGGCAACGACGGAAGGTCTGCAGCGGTTGGAGGGCTGCAACGGTGTGGCGGTGGGGAAAAGCCGCGGTGCGGCGCTGGAGTACATTGCTTCGGTGCGGCTGGCTGGAGTGCGGAACGACGACGGGATGACAGTGCTGGGCGCGGGACTGAGCGGCGGTGCGGTGACAGAAAAAATGTTGTGCGGCGCTGGACGGCGGTCGGGAGCAGGCGTCTAGTGGAGGATGCGGACTAGGATCGCATAACTGAACTGGATCGCGGGTGCGGAAATTTGTCGGGGTCGCCGAACTGCGTGAGGCTGAGGCGTCATGGTCCGGGAGGGATTGCGGATGCGGAAGGCGGATGCGGAAGTCGGGCGGAATCGCAGAGTTTTGCGTCGGACGCGCTGTGGTCCGTGCAGGATCGCGGAATTGGAAACCAGACGGAACCGCGGAAACGACAGTAGATCGTTAGCGAGGGATGCAACCGGTGGCCTGCGATGGGCGAGACGGTGGGTCGGACCAAATTTTTGGAATGTCGGGGGAGGGTAGGCTGTGATGGGGAAAACAATGTGTGTGTGTGAGAGAGAGGGAGAGAGAGAGAAGGGAGAGGGGATTATGGTTAGAGATTAGAGGAAGGGAAAGACATACATTCATCCAAGGTAAGATTTACGTGGTCCGCTTGCCCTCTTATAGTGGCGAGGAGCGAATACAAAATGAAATATGCAAAATAGGAAATACAGAAAATACTAAAAACGTCTCAAGCAAATAAAACAACATATTTAATTACCAACATATTTAATATTTAAATATTCCCCACGCCGACCCCGCCTGTGTCATTCTTGTCTGTCCAAGCCGCTCCCAACGTGCCCGGTTCGTCTTCATCGGTTCGCTCCACGTCCGGCCCGTATATCTGTAACACATGTACAAAGGGCAAATGACAGACGTTTGAAGGAGGAAAGTCTCAAAGAGCAAGGAGAAAACTTGCGTTGGTTCATTTAGACATTGTTTGTCTATTTGACATAGCTTCGGTTGGCGGAAGAAGATAGTACATCACTTTCACTGATGACTTTAGTCGGAAGTGTTGAGTATACTTCTTGAAGGAGAAGTCCGAAGCCCTTGACAAGTTCAAGGAATTCAAGGCGATGACAGAGGAAAGTGGGCTGTCACTGAGGGTGCTCAGGACTGATCGAGGTGGGAAGTACACCTCAAAGCTATTTGATGTTTTCTGCAAAGAGTATGAAATTGTTCATCAATTGACAACAACATACTTGCCTCAGCAGAATGTAGTTGCAGAGAGAAAGAATTTGACGATTCTAAATATGGTGAGGAGTATGATCAAGGGTAAGAAGTTGCCAAAGATGTTCTGGGCTGAGACAGTACAATGTACTGTGTACTTGCTGAACCGATGTCTTTCGAAGGGTGTAAAGTTCAAGACTCCATATGAGACATGTAGTGGATGAAAACCAACTGTGCAACACTTGAGTGTATTTGGGTGTGTAACATTCGCTAACATCCCTGACCAGAAGTGGAAGAAGCTATTTAATAAGAGTGATAAGTATATTTATGGGCTATGTTCCGATGATCAAAGCTTACAAGTTATACAATCCAGTGACGTAGAAGGCGACCATCTCAAGAGATGTCCTGTTCGAAAAAGATAGCAGTTGGAGCTGGGATGAGGAAGAGAGAAGTGTCAAAAGGATGTTCTTTGACGATGATGATAATGAAGATGGTCATGAAGTCGGAGCTGATAATGGTGGAGCTGAACCACCATCACCACCAATCAGAGATCCATGGGGGCTTCTACCCCCAACTCTAGTGGAGTTAGCACCAATATGAGCAGTTCTAAGAAACCTCAACCAAGGATGAGAAGGTTGGAGGAGATCTACGAGGAGACGAAGCCAATTAATATTAATTTTTCTTTATATTGTCTTTTAGCAAATTGCAAACCATACTTATACGAAGAAACTGTTCATGAGAAGACTTGGAGGAAGGCAATGAGTGAGGAGATGATATCCATCAAGAAGAATAATACTTGTGAGTTGGTCACTCTGCCAGTAGGTCACAAGTCCATAAGTGTGAAGTAGGTATATCGAGTGAAGACTAACAAATAAGGAGAAGTGGAGAAGCACAAAGCAGCACTCGTCGTAAAAGGGTACAACCAAGTCCAAGGTGTAAACTACGATGAGGTATTTGCTCTAATGGCACAGATTGACACAATCAGTCTGATCATTACACTAGCAACTCAGTATAAGTTGTAGATTTGTCAGATGGACGTCAAGTCCGCATTTCTGAACGAGTACCTGAAAGAATGAATATATGTCCAACAACCTCCTGGATATGTTGTAACAGGATAAAAAGAGAAGGTCTACAAGCTGAAGAATGTGTTGTATGAGTTGAAACAAACGCCACATGTATGGAACGAAAGAATAGATGTATACTTTCAGCAGAACGAGTACATAAGTAGCTCGTATGAGCATACACTCTACATGAAGACGAAGAAGAATGAAGATAACATGGTCGTATGTCTATATGTTGACGACATGATAATTACTGACAACAACCCTCTTATGTTGGAGAAGTTTAAGAAGACAATGAAGGAGTTCAAAATGACTGATCTTTCGAACTCACCTACTTCTTAGGCATAAAGGTACATCAACAAAAGAATGAGATCTTTATCTCACATAAAAAGTATGCAGAGGAGATACTTAAGAAGTTCCGGATGAAAAATAACAAAGCTATCTCTACTCCTGTAGAATTGAGGGTGAAGTTGAGGAAAGACTCGAAGGATGAAGCAATTGACTTTACTCTATTCAAGAGTCTAATTGGAAGCTAAGAAGCACCGGTACAAGTACGAGTACTGGGTACGATACGTATCCGGTACGACGGAACGACAAAATTTAAAAACATGGATACGGTATGACGAGATACGTTGTATTAAATATAAAATATATATGTATATATATCACAAATGTAATTATAAATTCTCAAAACAATAAAATATGAAGTATAAATAATCAATTGAAGTACAAATGCACAACTAATGCAATATATCATGAAATTCTTAAACATAAAATATTTATAATCATTTCAAATTTAAGTATATTCATCACTCATTTTTTCATCTTCCTCCGTATTGTTGGAGTGGAATATTATCATCTTTGTTTATGTCATTAGAAATAAATCTACTTGATGAGATAGAAGTTGAACCAGTGACACTAACATGTGATTGTGATTGAGGCATAACTGTGACAATAAGAAAAAACGAAAAAAAAAAACAAAATAATAATAAGAAAACAACAGTTAACCAAATTTGCACAAAAATGGTTCATAATATTGAAATAGCAAATGAAATCTGTATATGAAAAAATTTTTAGAGAAATCCTTACAGATTCCTCAGAAAAGAAGCAGAGGAGGAAGAAGAGGAGGAAGAAGAAGAAGAAGTAGAAGAAGATGAAGAGGAAGAAGAAGAAGAGGAGGAAGAAAAAGGGGAAGAAGAAGAGGAAGAAGAAGACGACGACGAAGAAGAGGAAAAAAAAGAAGAGGAGGAAGAAGAAGAGGAATAACTTACGGGTAGGGTGGGATCGTGAGTAGGGAGCGGGATCGGGAGCTGCAGCAGTGCGACATCAACAGCGTGGAGCGGGCATCGAATGGAATGAAACCTTAAACCTAAAATCCCGATAATAAGCGTGTCCTGGTGTGCGGTACACGTACCGGAAACGCACCCGATACGGGTACGAACCTTTTTTTGGCGTGTCTGTGCTTCGTAGGTTGGAAGTCGATGCTACCTGATTTTCATTAGACCTAATATTATGTATGTTATTGGAGTTGTCGGCAGATACATGGAGGACCCCGAAGGAAGATCTTTTCACCACATCAAAGTGGATCTTGAGATATGTGAATGACACGAAAGGTCATGGTTTGTTGTATTCTACAACTGATGAGTTGAAGCTAGCCGGGTACTTTGACAGTGATTATGGAGGAGATGTGAAAGACCAAAAAAACACTTTCGGGTATGCTTTTCGCATGAGAACAACTGTGATCTCATGAAGTTCGAAGAAGCAGACAACGATTGCCTTGTCCACCTGTGAAGCTGAAATACATCACAGCAGTTGCATGCACATGTCAGGCTATTTGGTTAAGAAATCTACTGTGGGTGTTATATCATCCATAGGAGGTTCCTGTGGCTGTGTATGTTGATAACATGTCCGCTATTTAGCTAGCAAATAATCCAATACTGCATGAACATAGAAAACACATTGAGACAAAATATCACTTTCTTCGTGAGCACGTGCAACAAAAGGTGGTGGAATTGGTATACTGCCTCACAAGAGAGCAGATGTCGGATATCTTCACCAAGGCGTTGAAAGCTGAGATATTCTTGAAGTGCAAGAGAGAATTCGACATGAGATGCCAAGTTTGAGAGGGTGTGTTAGAAATATTTAATTAAAAATATTAAATATGGGAATATTTAATTAGGAATATTATTTATTTTAATATTTAATATTTTTGGATTTTCTTGAATTTTTCGGAAAATTCCCGCAATCCTATAAATAGGGGTCCAATTCCCTCTCATTTCTACAGAATAACAGTTCAGGTTGAAGATTTTGAAGGACTGCAGTTATCAAGTTGTGGCTGGGAGAAGAGGTCTGCGGTTAGCAGTTCGCGAGCAGTGCGACTAGCACCTGGCAGTAAGCAGCGACGGTAGCAGTGGTGATAAGTCTGCGGTTAGTAGTAAGCGGACAATGCGTCTAGCGAGTGGCGTTATGGTTAACTGTCGTCGGTAACTATGGTTAAGCGACTAGAAGGTGGGAAACTCCTCTCGGCGATCTCCAGTAGGAGGATAGGTGATCAAGTGTGTGACCTCCGCAGTTAGTAGTGATTTGTGTGTCAAGTTGTAATGCCCATTTTGGGCAGTTTGATGTGTTGTGTGAAATTCTATTGTAATCTTTGTAACCTCTTGGACATAAATAGAAGTTATTTTCTTGTTAATTGTTGTTGTGCCCACTATTAATGCTTCCAACAAATTCTTCTGTGAAACATCCATTGTCATATCATGGCTATCACATTTATACCCCAAAATGAGCTTGATATTCTGGAATGGTGTGCTAAAATAACTTCCTGTTGACACGGGATAGCTTGGATTAACTTTGCTACATGTTTTTTTTAAAGGATTCAAGGAGATAATAATTGTGATTTCTATAGTTTGCTCTCAGATCATTTGGGTGGAGAGTTGCAATCATATTTATGAAAATAATCAAACTTACTACTAATCAATTGTAACCAAATGGATGGGGAAATGGCGCAGTAGCTGGGTGTGGAATGCCACTATGATTTCAAAAGATGTATTCCTTTTCTTTGGAAACCATACATGAGTTTCCTTTTTACATTGAATACATATGGTGCTGTAGGCGAAGTGACAAACACAGCAGCAGATTCTTGTGTGCTCCTTGTGGAAGGATTCACACGCTTCTACTCTACTGTCAGTGGAATATGGGAAGCATTAGGCACTGAATATAGAGCCCTTCACAACAGACTGACCTTATGGACTTGTCAACTCTAGTGCATTATGTGCTGGCCTGCAGAATTAATCAATGGAGAGGCTGAGATTATTATCCCCAACATTTTCAAAATTCCAAGCAATATGACATTTTCCTCGAACCATCCTTCAAAATTTTGTTATAACAGTTGATACAGCCATGCATGTACTGAGATGTTAATGTTAAAGACATACGTGGTTTAGGGATGTGAAAGTGTAATATAATATTGCAAACCCTAGGTGTAGTGTTGGGGAAATGAATCCTATCTAAACTTAGGTTGATGCGTGTATGCAAAAAATGATCCGTGAGTAAATTACAGAAAGAAATAAAGCATAAAACATAAGCAATTAACACACAAGCTACCAAGTTAGATTTTCTTCTGACCAGAGGGACGTTGGTTAAATGTGCGTGCCAATAGATCATGCAAATCACAATTAGTCACAAAACAAAGGCACCATCATTAGCATAGACTGACATCCATAAGAATATTGGGAACCAAGTTCGTACAATAATGTCGAAGAACAATGAAAACAAATAATAAAATATCACGAGGGGCCGGAGGAAGAAGGGGAAGAGGGAGAAAGGTAATGCCTATGGTTTTACACTTCTGGTATACTATCAGTGGAAGATGGGAAGCACTAGCGCTAAATGTCGAGTCCATAGTGATTGGCTGGCCTTGTGTGAAAAATTACACATCTCTAACTTGGTGATTTTTGTGGACTAGATTCGAGCCCAATATGTGCAGGGCCAACATAATGAACCAATCGAGAGACATTGCGATTGAAGCGAGCATTTTCAAAACTGTCCCTGAAAATATTGTTATTGCATATATGATGCATGCACATGATAAGATGTTGCTCTTGTTGAAGACATTACACACACATCCATTACATACACACATCTTCGTGAAAAAGACATACAAATTTCATGTGAATGCACATGCATAGTTTTATGTAAATTCATAATGTTGTTCTAACACGCTTTTACAGGAGTTGTGCAAGCAGCAGCTTGAAGGAATGAAAGCCCATAGATGTTTTCAGTACTTTGTTTTTGAAAGTTTAGTTTAGTTTTTTTTAATGTCATGAGGGCATTTGTGCTGAGAGAGGGAGAAATAGGGAATTCAATTTTTGTGTGTGCAAATCTAAAATGATTTTTTATCAAATTGTTACTATTTGCAAATCACTCTTTGTTCAAATTGTTATTCACAAACTTTTATGTTATTAGCAAATTAGATAGTTGATTTTAAGATAGAAGATTTGAGAGTAATTTTTCATAGACTCTGGCACTAAGCATCCTCCAATTATAAGATTTTTGCACATAGCATCATAAATACTTAATTTTGACACTTTGCACCATCAAATGATGTAATATTGGCACTGTACACCCTCCTATTTGAATATTTAGAGTGTAAAATGTCAATATTAAAGCCTTTGAGAGTGCAAAGTGCCAAAAATAAATATTTATAGTTCAATGTAAAAAAACCCTCATAATTTGAGGGTGCTTAGTGCCAAAGTGCCATTTTTCCATTTATAAGGAACAATGCTCACTAATATACAAAATTAATTCACAGATTTGCTGCTGTTACAGGCAACTAAAAATAAACTCCATCTTCCTAAAGATGGGGTTTCAAAAGATTCATTATTTCCTACTGTAACTGGAAAATTGTGCTGCTGCCAAAGAGTCGTGGACTTTTAGGGAACTAGGGATGTGCACGGGCGGAAGAA
Organism: Platanthera guangdongensis; assembly: GCA_039583875.1. Taxonomy (NCBI): domain Eukaryota; kingdom Viridiplantae; phylum Streptophyta; class Magnoliopsida; order Asparagales; family Orchidaceae; genus Platanthera; species Platanthera guangdongensis. Next base: position 162,577,079 of record CM077161.1, read on the forward strand.
GGATTGAAAATCGGCTTGGCCTTCTTGTCACCGGTGGTGGAGCAAGGTAAGGCTGACTGAAGGAGCAAGAGAAGCGCGTGAGCGATAGAGGGTAGACTCACATTTTAAGTACGCTGGTTTACAAATAGGTGTTTTGGGAGAAATAATAAAAAAAAATCTATGAATTGGTTTATTTTATTTGCATACATTCACTTTGTGTTTGCTTATAACACCATCTTTTTGTTAATATGTTTATGGGTTTTAGACATTGCATGCTATTTTTGTTAGCTGTGAATAAGATGTTTAATTTGGAAATCTATTGTATAAAAAATATCCTCATTTGTTAACAAAACTAGGGACTATAAAATGACATCAGTGCCACATAAAAATTGGTGGCACTTATCCCCACTACAATTTATCAGGGCTTGAACTGAATTAGAGATTTGGAATTAGAATTGGAGGTCATTTTCAACTGAATTTAATCTCCAATTTCAATTTTGTAGGCTTAATTCTGCTCAACCAAATGGAGCCTTATAGTATGTGGAATCTGTAGGTAACATAATTAATGAACTTGCATCATGCTCGTAGAAAGAATGATAGTGAACTAGCCTAAGAATATATATCCTACATATAATAATGCCTCGTTAACTTTGGCATAAACCACTCCTTAAATGTAAATTTATTAAATATTTCTACCAAGTTTGGACAAATAGTCTTGCCCTTGAGCACACGCTCTTAATGCGAAGAAGCCAATCTTTTTGTCCATGACATTGTGTGACGGTTGTATCTCTCGAGATAGCGATATGATAATGCTATTATTGGATTGAGACTACTTACCCTTCATCGATTGAGCAAGACTAGAGGTGTCACGAATCGAATTGTCCTTCAATTGTGTTCAAATTTGTTATATAATATAGAGATTGAGATTCATTTCAAATAGATGAAATAGACGTTGATCGACGATCATGATCATTTTCATATATAATATAGATATTGCTATTATTCTCGAACTATTCGTGAATCGTGGCAATAGAGAGAGTATTATTCAAATTTAAATGTCACTTAAATTTGAATTCAAAATTTGAATTTTAGTCGAATCTTCATAAATTGATTTCCGAATTATTTAAGAATGATTATTTGATTTGTGAACATCCTTAGCAATGACAATCAACTAGGAAGTGGGACCTTGTTTGTGTTCAATAATTGTACCTTTGAGTGTGAGATTCATACCTAAAATGTATGAATGCTCGCGATTAGTTGATGCATGTTTAATAAATATAAGTTAAAGATAAAAAAATCAAGGTTACTTCAACACATTGCTTACCCTTTCCCCTTATATCTAGCCTACTATGGTGGCCTTGACATTATAATAATATATAATCATAATGGCTTTTTTGGTAATAGATCAGTATTCCAAATCTAGATGGCAATGGTCAAAAAGTGAAACAATGTGCACTATAAATTTTTAATATATATATGCAAAACAAGGGTATATAATTTTCATCAAAAACATAATTTGAATTGTAAGTAAATTTTCATTTGAATGAGTATGTAACCCTTTAAATTAATTATCGAACTATTTATAGGGAGAAACGAGGCAACACGTAATATCATAATGATCAATAAGGCTTGACACAGTTAGCTAAGTTGAGGCCCCATGGCATAGAAGTCATTGGTTCGATTCTCATCATGGTGTTGAGCCTTTGTCTATTTATGTCGTAGTTTGTTGATTGTTTTAGATGTTGATTAATGTTTTATCTTTTGAATGTAATATTCTTTGTAGTTATTAATGCTTAATATTGTTCATGTAATATTATTTGTATATTTACTAAAAAAACATTATAATATGCATGTATAATTGCATTTCTTCTAGCTATTATAATATTAAGAACCGAGAAAATGAACCAGCTGGAGTACCATAATACGTTGAATTTTATTATTCTATTCACAAATCCATCTACTTTATGTCTATAAGATAGGCTTGCCTGATTTATTTGTAATCTCATTCTCTTTATTATGCAATTATATATTGGGTTTAGAAGATATAATCCAGCTATCCAAAATTGTACATGTTGAAGTCGGGAGCTTGGCTTCAAAGTTCAGAGCTAAGGTATGAGTAGAAATTACTAGCTCACCGAGAAGTACATGTCACAAACAGAGGATTATGAACAAGAAAAGAGATTGGTCACAACTTAGGTTCCGTCTCACACTCACGAGTGTATAAGAACCCCCCCTCTCAAAGTAGATGTTGTGCTAGGTTGGGTGGGTGGGGGGGGGGGGGGGGGGGACTGGCTCACGGGACGCACTAGAGAGCTCATGAATTCTAGACGAGGACTTTTGTGGGTTGATGACACCACCTTTTTCCTGTGACAATGGGTCATATTTATGTGTGACGACGGGTGGGGGAGTAGGTATACCCCTAGAATCACAGCTGGGACCCTCCCCTGTGCGAAGTCATCCCAATCGCTAGTGAGGTATGACGAGCTGATCTCGACACACAACTGGACAATGATGGTTCCAGGTGAGCTGGCTTTGGGCCGACCAGGTGCTGACTACGGGCTGTTTGCAAACTGACCGCAATTTGGTTGCAAGCTCGCTTATGTTTGGCGTCTGTTTATTTCAACGGTGAGAATGAAAGCGGTGGGAATGAGATTGTTAAGTTGACAATAGAACTGTGGAAAACGGAGAACTTTGGCGGTGTGAATCAGAGGATTACCAAATAGATTTCTTTATAGCAGTGGCATTTTCCCCATAGCGGAGATGGAGCAAAACAAAACACTCAAACAAACAAACCCTTGATCTATATAGGCAAAATGCATAAATTGGTCTCTTAAGTTTGGTCAAGTTCATAGGTCCTTTAATTTTCATTTGCTTCAAATAGATCTATTTACTTTTGCCCAGAATTCTAATAGGTCTTTAAATTTTCATTTACTTCAAATTAATTCCTTAACATTGAGTCTAGTTTCAAATAAATCAGGTTTAAATATAGAACTTTGAGTCTAGATTTTTTGAAACAACTACAATGTTGTTAAATATAGTCAGATTTTCTTGTAAGTGAAATGAAATGCTTAGAAAATATTAAGTAATTAAAAAGGTTGCAAAATAATAGAAGATGATGAACTAAAAACTAGACATGTTTTAATAAGGAACTTCGTTAGAATAGATCTGGAAATATTTGTTGGGGATCTCATCACAAAACATTTATGCATATTATTTCTTTATATTCTTATATAATTGCCACATTTTTAAATATTAGAAAGAGTAAAGCAAATGACCAGATAAAGACACACGAGCTTAACAAACGAATTGATGAGGTAGGTACCAATTTACTTAATTGAATGACTTGAATACTATTAACTCACAAGAGCTTAATAGTATTCATGATGATGTGATTATTAAGAGACACTTTTTTTGAAGTTCGTCATGGTGATGTGATTATTCATTTTCAAAAAATGAAGTTTCCATCATCGTGAACAATTATAATTTTTGTATATATATATATATATATATATATATATATATATATATATGAGCATCTTCGCACGCGCTATGCCCGTGCTCGATGCTCTCGGGCGGCCTTCAGCTGCATCAGACGGGCTGGCTGGCGACCATGAGGGAATGACTGTTGATAGAGAAGGAGCTCACCTGGAACCTGCCCAGTTGATGCAAGGAGTCCCCATTGCTGAGGGGGAGGAGAGGAAACTCTCCATCAACTCAGAGTTACCAGAAGATCAAAAGGCCGAGTTGATCTCATGCCTGCTAGAGAATCTGGATGTCTTCGCTTGGTCAGCGTAGGACATGCCAGACATTGATCCAGATGTTGCCTGCCACCATCTCAATATTGATCATAGCTTCAAGCCGGTACAATAGAAAAAGAGAGATGTGGCGGCAAAGCTTGCTGATCCAATCAGGGAGGAGGTCTCAAAGCTCCTCAAAGCAAAGTTTATACGTGAAATCCAATATCACTCCTGGATATCAAATGTTGTGTAATGGTTGAAAAGCCAGGAGGGAAATGACGAATGTGTTTAGATTTCACTTGTTTAAATAAAGCATGCCTTAAAGATTTTTACCTCCTGCCTCAGATAGATTTATTAGTTGATTTTGCGGTAGGGTATTCTTTTATGAGTTTTTTAGATGCATTCTCTTTCAGGGGCCTGGCTGGCGACCGCCGCCCGGCCGGCGGCTGCCTCGTCGGTGGTGGCGAGCGGCGGGCTGACCGTCAGTGCGGTGGCCCGTGAGGCGGTTTCCCCCAAGGGGGTGGTTCTCCTTAGTGGGGAGAGGAAGTGGGCCCCACCACCCATATTTCCCTCATTATGTGGGGTTCATGGGAGGTGGCCGGGTTTGATTAGTCAATTCCATGATCCACTATTTTGGGAGGAGATCATGAGGGAATTCTTCCTATAAATTGAGGTGTAACCCATCAGTATAAAATTTCAGAGGTTCATCATGTCATAAAAGGTGATTGGCCGGATAATTATATATTTTTAAATTAAATTGGTCATAATAATAATATTTGATAAATATTTGACAACTTCCAAATTTATACATGAAGTACTAAAATGCGATGTCCAAATATTCCAACTTCCAAGTAAATTTTCAGAGGTTTATTAACACATAAACCAATAATGGCTATATGTAAACCAATAATGGCTATATACAAACCAATATTTTAGAAAATTTTAGGTGTTTTAAAACGATACATAAATCAAATAAAACTCTAAAAACTAACCCTATTCCTCATTTTCACTAAACCCGTCTGGTCGTCCGTCTTCATCTTCCCGCATCCGCCATTCCCGCATCCACCGCAACGATCCTCCCCCCTCGTGCTGCCCGTCTCTTGCCCGTTTCCGGCGTGTCACAGGTATCAGTCAGCGAAGTAGAAGCATGACCGACGATGGCAGCATGGTCCGCCCTCTTTCTCCCTCAACCAATTTCTCTCCTAGTCACGAGATCAAGGTTTACCCTTAACTCTCTCATTTTTTCATGTAGAAACCTTAGATCTAATCTTAGATCTCTTAGAAAATACACTTGTTGCCATAGTTTTTTTCAGCAACATTACCTGCTCCAAATGGAAGCTTGAGTATCAAAAAATCTCAAAATTATTTCTAAAACTCTAATCTCTCCTCTCCTTTTGCTTTGCCTATAGGCTAAGCATTATTTTGTCCTCACTTGCATAACTATAGTGGTGTTTTGTCCTCAGCATTCTTTTTGAAAAATAGTCGCACCTATCCAAATGATGTCTTTGTTTCTCACAAAGGGATTCACAACCGCCAACATACTTAAACTACTATATTAATCCTTTGCCTATCTATTTTTGTTAATTTTGGATCATTATTAATCAATTATAAGGCTCTTTGCTCATTGTACATAAGTTGTTGAAGGAAAGAAAATCCACTTGCTGACAGAGCTTTATTCTTTGCTCACTGTACATGAGTTATGACTCAACATATACTGAGCATTTTTTTACCGTATATGACTCAACATATACTCTAACATGAGAAGTTATTTCTCTTACAAAGTACCCTTAGATAAAAAGTTACAATCTTGAGCCTTTTTTTGTTCTTAAAATACCGGTACTCCTAGCTTAGTTTTATATGAAGAAGTCTTAATTTCTCCACTTATTTGATATTCTCTTAGTCTTTGAATTATTATTGAAAAGACATCAACTAAACCACTGCAATATTCTCCTTACTCTTCAATCTCGACAGGTATCTCAATCAGTGGTGTTATCTTCAAGTTTTGGTGGATCTAGCAACATTGAGTTGCAAGAGGTGAGTTTGTCATTGCTTGGTTTGAAAATTTTCATTATATGAGTCGAATTTAGGTTGTTCAAAGTGTGTTTGTTTTTTTTGTTTGTAGGAAACAATGCTATCACTTGGATTAAAGGAGGAAGAGGATGCGAAAATTTCTTGCACTATTTCGGAATATGGTATTATCAACTATATCCAAATTTTGTGTATATTTGTTGCATAGATTGAGTAAAATATAGTTCTTTTTTTGTGTTTTATTTTATAGATGTGACATCTTTCTTCCAAACAAAATCATTTTTTGCGTGTAAGGAAGAATTAATTGATTGGGCACGTAAAATCGGTAGAAGTCTGAGCTATGTTGTGACGATATTAGGTTCTGATAAAGTAACCGATAGACCACGACCGTGTGTTCTTTTGGGATGAAATTGAGCCGAGTATAACCGTATCAATCCTAAACAAGTGAGGAAAAACATGCGTAAGACAACTTCCAAAAAATGTGGGTGTCCATTTCAAATCAGAGGTTAGAAGGACATATGTGTCGATGAATGGACAGTTGAGGTGTTGTGTGGCAAACACAATCATGGTTCTGTACATTTAGAGGCACATTCATTTGCTGGTAGGTTGGATAAAGATGAAGAAAAATTTGTTGGAAATATGTATGCTTTAGGTGTTAAACCCCGCAAAATCCTTTCTTCCCTTAAGAAAAAGAACCCATCAAATACAACAACAATAAGGACAATTTATAATCATAGAGGTGCAGTTCACAAGAATGAGTTGGGAGGCAGAACACCGATTCAGTTTCTTTATAAATGTGTTACAGATGGTGGGTATGTGTGGTATAACAGGGTGAAAGAGGATAGTTCACAACTAGAAAGTATGTTCTTTTCACATCCTTTCTCAATAAAGCTATGTCGGATGTTTCCATCTGTATTTCAGTTGGATTGCACATACAAAATCAACAGATATCGTATGTCGTTATTATCAATTGTTGGTGTGACTTCCACAAACCAATATTTTTTTTTGGGACATTTACCTTTATGCCAGATGAGACAGAGCATAGCTACTGCTGGGCGCTTGAATGCTTTAAATCTATTTTGGATTCATGTTCCTTACCACTTGTTCTAGTGACAGACAGAGAATTGATTTTAATGAATGCTATCAAGCATGTTTTTTCTCATTCAAAAAATTTATTTTGTCAAGTTCATATTCATAGAAACATTTTGGCGCATTGTCGAAAGTTATTTACCAAAGGCATTGAGTGTGATCATTTTTTGGGTAAATGACAAAATTTAGTGAATGCAAAAACAGAGATAGAGTTCAACATGGAGTTCAACTTACTGCTCATTGGCTATGCAGAAAAAAACCCAAAAGTTTTTGCTTATGTTGTTAGTACATGGATTGATCCCTACAAAGAGTACTTTGTGTCGGCATGGGTAGATAAATTTTTACACTTGGGAAATGTTACAACCAACCGTGTAGAGAGTGGACATTCTCTATTAAAAAAATTTCTAGAGGTCTCTATTGGAAATTTAACCACGGCATGGAAAAAATTTGACCAAATGATTACTATCCAACACACCGAAATCAAGAGATCATTTGGACATAGTGTGATCCATGTAAGCACCTTGTACACTGGATCACTATACACAAATCTTGTTGGTTGTATATCACTAACTGCATTAAAGGTTATCAAAGAAGAAGAAGATAAAGTCAAGGCCATAAATTATTGCCAAGTATGAGAATGTACACACAAGATACGATATTCGATGGACTTACCTTGCGCTCATGAGTTAGTCCCATTTATTACTCAGTCTACACCATCCCCTTTATGCATGATACATCACCATTGGAAGCAATTATATCTAAAGGAAGAGTGTGAAGTTCATATTTCAGATGACATTGCTGCAGAGTTTGAGGGGATTAATAGAAGGTTTAATGAAACTTCTACTGAACAAAGACAAGAAATAAAAAGAAAACTAAGGGAGATAATGGATCCTACTTCATCACAAACAAGAGAGCTAAAAGTACCATTAAGTTTAAAGGGAAGACCAAGAGGAAGCTACAAAAGATTGAAGGATGATCCTAAATCTACATAACGTGATCCCTCTTTATTTGAACATGTTATGGAGGAAGAAAACACAGAAGCCCAAAAAAAATTTAAAAGAAGGCAATAGCCAAAAAAAAGATCGGCTACCATATGAGAACACAAACACAAATTTCAAGTCAGCCGTTCTACATTGAAGTTTGTAAGCAAATGCCATCTTATTTAGCGGAGCACATAAAAGAGGCGATTAATGTTATTGAGGATGGACATTGCGGATTTCGTGTTGTTGGCCGCGCATTTGAGATGGGTGAAAATTGGGCACAAGTACGGTTGAATCTTTCCAACGAATTAAAGGTTAAAAAGAGCATATATCTTAATCTTTTCGGCAAAGAGAGGTGGCAAGAACTATTATCTTCTCTTGATTGTACTGAGATACCGCCCCCCCCCCCCAAATAAATGGATGTCTATGCGGGACATGAGGCTTGTGGTGGCTTCATGCTATAATATATCTTTTGTCCTAATTTCTAAATTTCAAAGTCTCACCTTTTTTTCCAATGAATTCTCCACCTCCGGCTTCACAAAAGTTAGTTGCAATGAGTTATATAGATGAAAATCATTTCATACAGTTGGTGATGCATGAAGGGTGTCATCTATCATATATTCTCTCTTATTGGAGACAGAATCATAATCTAATAGCAAGCACATGGGAGGATATATACAAATCCCTATTACCAAATCCAAATCAACAAATTGACACATCAAGGGTGATCATAAATGTGGACAACTTCTAACTCGAAAGGTAAGTAATTTTTTTTTCTTCTTTAGAATTTACTATAATTGCATGTATCTAAATTTTCATTTTTTTTGGGGGGGGGGGGGGGGGTCATTGCAAGATGATCTAACAATTATTTGCTTGAAAAGGGTAGAAATGGACGACCAAAATTTTGTCTCGTATTGGTTGAAAAGGTAATAACGATGATTTTTTTAAAAAATGATCCTTTAAACTTTTGATCGACACTTTATTTTTCATTGTACAGGTATTTCTGATTTTGGAGCATAAAGAGTATCCAAGATGATTTGGATGTAGCATGTAGCCGATTCCAATTTTTTGGTGGTTGTATTTAGAATGTTTTGAAAGACTAAAAGAATTGATATCAGTTAATTTTGGTTTTTATATGTAAAACTAATTTGTTTTTGAAAAGATGATATTAATGAGTTGTCTTTAAATTTAGTTTTTGGTTGATTTAACAAATTTAATTTTTTTTAATTTTAAATTAGTTTGCATATAACCAATAGGTTTGTGTATAACAAAAAAATATTTGCATTGATTTGTATATAGTAAATGTTTGTATATAGCAATTATTGGTTTACATATAACATCACTCTATTTTTAACAGAGAATCATAATTTTTCATAATAATTTGATTATTAAAATTCCACAAATACTTTTATAAGAAAATTACATTATTGAACATGAACTATATAACTTATTCATCCAAAAATTCCAAATAATTTTCCAGTGGTTTATCATGCTCTAAAAAGTGTCTATACAAAAAGTCGAATTTTCTAAGTTAATTTGACTATTATTATTTCACATATTCATAAATGTGATAAATACAAATAATGATATTGCATAAGGAGAATGGTACCCAAAAAGTCCCATTAAATTCACAGAGGTGTGTTTTATCCTAAATAAACAAGTGGTAGAGATTTGGAGTTTTTCTAATTTATTTAGTCACACTTAATTATTTTATTTATTTCAAAGTGCGACATAATTAATATTAATGTAATACTTGAGAAAATTATGTCCAAAAATCCTAATTTCTCTAGAAGTGATACATTTCACCATAATACATGCATGGTCAAAATTTCATTGATATACAACCAGCAACTTGAGAAAAATACACAACATATCATTTAGTGCTAAATGAACACCATTTCCCAATATACAATGTTCTTGCAAGTTGAATGCACCCACATGCAGAAAGCCAAATGATCCTAAATTTTAATTAGAGGTTTAAAATGACCTAAATAACAATCTACTAGATATTTGGGTCATTTTGAGGTTATCAAGCCTTGTATCTCACCTATACTTGTATAAGTAAATTTTTACATAAATTATAAAAAAAACATTCTCCAAAAATTCTAATTTTTGGATGGAAGGTCTATTTAGGTACCTCTTATGCATGACCAAAATTTATGATCCATTAAATGAGTCTGGAGTTAGAAATTTACAATTTAATGTCTAGGTCACCTTTAGAACACTCCTCAAAAAAACTTAGATTCTTTGAATTTGGAAAAAAACTTAGATTCTGGGGGCTGTATGGCACCAATTAAGGTGATATAAAGTTTCCTGGAAAGTCCGACAAAGGGATACAAGTTTTATGTTCATGATTTGACCTAGATTATCTTCTAATGGGCCCAAAAATGAGCTTGAAAATCTATGTTTAAGTTTGATGACCCAACTACTGTGATGATCCCGACCTAGATAGATTCCAAGTAGATTTCCCAGCCACACCTTGGCCTCTGCGGCCGACCACTACCACCACCTCCTCCGTCAAAGTAGTGGCTGTTGATTGATGGCGGTTTACCGGCCGGAGGCGGCCTACACGGCGGTCTCGAGCAAGCTAAAATTCTTGCAAATTTCTCACTTTTGTCACATGGGATCAGGCTCACTTGAGACCGATATCTCTCCTAATCGATCTAGAAAGCTAGCATTGGGGGGGGGGGACATAAATCAGGGCTTGACGATGCATATTCTGTAACATCCATATCTTTGACGCAAAAATTAAATTAAATTACATGGTCAATTTTGGAATGATTTTGATCGAGGCAGCGCGTCGTCGAGGTACAATGTTAGTATGTTTAAAATCGCGTTCGTAAATTAGTTGATTTATATCAGTCATAAAGTTTGTGTGACGCATTTTATTTTAATATGGAAGCACAACACATTTTTATTTTCATAAGGAGTTAATGTGGATTGGCACTTTAGGAGTGGGGTGCGTATAGAAATTTAAACCTCTTTGGGTAGAGAAAGGGGGCGGATCACCCCAACGGTTATCATAACCATGCCTTGTCGAGTGTTAAAAGCTTGCAAACCCTGTAAATCCTAAATCCCGTAATCTAATTTCACGGAAACTGCCACTTCTCCCCTCTCGACTTCGGTATTTCCGCAAACCGTGCGCTCCGCCTCCCGCAACCCTAGCCGACGAAAATCCCTGCTCTGATTCTCAGGGCTGACCCTCCCTCCTTCCTCTACAGGCGCCGACGAGTTTCCTCCTCCCTATATAATAGGAGAGCCGGATTCATCCCTAACTGGTGGAAGTCAAGAGTGCTGAGGCATCGTTTTGGTCCCGGTGAGTTTAGTTCCTCACTTATCTTCATTTCTTGGTGGATATCCTTCTAATTGGAAGTCGATTCTAACCATCTTCTCTTCCCTTCATGCCCTAATTAGGGATTGAAGTATTAGACCTACTGCAATCTGGAGTTGATTGCATAGTTGAGTCTTAATCGCTCTCACATAGAGGTACTGCACCATTTTGTTCTTCATATTATTACCCTAGTCATTTTGAGTTCCTTTACCGATAAACCTAAAGGGAAAAGCGCGTAATTTAGAGTTGTCATGGATTACAAATTTTTGGTGGCATCGGGGCAAAATTTTAGAAGTCCTTAGTAGTCATATCTATTGAGAAGAAGCACCATGACACCACGTCGAGTGTACAAGCGTCGCAACGCTACGGTAAGGAAGTCTAATTCCTTTTAGTTAGACATATCAAGTAATTATTTTATGTACACATGTGTAAGGTTCGTACAAGCATCATAATCATGTATAGAAAGGTGTGGCGGTAGGAAAACGGTCGCGGAATTAGTTGTAGGATAACACCCTTTTCCAAGACCTGAATAGTCAGATCATGTATACTTACGTTCGGTACAAAACCTTTACACGTGTACGTAAGTTTGAAAATTTGTCTAATTAAGGGCGTGAATGTCCCTTCTAGCCGAGCACAAGAAAATCAAGGGTCACTCAGTAGTACACCAGAAGAGACGTCCCGAGCAGAGTAGCGTCAGACCTAAAAAAGGGTCAGTAAGCATACGTAAGTCTTCTCGTACTAGGTAGAGGCACACTACCTTTCTCATAAGGCATATGATATCTTATGAGCAGTAGAGTATTGAGAGTTGACTCCCCTTTGAGATAGTTAGTAGATTCGAGACCGTGTCCGCATGACACTAGGACAATTGAGTTCGTAAGATGGTCTCGGGTCGTCAGTTTTTTAGATGCGCGTTAGGAGCTACTCTGCCTAGGGCCTTTCAAGTAGAAGTGCCGATTAGAAGCCACCTAGAACTCAAGTATATTCCTGACGTGAGACAGTACACTAAGTAATGAACGTCGGGACTTGGGTAGATAAAAAGAAAGTTCATGAACATAGAGCGAGTATGTGTGTTGACCAGGAAACATTGTGAAGGCATGCATAACATCTAGCTTAAAGATTTTTAATGAACAATACTATTTTTTTAAAGGCATGCATTCATCATTTAAGAAAATATTTTAGTGTCACTAGGAGGAATTATTTTTATTTATTCTGACCCCTTGTGGGCAATGTTTTTACAAGTGACCCAGGTGGGAAAGTACGCCTAGGATGAGCGTCCTTGTGGTGCCAGTTTGTAGTTGTTTTCCCATTCAGTTTTGTTTCCTTTTAGTATAAACTTGTAGTCTTGAATACTGTATCATGTTAATGTTTTGAATATCATGTATCAGACTTATTATGTTACTTCAGATTTTCAGTTCTTTTATCTCAATTCATATTTAGTGGCTCTATGAATCCAACTTAAAAGGTATGATGCTACCCTTAGTTTTCTTTCATAGCTTCCGCTGTAAGTTTATGAATACTCAGTACTTTTCTTTTATACTTTCTGTGTACTAGTTTTAATAATGTTTCCTAGTTTTCTTCATATCGCTGACCTGGCAGGACGGCTGATTTTTATAAAATTAGGATGAGGTGTTACAAATTGGTATCAGAGGGAGGTTTAGAATCCCTAGACCTAGGAAAGATTCACAGAGCCATAGGAGTGTGTAAGAGTAAATACTTGTAAGTAGAGTATTTAAGTTGCGTCTAAACCCTAGTTTTCGCAAGGGTATGAAATTATCTGCTAAGCCAGATTTTCCTAGATATAATGATAAATAATCATATTTCTTTTATATGTTCTATCAGGCATCACGAGTCAGCGAACCGGGTGAATCTTCACGTCAGGACCCTATTCCTAACGCTGTCATGGGAGATGCTGATGTGCCACAGGTGCCACCAGTTCCAGCAGCCCTAAAAGCCACTGACATAGCGTCCCTGATTGCCAAGGTGGTCACTGTAACCTTGATGGAGTTTCAGAGAGGACTAGATGCAGGGATTCCAGCTCTAGTGCAAGTACCAACCCCTGCACCAGCACCCATGGAGATGACCCTAAAGTGCTATTTGAGGAACTTTAGAGAGCTCCAACCGTCAAACTACAGTAGGGATGAAACCCCGATGGACACAGACGACTGGATAACAAACACTAGAGATTTGTTGAACGTTATGGAGTGTTCGGAGAATAAGAAGGTTCCTCTGATAATTTTCCTCCTCCTCCGATGTAAGGCAAAGGTCTGGTGGGACAAGTATCGGGCAGATGACCCTGCAGGTAAATTGTCAAGAAAATTTGCTCTTATTTCAGGAAGTGATACGTTCATTATAAATGATATGACCATGCTATTTGGCCAGGTCGTACAACATATATGTTTACGCGGGGGGAGTTTTCTAGAGCCCTTGCAAATTGGTTCGTGCCTCCTTCCACATGACGAGGTCTCCAGGAGAGATATCTTAGACACTACCAAGGGGACAAGACCGTTACTAAGTACGACCGGGAGCTTACTCATCTGGCTCATTATGTGAGTATGATGCTGGGAGATCAGGTAGAGAAGTGCAACCGCTTTATGGATGTCTTGCGTGACTCGTTGAGGCAGCCGTTGTTGAGCATGATCAGCACTGACTACAGGAGCTTAGTGGATACGGCTTACAGGTTGGAGGCTGATCAGCAGAAGGTGCAGAAGAGAAACAGTTTTCATGCGAAGCGGTCTCAGGATTCGCATCATCAGTAGCTGAGCAGGAATGACCAGGGTAAGAACTGGAATAAGAAACATAAGTCTGATGCTGAGAAGAGTGGTCAGTCTGGAGACAGGAGCAAGAACTACCCTCCTGTCCTAGGTGTCAGCGCCGCCATCTAGGAGAGTGCTTGGCCAATGCAGGCGTGTGTTACAAGTACCGACTGTAAGACCCCCCCCCCCCTTACCAAGGAGGGCTACCAGATCTTATGCCCAGAACCGCCGTCTTACGGTGGCACTAACTCACGGGTTAGTCGACACCGCAACACGCTGATCCTGCCGGCTAGTACGATCATAAACCTGTAGGCCAATATGAGAAGAAAGAAGTAAAACCGTATATGAAAAAAAAATACCAGTCCACAAGCCACAGTACAATCATAAAAAGAGATGAATAGTACATCATAATAGTCCACAAATAAGTACAACTGAAAGAGTAAAAAGGGCTTATGCCCTGTACATCAAATCTCTCTCTCACAAAATCATAAATGCGGAAGCTATGCTAGAACATCGGATCTCGTCCCACCTAAGGACGCACAGTAGTGGTAGTAGCCTGCTGACGTGGTATCTGCTCCTCATGTCCTGCCTCCTCGACGTGCTGGTGCTCCATCTCCACGGGCTCCTAAAAATAGTTGGTCACCGACCATTAGTCAAAAAGACTAAGTCGTTTCCTCCGCACCTCGCCCCGCAGCTCCTAGGCACCGAGCGGGAGGACGAAGCAGAGGACAACAAGGGGTAGCAAAGTGGAAGCAGGTGACAATATTTAACTAATGCTGTAATAAGTACTGTAATTCTACTCTAGCAATTCTATGTACGGTACAAGTAGTAAGTAAGAGCAGTGCAGTAAAGAAAAGTAAAGAAGCAGTAGTAAGAACAAGTAAATAAGCTAAGCTACCACTATGCTATCATCACAAACGTACCCTAACTTATATAAATGCCCATACAAATATATAAGTTAGGGTTTCCAGGAAATTTAACTTATCATATAAAAGAGCCCATACTAATTTATATGATAAGGATCTATGAAGCGTATGACCTAATATGAATGAATGATGTGATGCAATTTTATGCGCAGGCAAGTGCAACTCACACACAACGACTCTGTGATCACAGACCTTTAGTTCCCACTTTTTGAGAGCTAGCATCACTCTCGGGTACCACCGCTATGGCTACGGCAGCAGCGGAGCGAGCGTCTCCGCTTCTAGACCGGTATGCACACTACCAAGCCTTAGACCCCTCTCATACGCCTCTGTACACGTCCAAGGTGCACTCTAGAGTCTCGCGTACGTACTTTGCTGACAAACCCGTCAGTCTTGTTGGGTCGGATGTGTGTTATCGGGGATCGTCCTCCAGACCAAAGTGTAAAACAACCCACTGGCCCCTCTAACTCCCACAACCGCCTGGTGCACCGTACTGCCATCGGTGTGACGAACGGCCAGTAACGCATGCCCCGCCACGATATTTATGCACATGCAAGTAATTCATACCGATCCTCCTGCTCGCAGGACCAAAACTCGTCCTGAATCCCTCAAACCCAAACCCGGGTGAGAACGCACATTAGTGCCTTTGTGTCAACTCCTCAAACCCCAAACGGGTGAGCATATATCATGAATCTCTCCAGCCCCCACACGGGCGAGAAGGTACAACAATGTCCTAACCTATTAAACTACTCTTGTCTACGGTTTATTATACTTAGAGATTTAAGGTTAATCCTAGGACTGCCCCCGGTATTCCCTGTGAAGGGCTCTCAAGGGGCACTAGGAACTGTGTTGGGATTACGCCCAGCGTTCCCTTTCGCAAGGATATTTATTTTAGTTGATGGCTACCCATGTATCACCCCAGCTCTCCTTATTGCTTTAGTACAACCCTAGTGACTTAAGGTATTACCGGGAAAACCGACGGTCTTCCGCCGATCCCCACTCTAGTTGCTAGTTAAGACTTGCACTTTTGATCCCTCACTAGGAAAAACTCTACCCACCAGGGTTACATATGTTGAACTCTCTCTTATTTCTGCCGATAATCAATCCCCTGGTAATCACCTAAGGCAAGACCTATTTGTGTTATATGCAGACCATGACCTATGATTACCCTAAAAATGGGATCTTCCAAACCTTAAGGCATCTTGCCTCTAAATATTTATCCTAAGGTGTTATGGACTAAGGGAACTACCCTAAGAATGTTCATAATTTTCCTTGGCCAAATAGTCCTTTAATTAATTCTTTTAATTTAAATGCTAGGTCACTTTACACATGAAGTAGTTTGATTAAGTATCCACTGACCTAGGGAATTTTTCCTGAGATGTATATTGACAAAATATTGCTGCTTACAGAATTTCATAATTTTCCTTAAATTATTTATTATCATTTTCAATTTAATATCAATTCCACAAAAATTCCATTTTCCAAATGATGTATAGGCATTATGTACACAAAAATTCCAGAAAAATTACAGAGCTTTTAGGACACTAATTTATGACTATTGGCAGAGAATCATCAACATTTAATGTAAGATGGCCTATAGGATTCCATTATAAGATATTTACCAAAATGCCATTATACTAATTTAACACAAATAATGCATCCATTAAATTCTGAGAAATTTGTGCAAGACTAATAATAATATTTTATGGCAGTAGAATAATTTCCAAATTTATCAGAGGTATAAATCCATCATTTGAAGAATTTACAAAATAAGGGTAAAATGGTGGATTTAGGGTATCTACTCCAAAAGTTCTTCAAAACAGAGAAATCATATTTTTCCTAAGTCAAATGTGATGTTATCTATGTCTTGGCAAAGTTGTTTGGATTTGTACTTGAATAAATCCTATTTTCCAATTTTATCTCCAAAATAGCTATATTTAAAATAAATTCCAATAAATGGAATTTTGATTCCAAAAATTCCATCATTAGTTTGAGGGATGAAATTTACCCTAATGAACTACTGTAAATAATTTCATGACTCTTGCATGTCACCATTGGGCTAAATACACCAATTTGCATTTTTGTTATTTGCACACCAAGGCTAAACATAGGCTAGCACATGCAAGTGGATTTCCCCAATGTGCAGTGAACCCAAGGTGCTGAAAATTTTATCATGCACCAAGGATGACCCCACTGACCTACCACCAAAGTTTGGGGCCATGGGGAGGAGTAGAACTCCATATATGTCATTTATTTATATTTTGCTATTTTACCAAAAACTATAGGAAAATATTCTCTAAAAATTCCTAAATTTTGGCAGGAGCTAAGTATGCCCTAATCATGCATGTGCCCAAAATTTGGGGCCATGGTGACTAATATTGTGACCAGCGCATCCAATTTAATTTCTGCCCTACTCTAGGGCCAGTCCTAGGAGAAATGTCCTACAGGACTGTACACTACACCAAAATGTAAGTTTATGGTGGCATATTAAAGGTAAGACCCTAGGCTACATTTTTCGTTAAGGGTATAAGATCTGGAAATGCCTCTAAGAGGCCTATATTTAACATGCAAGGTGACTGAAAAAGTGTGACAGAATTTCACTATTTATCAATAATTAAATTAAATCATTTAACTGTTTGCACGAATCTTAAAGTAAAATCCGACGGGATCTGGTCATCGTCTACCTCCAGCCAACGGCTGAGATCGAGCCGACCTGGAGCGACTTTGCCGACGGTTTCCGGCCAGCTGAGCCACCACCACCGCCGGTGGATATCGCCACCACCTTCGTTAAGGTGGGGGCTAGCGTTTCCCGGCGGTGGGGCCGCCGGAGTTGGCTCCTCCGGCGAACCCGAGCAAGAAAAGAAATGCTCGATTTTCACCATTTCCTCTCATGGCATCGGGCTCGATTGAGCCCGATATCTCCCTAGATCGATCTAGAAAGTTAGTATAGGAAGAGGTGAGGTGAAACGCACCTGAATCGAGGCTTGGCTGCGGGTCAGGCGGCGGTTTGCCGTGGTGGTGGTGCGCCGGCGAGCTCCACCCCGAAAGCTCAATTCTCCACCGTTCTCCATGATTAAGCAGTCGAATTCCACTCCTCTTAGCCTTCTGAAGCTAATGGTGAGCTCTGTTTGGACTGAGGTGGGCTATAAGTGGAGTTAACTCCAATGTTAGCTCGGTTTTGAGCTTTGGAGGTTTCACCCAGCTGCAATGTGGCTCACAGCCCTGGTATTCTGTTGGAAATGAATAGGGGAGGTCGGCCACCTGGTTTTGGGCAGCCAAAACCAGCTGATGGGGTGGCCATGTGGCCATTATTCCCTTCATTCCCCTTTCTCTCTCCTCTTCTCCTAAAAATCCCAATTTTACCCCTTTGCATGTAATCTCTCTCCTGATTTAGAGGGGTAGGACTGGTCTTGTTCACTTGGGCTGACTATGGGCCAATTTTGGTGGGCTTGGTCCAAGGGGAAATGGCTTGGCCTTCATTTCACTCTTTAGGTCAATTTGTTGACCAAATTGACTTTTAGGGTTGACTGGTCAACCATGGTGGGTGGACTGACCCCACTTGGTGGAAATAGGTCTAGTGGCACCACCCAACTTGGTTTAGGTCAAGGGGGTGCCCCACTTAGGTTAATTAGGCCTATGAGTGTGGGTTTGACCAAATTAAGCCCAAGGTTGACTTTGGTCAATTGGGGTCAAAATGTTGACCCAGTGACATACCCTAGGGTCCACTTAGATTGTTTTTAGGGTTAGGGCAATGTGGTGGGGTCATGGTGTGGTTAGGGTCCCCACTTAGGCTAGTTTGACCTAGTTTGACTAAGGTCTTATAGTGGGCCCCCACATGGCTACCACCCACTACCTAGGGTCAAACCTAGTTGATCTCCTCAAATCTCACCCCATGCCTAACCCAATCTAAGTTGAGGGGTCCAGAAGTAACATGGGATGTTACAAATTCCAATAAACAAGAAAATAATTTTGTCCCCGAAATTTAAGTTCGGGTCTACGGGGTTCTATTTGCAAGAATCATCAAGAAATTTAAAGACATAACTTAAATGTACCTGATGCGAATAGCTCCGGGTGTTGCTCCAGCATCAGATCTCTCGGCTCCCAAGTGTGCTCCTCCCGTCCATGGTTGGACCACAGCACCTTCACAAGAGGGACCTTCTTCTTCCGCAACACTCGGATGGCTGTATCGTCAATCCGGATCGGCTCCAATCTCACTGATCTGTCAGGCTCTACCGGTCCGGCTGTAGTAGTGATGTGCTGCTCCGGCCGAAGGAGAGCTCTTCGCAAGGAAGAGACATGGAAGACGTCATGTAATGCACCCAACTCCGGTGGCAGCTGCAGTCGGTAAGCCAAGGGGCCGATCCGCTCCAGGATCAGGTATGGCCCCATGTATCGTGGACTGAGCTTCTTGTGCCTCCGCACCCGAGAAACACCGTGTACTGGACGTATCTTCAAGAATACCCTGTCTCCAACCTGGAACTCCACCTTCCGGTGCCGAGCATCATAATACTTTGCCTGCCTGCTCTGGGCCTCCAGTAGCCGATCCCTGATCAATCAAATCTGAGCCTCAGTGTCCTCTATATAATCAGATCCCAGAGCCCTGGTATCCACATCCTGAACCCATGACAGCAGTGTCCGGCATCTCCTCCCATAAAGCGCCTCGTATGGAGCCATCCTGATGCTAGCTTGGTGGCTGTTATTATACGAGAACTCGATCAATGGCAGCAGCCTCTCCCAAGGCCTCCCCGTATCCAATATGCATAATCTGAGCAGGTCCTCCATGGTCCGGATGGTCCGCTCGGTCTGTCCGTCAGTCTGCGGGTGGAAGGCGGTACTAAAGGTAAGCCAAGATCCCAAATAAGCATGCACGACCCTCCACTCGCTCGAAGTGAACCGACCATCACGGTCCGAAACAATAGTCCTGGGGATACCATGATATCTGATGTACTGCTCCACAAATAGTCTCACCAGGACTGCAACTGGGGCATCCTTCCGAACTGGAATAAACCGCGCTACCTTGGTCAATCTGTCCACTATAACCCATATAGAATCATGCCCAGAGTGGGAGCGAGGCAATCCGTGTACAAAGTCCATAGCACTGTCCTCGAACTTCCACTCTAGAACTGGCAGTGGCTGTAGTAAACCTCCCGGGCTCTTTCACTCCGCCTTCACACGCTGGCAGGTCTCGCAATGGGTCACAAAATTCGTGATCTCCCTCTTCATCCCGGGCCAATACATAGATCTCCGCAAATCTGCCCACATCTTGGTGATGCCGGGGTACACTGAATATCTCGAGCAATGTGCCTCTCGGAGTATGTCCTCCCGGATACTGCCTCCTGCTGGTATGTAGATGCGTCCCCGGAACCTAAGAAGATCATCCTGTAGCATGTAGTCCTCGACCCTGCCCCTCTCTAAGGCACTGAAAATCGGCTGTAACGCAGCATCCAGCCTCTGATGTGCTCGGATGCGCTCCTGTATATCATCGCCGCTGATCACTGAGCTCAAATACTCTCTATATACGACTGGCTCGGTCTCGGACACCATGGTGATGTGCATGTCCTCCATCATCTGTAGCAGCTCTAAAGACATCAATCGGGGCTCCGGTCCAGAAGTGCCGGCCCTCCTGCTCAAAGCATCCGCAACCATGTTCGCTTTCCCCGGGTGATAGTGGATCTTGTAATCATAATCACAGAGGAACTCCAGCCACCTCCTCTGTCTCAGGTTTAGGTCCTTCTGCGTATCGATATACTTGAGATTCTTGTGATCTGAAAAGATGTCACAACGAATCCAGTATAAATAATGCCTCCATATCTTTAGGGCGAAAACCACAGCCCCGAGCTCTAGATCATGTACTGGATAGTTATGCTCATGCTTCTTCAACTGTCTCGAAGCATAAGCAATAACGTGTCCATGCTGCATCAGGACTGCACCCATCCCCTGGTAAGAGGCGTCCGTGTAGATCTGGAATCCTTCGCTCCCGGATGGAAGCGCAAGAATGGGGGATGAGATGAGTCGGTCCTTCAGCTCCTGAAAAGCAATCTCACACCGCTCTGACCAAACAAAATCTGTGTTCTTCTTCGTCAAGGACGTGAGGGGGAGTGCTATCCTCGAGAACCCCTCCACGAACTTGCGGTAATACCCTGCTAGTCCCAAGAAACTGCGGATGTCAGATGCGGTCTTCGGCCGTGGCCAATCCCTCACTGTCTCTATCTTGGCCGGGTCCATAGCTAACCCAGCCCCACTGATCGTGTGCCCCAGGAATGCCACCTCTTGCAACCAGAACTGGCACTTTGAAAATTTTGCGTACATCTGGGTCTCCCTTAGCCTCTGCAAGACCTGTGCCAAGTGCTCCGTATGCTCCTCCTGAGTCCGAGAATAAATAAGGATGTCGTCGATGAATACAATCACGAAGCGGTCTAAGAAAGGCTCGAAAACACGGTCCATTAGACTCATGAATGCAGCAGGAGCATTCGTGAGCCCAAAAGGCATCACCGTGAATTCGTATAATCCATAGCGCGAACTGAATGCCGTCTTCGGTATGTCCTCCTCCCTGATACGGAGCTGATAGTAGCCGGATCGCAGATCTAACTTGGAGAACCAGAAGGCTCCCTGTAGCTGGTCAAATAACTCATCTATCCGAGGCAGAGGATAGGTGTTGCGGACCGTCAACCGGTTCAGCTCCCGGTAATCTATACATAATCGCAGTGATCTGTCCTTCTTCTTCACAAATAGAACTGGCGCTCCCCATGGCGATGAACTAGGCCGCACAAATCCTGACTCGACTAGCTCCTGTAGTTGAGTCCTGAACTCTGCTAACTCCCTAGGAGCCATCCTGTAGGGTGCCCGGGACACCGGCTTCGCTCCCGGTACTAGCTGAATCCTGAAATCCAAATCTCTAGCAGGCGGTAGCCCGGGCAATTTTTCCGGGAATACGTCGGCGAAATCCCGAACCACCGGAATATCTGAGATAGTCGCCTCTGTTCCCACCATCTCGAAGCAGACAATATAGACTTCTTCACCCTGCTCATGGGCCTTCATAGCCTGTATAGAAGATAATAGTAGGTGACAGATAGGCTGGATACCTTCAACGATAACATGAGAGTCGCCATGTCTTAGCGTGATCCTCCTGGACGGGCAATCTATCTGGGCATGGTTCCGATGCAACCAGGCCATGCCCAAGATCAAATCAAAGTCCTGCAGCTTCAGAATGGTCGCCGGCGCCTCAAATGCCTTGCCGCCAATCTCGGCCTCCATATCACAATGTGCAGTGGTCCGCAGCTCCGATCCATCGGGTAGACGTACCCTCATCTCTAGTCCAGGGAACCTCTCCACGCCTTCGAGTCCGTCGATGAAGGCCTCGGATACGAACGAGTGTGAAGCACCCGTGTCGAAAAGAGTATGAGCGGGCTTGCCGCTGATCATAACTATGCCTGAGGTTTGTTTACGTGAAAGTTAATTGTTATTCTATAGTTCCAGGTACTAAATATATATCATTGGAAATTCAAGAAAATTCATAATTGACTTCAAGTACCTGTGATAACCTCCTCTGGATTCCTCGGCTCTGTGAGGTCCAAGGCGTATATCTGCTCCTGCTCGCGTCTCCTGCCGTGATATCCCCGACCTCGGCCTCGTCCTCATCCTCGGCCCTGCTGTACTGGGGCCACTGGAGGTGGAGGAGGAGGAGGGGGATGGAATCGGTGCGGGCACTCCGACCTGATGTGCCCGGGCTGGCGGCATCCGTAACAAACCACTTGTCGGTGGCCTCGGTCATCCTGTCTCCTCGGATCATGTATCTGTAGAGGTGGGGGAGCCAATGCTGGAGGAGGCCCCTGCTCCTGCCTGAAGTTGGGACGACGACGTCCCCCACCCCTCCTGTATCCAATGGTCCTGCCTCTCTGAGAGCCCCTACTGCTCTCACCTGATGTCGATCCGTCAAATGGTCTCTTCCCTCCGGCTCGCACCATCAGCTGGTCAGCCTCCAGCTTCTTCGCCATCTCGATGATCTGCCTGGATGTGCCATGAGAAATGAATAACAGAGCCTGCCTCAGATCATCCCTGAGGCCCCGGTAGAACCTCTTCGCATACCTCCTATCGTCGGTGTCCTGAATCCCCGCGAACCTGGCCAAGTGGGAGAACTCTCTCTGGTACTCTATCACTGATCTGGTCCCCTGCTTGAGGTTCAAAAACCTCTCCTCCAAAGCATCTCTGTCCGTAGCAGAGACGAAGTGCTCCAGAAACACATCGCCAAACTCTTCCCAAGATATCTCTGACAGCTCAAAGTCCGCATAAGTAGACTCCCGGACTGACTTCCACCATCTCTTCGCGTGGGCCTCTAGCACAGAGGTGGCTAGAGGTACTGCCTGGCCGACTGGGCAGCTGATGCCCGCTAAGATCTCGTGTATGGCCTCCAGCCATTCTTCTGTCTTCACCGCATCCTCTGTCCCGCGGTACGTTGGTGGGGACAGGCTCTTGAATGCACTCAGCCAGCTCGACCCCGGATTTGGCTGTGGAGCCGGGACTTCCTGGGCTCTAAAGGCATCCAAAATTACCGTCAGGGTCTGCCCCATCTCCGTATGTAGTGTTGGGTATTGTACTCACGATTACCTAGATTTGAGGAAGCCACCTGTCAAGCTAAGATGAATTCACAATGTATTTGATGAAACATTTCTAGTTGTGCTTGCAGTTCCTCCACGCTAAGTGCACACCAATGTCAGGGTGCAGTAGGTCAATATACACGGGTCTGCACGACGTAATCCCTCGTTGAGCAGATCAGTGTGTTGGCCTATGTGTACTCTCTCTATTGGAGTGCACTTACTTTCAAGTACAGGGCCGTTCATATGCAAGAGAAGACAAGGAGCATGGAGGATCAAGGAGCAGCTCCTGGGTGGAAGACGAAAATTCGTCCAAGGCAAATTCGACGAGAATCACCAAGTGATTCTCGCCGACTCCTTCTGGCCACCTCTAAATGGTGCCAAGTAAGATTCGGCGAGAATCACTAGTGATTCTCGCCGAACCTGTGGCCAAGGAGCTCATGTATACCAAGTGAAATTCGTTGAGAATCAATAAGTGATTCGGCGAGAATCACTGACGATTCTCGACGAATCGTCGAGAATCACTTGGTGATTCTCGCCGTTTCGTCGAGAATTGTATGCGATTCTCGCCGATTTTTCCTTGGCGTTTTCTCTGGAATTTCCTGAACCGGATTCTGCCTTCAGACTAGCTTGAACCGGACTTAGGGATTTCAAGTGTGGGTCCCACAAACGGTCATATTGGAAAGCATCTACAATATATATACTCCAGTATTTTGAACAGTAAAAAAAATATACGGAGAAAGAAAAAGAAAACTGAGCCGCAACAAAACCCTAAATCCGCGACTCCTCTCCGCCGCCGCCGTCACGCTCGGGAATGTAGGTCGCCGCCACTGATCGCTCTTCTTCCCGATCTCCGGCGACAGAAGCTTAGCAAAGCTTGTGTCTCACGTGTCTATCCAGAGATCTCTTGTCTCTCGATTTGTAGACAGGGAAAAACTCCCCCGTCCGAATCGATCGAGACGACCGATCCTAGAGTGACCGTTTGTAGACAGAGTTTGCTTCGCTACGAAGTTTGGCTTTCCAAGTTCAGCAGCCGCTCTTCATCGTAGCCGCCGATCCCGAAGCTAGCCGCCGCTCGTGTGCCGCCGCCGGTTCCGGGGAGATCCTCTCCAAGTGAGACCAAGGTCGTAGACTCTTCATCGCCTTCAAGAACACGTCGTCGAACAAAGAGGAACACCGTAGTCTCCAAAAGAAGTTTGTATCACGTGTACACTCTATATTTAATTTCGTAGTAAGGGAACTTTTGTTCCTTGTTGTAAGGGTTGGGTGCAACCCGTTTTGTGGGAGTGTTGACTCTCACGTGTGGAAGGGCTCCTTCCGTTAGTGAAGGGATTGGATTTCAATCCCGTTGGAGAAGTGACCGAGTCGTCCCTTGTTGGGGAGATAGGTCGAAGGGAGAAAGTGGATGTACCCAAGTCGGGGAACCACTATAAATTTGCTGTGTATTCTGTGTGCTGTGTTTGTTGTTTTTATTGTGCAGGTACATTCGTAAATTCCGCAAAAGAACCACACGTCACCTATTCCCCCCCATAGGTGCACTTAGCTGACACTAGGTGGACTTTCAAGTGGTATCAGAGCGAGGTTGCTCATCAAAAAGGTTAATACCTTGAGTAGAATCCTGCCACCAGTGTCAGAAGCATGGATCTGGATTATGAGATTCCGCCACTCAAACTCCCCGCATGCACAAAGGATTATTATCCCATCTGGAGAATGAGAGTATCCTTTCACCTTGATGCCATCGATCCTCGAGCATCCTTCATCCTGGAAGAGGGTCCGTTTATCCCCATGAAGACCTCCGACTCTGGGATCCTAGTGCCCATGGACGTTGCTGAGATGTCTGAGACGGAACTATCTCTATTTCTCTTGGACGAGAGGATTCGACAAATTATCATGGATGTCTGGTCCGGAGCCTCTCACTCTAGATTGGAAAAATGTCGAACGGCTAAAACTCTGTGGATGATGATCTCAAAGCTGATGGGGGGGTCAGAGAAAGTTGAAATATGCTGTCAATCAGAGGATGAAGCGTATGTGGGGGTCATCACTTCTGAAGATGAATGCAAGGATCCCTCGGATTGCATCAGAGCTCCCGTGTCCGTGTCAGAGACTAACGAGACCAGTGAGGAAAGCAGCTCTGACGAGGACGAAACAATGGTCACTGATTCTAATGACAATAACTCAGATGAGCAGGTAACATCTTTACCCTGCTCCATATCTTTTGACTTTTCTAAAGACAGAAACTGCTCTCCTCCAGAAAATACTGATTCCCTGAAGAGAGCACTTCAGAAAAGCAATCTACTTGCTGAGGAGCAGGCTCGAGAGATTGCTCGACTGAAGATCTTGTTGGTTCTCCAATTGGCGTCCAACAAGGTCAAGGACTCTAAGATCTCAGCTCTAGAGAATAGTCTAGATAATGAGAAACGTATAGTATCAAACTTTTCCAAAGTTGATGCTATAAAGAGAAAGCAAGAAACCGGGTGGATCTCCCGGATTATTCAGGGATGGAGAAATGGGGAAACGGTATTCCGACCCCCCACTCCAAGAAGGAAGACAACTCATCATGCCTTCAGGTATGACCACAGGAGTAATCGTGGCCACTGCAAGGGTGATTTGTCCCCATGTGGAAACATCCATAGTGCAAGGCGCGTCATGGCCACCCATGAGGAAATACCTAAGGCTCATTCTGAGCCCTTTGTATTCACGGCCACTGCCACAACACAGTGTGGATCTGCATGTCCCAGCTCACAGAAGACTTCTCACCATTCGAGGACACGGGATAAGGAGGATAGAAGTCATGATGTCAGGCTTCATGGGGCCTCAGCAAGGGAGATGCCTGAAAGAATGGCACCACCTTCTCGGCCTCATAACGCTCACATCATGCATTCGTTCCACCCTTCCTCGTGTCACGATGGAAGAGGAATTTGTGTGACAAGAACATGCCCTATCCCGTTTAGACCTAGGACCGTGACTACGTCAGTCACTAGATCAGGTCGAAAACGGCGATACAACATTCACCCCTGTTGGTGCTGCGGCAAAGTGGGGCACTTTGCCATTGACTGTTGACACAACCCCTCTGTGCCCACAGCAAGGGCTTATCCACATTCTAGGGACAGAGGTAGTCTTCCAGACAGGTTTTCGGAAGGAAGGCAGTTGCGTGCTTATGCTAATAGAAACCTAGGACCCAATATGATTTGGGTTCCTAAGGTAAAGTAATTCTATCTTGCAGGGTAGTCCAGGTCCCCGTGAATACGATGGGGACTGGACAGTAGGTGGCTCAAGGCTAACGTAGAACAAGCGTCTGCAATAAAGGATGTGCTACCTGTTTGAGCATATTCACCTTGAGCCTCTAATGTGTTCTACCTGTGGGACTAAGACGATGACTCTCAAAATCCCAGGTAATTTTGATCAGTTCAAGGACTTATGTCATGATGCATCCTCATTCAAAATATATATACCTATATATATCATTATATACAGATCCTTCCTTGTATATTAGTGTATGTATGCACGTCTAAGGATTGGTTAACTCGATGCATGCAAACCTTTGCACATCAATAAAGGGTTAATGAAGACCTGTCATTGTGAATCTTGACAACACACAATTGACATTAAGAAGGCTTTGGTAAAGCCTCATGAAAATCCAAATAGTTTGACTTTCAAATATACTTGTATTTATCAAATTTATATTGACTTGACTTCGGAAAATTTCAAAAATATTGCAAGCTTCTTCACGAATTAACCAAATCTCCTGAATCCGAAATAACCAAATCAATAGTATCAGAAATTCTTCAATTTCTAGTCAAGAGACCCTTCAATTTCGAATTAGACAAATCGTATCAGAGACTGAATCAACCAAATCTCCTGAATCCCGCCGACCCTTCGCATTCTTCACGACTCCCGCCGAATTTGACAAAGCCGAATCAGTCAAATCCCGCAAAACCCTTCGCCTTCCTCACAACTCCCGCCTCACGTCGCAGCAAGTATCCCGAAACCCGCAAGACTTCTCCCGCAAGAACTCTCCCGACAACCCGCAGGAGCTCTCCCTCCGACGATTCGCCGATTCTCCGCAACCCGCAGGAGGTCTTCCGCCGATTCGCCGAAACCCGCAGCTCGTGAAGTCTCCTCCTAAGCTCCCGCAAGGGTCTCGCAACGTTCTCGTCGAAAGGCTCCCGACAACTCCCGCCGCAGCCCGCACCGTCGATCTCCCCAAGTCTCGCTTTTGCTCCGCTCAAACTACCTCACCGACTCCACCTCTAGGTATCCCCTTACCCGACGCATCCACTAATGAAGTTTTCTTTTTGAAAGTTCATTAACGTTTTGAGTAGGGCTTCTCTCTAGGTCTACAATGGCTCCAAGGACGACTGCAGGGTTGGTCTCTGGCTGCGAGCTGGTTCGCACTGGATTTTCTTATGCCTCAGACGAATTCCGCAATATCATTCTAATGCTGGAAGAGGCTGGGCTAACCTTCGTCCTGGAGCACCCCTGCAAAATTCTTGACAAAGAGGTGCTGGAATTCTTCTCTACGGCCAGGCTCCGAGATAGAGACTCCGTAATCAAGAGCAAGGTGGCTGGGACAAAAGTAAAGATGTCTGCCAGCAAGCTGAGTCGCTACCTGCAGCTTTCGAGTTCGGAGCAGGAGGACTATCTGGAGGACGCGGACAAAGCCAGAACTCTCTTGTTCTGCGGTCTTCCAAGAGGCACTCGATCAATAAAGAGAAAAGAGATGAATGAAGAAGGGAAGCTCCTATCTGACGTCATTGGAAAAGTGCTCATCTGCAAACCAGGCTCGCATGATCATATCTCAGGAGATATGTTCAAAATCCTCATAGCTGTTGTCTGCCGCAAGAGGTTCAACTGGGGGGAGTTGCTGTTCCAGAAAATCAAAGACACTCTGGGCACTCCTAGTTTCAGCCGCATCATAAGTCTATATCTCAACCAGCTTCACGGAGACAAGTTCGACATGAGCAAAGGAGTCCCTCTCCACTACTTGAAAAAGATGGATGCTACTGTGTTTGATCGATGTGAGCGGCGTATCGGGCAGCCTGCTGTGGAAGAGCTAGAGGAAGTATCTCCAGCAGCCTCCCCCCGTGACATTCCTGATACCCTGACTGCAGGAATCGAGGGGGAGACTCTACCCCCTCATACAGATGCAGTTTCTGAAATCGCCCAGGTGGCCAGGGATGCGGTGGGCGAAATTCCTGAAGTAAGTGAACCTGAGCTGGAGGATGAGGAGGTCCTGAACAGAAATAGTCAAGGAACCGAAGCTGCAGCACTGGAAACTGATGATCGGGAATTGGAAGAAGCTGCTGACATAGATGAATTCTTGAATGAGGACGGAGAGGACGATGAAAATGAGGGACATGAAGTACTTGAGACTCCGGATATTGTTGAACCTCCATCTGACAAGCCTGCACCAGTGGAGGGGGAGTTAGATAAATCTACAGAGGCAGCCAACATTCCTCCTTTGGAGCCTGTGATTGTATCCAGCTCTACCGACACGTCTGCTGAAATGCAAGGTCCACAAGTGCCCCCGGCTATTCCGTTACGCGATGACCTAGCCACTCACACTGTACACATCATTCAGGGCATCGTAAATGAGCTTAAAGACTCTTTTGATACAGCTCAGAAAACACTGCTGAAAAAGATTAAGACTTCTGAAGATCTCATGCTTAAAAATATGGTAGAGATCAACCATAAACTGGATGTGATGGAGAAGCAATTTGACGAAAAGTATACCGCAGCTGGCACAGCTGTCACACTCCTCATGGCCGGTTTGAAAAAGAATACAGATACTCTTGCCATCGTCAATCAGAACGCTCATGTTGTCGCCAACAACATTCAGAAGTTTGATGGTAATATGGTAACTCTAAACGCAAATCAGCAGACCTTGGTCAATGAATTCACCAGAACCACCAAGCATATTGATGACTCGCTGCACTCATATGCCAATTCCATAGCGGTCGAAGCCAAAAAGGGGGAGAAAGAGTATCTAGCTAAGATGGCCGAGCTTCAAGAAGAACTGAGCACACACTTC
Source organism: Platanthera guangdongensis (assembly GCA_039583875.1). NCBI lineage: Eukaryota > Viridiplantae > Streptophyta > Magnoliopsida > Asparagales > Orchidaceae > Platanthera > Platanthera guangdongensis. The sequence goes on from CM077161.1 coordinate 162,606,521, forward strand.
GCACAATCAAGCAAATATGTCTATGAGAGCTGCTGGTGGATGCTCCAACAGGCGCTGGGTACTTTAGACGTCGTTCTGCCTGACAATCCTGCAGGTATTCATGTTCCTGCAGGTATTCCCGAGACATCTACGGCCGCTGAAGGAGTATGTGTTGCTGAGGACTTAAGTACAAGTACTGCAGATGTTCCCACAAATGACGCTGATGCTAAGGCTCTCTCCAAAGCAAAACTGAGGAGCATGTTTGACCAAGAGGCCTTAGCAAAAGCCAGGGGAAAGAGAAAAGTTCAAGAAGGGACATCCAAGGAAACACAGGCTGCAAAGAGAACTCGAATGAATGAGGAGGAGGTACGAAATGAAAGGTGGAGTCCAGTTTCAAGGAACATAATCGTAGACACCTTCTGGCTGCAAGAAAGAGGAGAGATCAATCAAAAAGAAGTATATAGCCAGTACGAGTGGGAAACGCACAAAACGTTTGAAGTAAAACGCAACATCTTTTTCAGAAACAACAAGGATCCAGATAAAGTTGCTCCTCCTAGGTACTACCCGAAGCCCAAAGAATACATGGAGAGGCAAAGCAAGAAGTACTTGGCCCAAAATCTTAAGGGTGACGTAGCTAAGGACAAATAGTCAACACTTTATAGCTTGTCACTGTGTCTTAAGAACATTTAATGGTTATTATTGTCATATAAACAATTCTGGATTATATGTGAATATATTTATCTTGGTATATATATATTTGAATTTGTGAATGACTCAAGTCCTGATCTGATTGCATATATTCTCTTGTGCTGCATGTTTAATTTCTGAATGCTATGATTATTATTTGATTAATGTCATTCATCTTAGCTAGTAGGGTTTTGGCTTCGTCAAATAGGGGGAGATTGTTGGGTATTGTACTCACGATTACCTAGATTTGAGGAAGTCACCTGTCAAGCTAAGATGAATTCACAATGTATTTGATGAAACATTTCTAGTTGTGCTTGCAGTTCCTCCACGCTAAGTGCACACCAATGTCAGGGTGCAGTAGGTCAATATACACGGGTCTGCACGACGTAATCCCTCGTTGAGCAGATCAGTGTGTTGGCCTATGTGTACTCTCTCTATTGGAGTGCACTTACTTTCAAGTACAGGGCCGTTCATATGCAAGAGAAGACAAGGAGCATGGAGGATCAAGGAGCAGCTCCTGGGTGGAAGACGAAAATTCGTCCAAGGCAAATTCGACGAGAATCACCAAGTGATTCTCGCCGATTCGGCGAGAATCACTAGTGATTCTCGCCGAATCGACGAGAATCATTAGTGATTCTCGCCGACTCCTTCTGGCCACCTCTAAATGGTGCCAAGTAAGATTCGGCGAGAATCACTAGTGATTCTCGCCGAACCTGTGGCCAAGGAGCTCATGTATACCAAGTGAAATTCTTTGAGAATCAATAAGTGATTCGGCGAGAATCACTGACGATTCTCGACGAATCGTCGAGAATCACTTGGTGATTCTCGCCGATTCGTCGAGAATTGTATGCGATTCTCGCCGATTTTTCCTTGGCGTTTTCTCTGGAATTTCCTGAACCGGATTCTGCCTTCAGACTAGCTTGAACCGGACTTAGGGATTTCAAGTGTGGATCCCACAAACGGTCATATTGGAAAGCATCTACAGTATATATACTCCAGTATTTTGAACAGTAAAAAAAATATACGGAGAAAGAAAAAGAAAACTGAGCCGCAACAAAACCCTAAATCCGCGACTCCTCCCCGCCGCCGCCGTCACGCTCGGGAACGTAGGTCGCCGCCACTGATCGCTCTTCTTCCCGATCTCCGGCGACAGAAGCTTAGCAAAGCTTGTGTCTCACGTGTCTATCCAGAGATCTCTTGTCTCTCGATTTGTAGACCGGGAAAAACTCCCCCGTCCGAATCGATCGAGACGACCGATCCTAGAGTGACCGTTTGTAGACAGAGTTTGCTTCGCTACGAAGTTTGGGTTTCCAAGTTCAGCAGCCGCTCTTCATCGTAGCCGCCGATCCAGAAGCTAGCCGCCGCTCGTGTGCCGCCGCCGGTTCCGGGGAGATCCTCTCCAAGTGAGACCAAGGTCGTAGACTCTTCATCGCCTTCAAGAACACGTCGTCGAACAAAGAGGAACACCGTAGTCTCCAAAAGAAGTTTGTATCACGTGTACACTCTATATTTAATTTCGTAGTAAGGGAACTTTTGTACCTTGTTGTAAGGGTTGGGTGCAACCCGTTTTGTGGGAGTGTTGACTCTCACGTGTGGAAGGGCTCCTTCCGTTAGTGAAGGGATTGGATTTCAATCCCGTTGGAGAAGTGACCGAGTCGTCCCTTGTTGGGGAGATAGGTCGAAGGGGGAAAGTGGATGTACCCAAGTCGGGGAACCACTATAAATTTGCTGTGTATTCTGTGTGCTGTGCTTGTTGTTTTTATTGTGCAGGTACATTCGTAAATTCCGCAAAAGAACCACACGTCACCTATTCCCCCCCCCATAGGTGCACTTAGCTGACACTAGGTGGACTTTCATGTAGGAATGGAGTGGCAGCTGGAGGGGGAGGAGCCACATTTTGTGGCGCTGCGACCTGTGAAGGTTGCATAAAGGTAAGGTTAGAGCAAAATTGGCCTAACACATTGTACTTTGTGGACCATTTATGTGACTTTACACGTGGGCACACCACTGCTTCCGCTGCATAGTTTGTCCGCAAACTAATGCTCGGGCGGGGATGGTCCCATGTTGTGGACTTCTTTCTCATATGATCGTTGTTCAAGTTATACCAGTTTGTAAGACCCCCCTCCCCCTTACCAAGGAGGGCTACCGAATCTTATGCCCAGAACCGCCGTCTTACGATGGCACTAACTCACGGGTTAGTCGACACCGCAACACGCCGATCCTGCCGGCTAGTACGATCATAAACCTGTAGGCTAATATGAGAAGAAAGAAGTAAAACCGTATATGAAAAAAAAATACCAGTCCACAAGCCACAATACAATCATAAAAAGAGATGAATAGTACATCATAATAGTCCACAAATAAGTACAACTGAAAGAGTAAAAAGGGCTTATGCCCTGTACATCAAATCTCTCTCACACAAAATCATAAATGCGGAAGCTATGCTAGAACATCGGATCTCGTCCCACCTGAGGACGCACAGTAGTGGTAGTAGCCTGCTGACGTGGTATCTGCTCCTCATGTCCTGCCTCCTCGACGTGCTGGTGCTCCATCTCCACGGGCTCCTAAAAATAGTTGGTCACCGACCATTAGTCAAAAAGACTAAGTCGTTTCCTCCGCACCTCACCCCGCAGCTCCTAGGCACCGAGCGGGAGGACGAAGCGGAGGACAACAAGGGGTAGCAAAGTGGAAGCAGGTGACAATATCTAACTAATGCTGTAATAAGTACTGTAATTCTACTCTAGCAATTCTATGTACGGTACAAGTAGTAAGTAAGAGCAGTGCAGTAAAGAAAAGTAAAGAAGCAGTAGTAAGAACAAGTAAATAAGCTAAGCTACCACTATGCTATCATCACAAACGTACCCTAACTTATATAAATGCCCATACAAATATATAAGTTAGGGTTTCTAGGAAATTTAACTTATCATATAAAAGAGCCCATACTAATTTATATGATAAGGATCTATGAAGCGTATGACCTAATATGAATGAATGATGTGATGCAATTTTATGCGCAGAGAAGTGCAACTCACACACAATGACTCTGTGATCACAGACCTTTAGTTCCCACTTTTTGAGAGCTAGCATCACTCTCGGGTACCATCGCTGTGGCTACGGCAGCAGCGGAGCGGGCGTCTCCGCTTCTAGACCGGTATGCACACTACCAAGCCTTAGACCCCTCTTATACGCCTCTGTACACGTCCAAGGTGCACTCTAGAGTCTCGCGTACGTACTTTGCTGACAAACCCGTCAGTCTTGTTGGGTCGGATGTGTGTTATCGGGGATCGTCCTCCAGACCACAGTGTAAAACAACCCACTGGCCCCTCTAACTCCCACAACCGCCTGGTGCACCGTACTGCCATCGGTGTGATGAACGGCCAGTACCGCATGCCCCGCCACGATATTTATGCACATGCAAGTAATTCATACCGAGCCTCCTGCTCGCAGGACCAAAACCCGTCCTGAATCCCTCAAACCCAAACCCGGGTGAGAACGCACATTAGTGCCTTTGTGTCAACTCCTCAAACCCCAAACGGGTGAGCATATATCATAAATCTCTCCAGCCCCCACACGGGCGAGAAGGTACAACAATGTCCTAACCTATTAAACTACTCTTGTCTACGATTTATTATACTTAGAGATTTAAGGTTAATCCCAGGACTGCCCCCGGTATTCCCTGTGAAGGGCTCTCAAGGGGCACTAGGAACTGTGTTGGGATTACGCCCAGCGTTCCCTTTCGCAAGGATATTTATTTTAGTTGATGGCTACCCATGTATCACCCCAGCTCTCCTTATTGCTTTAGTACAATCCTAGTGACTTAAGGTATTACCGGGAAAACCGACGGTCTTCCGCCGATCCCCACTCCAGTTGCTAGTTAAGACTTGCACTTTTGATCCCTCACTAGGAAAAACTCTACCCACCAGGGTTACATATGTTGAACTCTCTCTTATTTCTGCCGATAATCAATCCCCTGGTAATCACCTAAGGCAAGACCTATTTGTGTTATATGCAGACCATGACCTATGATTACCCTAAAAATGGGATCTTCCAAACCTTAAGGCATCTTGCCTCTAAATATTTATCCTAAGGTGTTATGGACTAAGGGAACTACCCTAAGAATTCTCATAATTTTCCTTGGCAAAATAGTCCTTTAATTAATTCTTTTAATTTAAATGCTAGGTCACTTTACACATGAAGTAGTTTGATTAAGTATCCACTGACCTAGGGAATTTTTACTGAGATGTATATTGAAAAAATATTGCTGCCTACAGAATTTCATAATTTTCCTTAAATTATTTATTATCATTTTCAATTTAATATCAATTCCACAAAAATTCCATTTTCCAAATGATGTATAGGCATTATGTACACAAAAATTCCAGAAACATTACAGAGCTTTTAGGACACTAATTTATGACTATTGGCAGAGAATCATCAACATTTAATGTAAGATGGCCTATAGGATTCCATTATAAGATATTTACCAAAATGCCATTATACTAATTTAACACAAATAATTCATCCATTAAATTCTGAGAAATTTGTGCAAGACTAAAAATAACATTTTATGACAGTAGAATAATTTCCAAATTTTTCAGAGGTATAAATCCATCATTTCAAGAATTTACAAAATAAGGGTAAAATGGGGGATTTAGGGTATCTACTCCAAACGTTCTTCAAAACAGAGAAATCATATTTTTTCTAAGTCAAATGTGATGTTATCTATGTCTTGGCAAAGTTGTTTGGATTTGTACTTGAATAAATCATATTTTCCAATTTTATCTCCAAAATAGCTATATTTAAAATAAATTCCAATAAATGGAATTTTGATTCCAAAAATTCCATCATTAGTTTGAGGGATGAAATTTACCCTAATGAACTACTGTAAATAATTTCATGACTCTTGCATGTCACCATTGGGCTAAATACACCAATTTGCATTTTTGCTATTTGCACACCAAGGCTAAACATAGGCTAGCACATGCAAGTGGATTTCCCCAACATGCAGTGAACCCAAGGTGCTTAAAAGTTTATCATGCACCAAGGATGACCCCACTGACCTACCACCAAAGTTTGGGGCCATGGGGAGGAGTAGAACTCCATATATGTCATTTATTTATATTTTGCTATTTTACCAAAAACTATAGGAAAATATTCTCTAAAAATTCGTAAATTTTGGCAGGAGCTAAGTATCCCTAATCATGCATGTGCCCAAAATTTGGGGCCATGGTGACTAATATTGTGACCAGGGCATCCAATTTAATTTCTGCCCTACTCTAGGGCCAGTCCTAGGAGAAATGTCCTACAGGACTGTACACTACACCAAAATGTACGTTTAGGGTGGCATATTAAAGGTAAGACCCTAGGCTACATTTTTCATTAAGGGTATAAGGTCTGGAAATGCCTCTAAGAGGCCTATATTTAACATGCAATGTGACTGAAAAAGTGTGATAGAATTTCACTATTTATCAATAATTAAATTAAATCATTTAACTGTTTGCACGAATCTTAAAGTAAAATCCGACGGGATCTGGTCATCGTCTACCTCCAGCCAACGGCTGAGATCGAGCCGACCTGGAGCGACTTTGCCGACGGTTTCCGGCCAGCTGAGCCACCACCACCGCCGGCGGATATCGCCACCACCTTCGTTAAGGTGGGGGCTAACGTTTCCCGGCGGTGGGGCCGCCGGAGTTGGCTCCTCCGGCGAACCCGAGCAAGAAAAGAAATGCTCGATTTTCACCATTTCCTCTCATGGCATCGGGCTCGATTGAGCCCGATATCTCCCTAGATCGATCTAGAAAGTTAGTACGGGAAGAGGTGAGGTGAAACGCACCTGAATCGAGGCTTGGCTGCGGGTCTGGCGGCGGTTTGCCGTGGTGGTGGTGCGCCGGCGAGCTCCACCCCGAAAGCTCAATTCTCCACCGTTCTCCATGATTAAGCAGTCGAATTCCACTCCTCTCGGCCTTCTGAAGCTAATGGTGAGCTCTGTTTGGACTGAGGTGGGCTATAAGTGGAGTTAACTCCAATGTTAGCTCGGTTTTGAGCTTTGGAGGTTTCACCCAGCTGCCATGTGGCTCACAGCCCTGGTATTCTGTTGGAAATGAATAGGGGAGGTCGGCCACCTGGTTTTGGGCAGCCAAAACCAGCTGATGGGGTGGCCATGTGGCCATTATTCCCTTCATTCCCCTTTCTCTCTCCTTTTCTCCTAAAAATCCCAATTTTACCCCTTTGCATGTAATCTCTCTCCTGATTTAGAGGGGTAGGACTGGTCTTGTTCACTTGGGCTGACTATGGGCCAATTTTGGTGGGCTTGGTCCAAGGGGAAATGGCTTGGCCTTCATTTCACTCTTTAGGTCAATTTGTTGACCAAATTGACTTTTAGGGTTGACTGGTCAACCATGGTGGGTGGACTGACCCCACTTGGTGGAAATAGGTCTAGTGGCACCACCCAACTTGGTTTGGGTCAAGGGGGTGCCCCACTTAGGTTAATTAGGCCTATGAGTGTGGGTTTGACCAAATTAAGCTCAAGGTTGACTTTGGTCAATTGGGGTCAAAATGTTGACCCAGTGACATACCCTAGGGTCCACTTAGATTGTTTTTAGAGTTAGGGCAATGTGGTGGGGTCATGGTGTGGTTAGGGTCCCCACTTAGGCTAGTTTGACCTAGTTTGACTAAGGTCTTATAGTGGGCCCCCACATGGCTACCACCCACTACCTAGGGTCAAACCTAGTTGATCTCCTCAAATCTCACCCCATGCCTAACCCAATCTAAGTTGAGGGGTCCAGAAGTAACATGGGATGTTACACCGACAACCTGGATACATAGCTCGCTACTGTCAGGGAGTTGGTGCGAATCATGTAAACTGAAGCTTAGTAGTATTCATTGTATTTATTTTATTACCGTAGATAACAAATGTAACTCATTTCTACAGTCAAAGTTCGAGGTTAGTGGCTCAAGCAGAGTAGACAAGGGAAAAGCGTTGATGATCTCTAACGACAGGCCACAACAATATTGACATTTAGTGCAGCCCAGAGCGTATGGGCTTGGCCAACAGGAGGCAAAGGATCAGGAGGATGTAGTGACGAGTAAGTGTTTAACTTATTAATAATTTTATTTAATCCTCCTTAGTGACACTCTATCATCTGTTGTAAATTATTCATGTAGGCATCCTTATGATTCATAATTTACCCTCCAAGATTCTGTTTGATACGAGCGCCTCACACTCATTCATCGCAGAATCTCTAGTGCGTAAACTGAGTTTAGAAGTCTTTCTAGAGACAGTACCACTGGAGGTCATGATGCTGAATGAATCCCTTCTGCAGATCAGAGATATGTGTAGGGTACCAGTGCAGTTTGATGATACCGAGATTGTTATAGAAGCCTTGCAACTTCCTATTGCAGGTTTTGACCTGATCTTGGGAATGGACTAGCTTTCGGCAATCAACGACAGGATTGACTGTAGGAGAAGCAGATACAGTTTGAGGGCCCAACCAGACTGCGTTTACCTTTCAGGGCTCGAGGGGAGTAGCGAAGATGATCATCTCCTCAGTCCAAGCTAAAAGGTGCATCAGGAAGGGTTGTGAAACCTTCTTAGTGTTGATGAATGTGGAGGGTAAGGCTGACTTGTCAGAGGTACCAGTGGTGCAGGAATTCCATGACGTCTTCCCGAAAGATCTCCCTGGTGCCCCTCCAGATAGAGAGATTAAGTTTCCGATAAACCTACAGCCCGGGGCTACATCGGTAGCCAAATCCCCCTACTGGATGGCTCCAAGAGAACTAGCGGAGTTGAAAAGTCAGTTGCAGGAGTTGCTTGACTTGAGTTTTATATGCCCCGATACTTCACCTTGGAGTGCTCCAGTACTATTTGTGAAGAAGAAGGGTGGTAGTCTGAGTCTGTGCATAGACTACCGTGAATTAAACAAACTGACAGTAAAGAATAAGTATTCGATTCCCATGATTGATGATTTGTTCGACCAATTGGTTAGATCGTGCACCTTCTCCAAGTTAGATCTGAGGTCGGGATACCATCAATTAAGGATTAGGGACGTGGATATTCAGAAGACGACCTTCAGTACCAAATATGGGCACTTCGAGTTCGTGGTCATGGTGTTTGGGCTGACCAATGCCCCTTCTGTATTTATGGACCTAATGAATATGGTATTTCGGGAGTACTTAGACCATTTCGTTATCGTCTTTATAGATGATATATTGGTGTTCTCAAAGAGTGCAGAAGATCATGCTGCTCATCTCAGGATTGTATTGAGTACCCTCAAGAAGAACCAGCTGTTTGCCAAGTTTTCAAAGTGTGAGTTCTGCCTTCCAGAGATTGCATTCTTAGGCCATGTCATCAGTCAGAAGGAAGTTAGTGTTTATCCAAAGATGATAGAGGCCATTTAAGATTGGCCGGGGTCGAGGACAGTCTCAGAGGTTCGCAGCTTTCTGGGTCTAGCTTGGAAAGGTCATAGCCTACGCCTTGAGACCGTTAAAGGTGCCTGAAAGGAACTATCCCGTGCATGACTTGGAGCTTGCAAGGGTTACCCATGGTCTGAAGATTTGGAGGCACTATCTCTAAGGAGTATGTTGCGAGATCTTCACTGATCATAAGATCCTCAAGTATATTTTTGATCAGCGGGAGCTCAATTTGAGGCAACTCAGATGGTTATGATTCCTATCAGACTACGACGTAGACATTCAGTACCACCCAGGAAAGACAAACGTTGTAGCTGATGTCATTAGCCACAGAGGTTCGTGTTTTTCCCTTCTCACTCTGTAGAAGGAGTTGGTGCGGGAACTGGAGAGACTGTACATCATCATTGTGCCATGCTTTAGTTTTGGTTCTACATGGTTAAGTTGGATGGAGATTACATGTGGCATCAAGGATGAAATTAGAACAGCTCTACCCTTGGATCCAAAGATGGCAGATATTTGGATCTCGACGCAGACAGGTCAGAAGGAGAGATTCACTATTCAGGATGATTTATTATTGCATGATGACAGGGTGTGTATTCCCGATATTAGTCACCTTCGCGAGGACATTCTGTTTGAGCCATATAACTCCAGATATTTTATACATTCGGGCAGCACAAAGGTGTATACGGATCTCAAGAAGGTAGTCTGGTGGCCAGGCTTGAAAGATGATGTTGCTGAATATGTAGGGAAGTGCGAGACGTGCAAGTTAGTTAAGCCTGAGTGCCAAATGCCTGGTGGCAAGTTGCAACCACTTCCCATTCCTGAGTGGAGTTTTGTGGATATATCCATGGATTTTATCCATGGTCTTCTGAGATCGCAGAGTGGGAATGATTCCTTATGAGTTATAGTGGATTGGTTCTCTAAGGTCGCCCACTTCATCCATCTTAAGTAGATAGATCAAAGTACGAAACTGGCATAATTATACATAAATGAGATAGTTCGACTTCACGGTGTTCCCAAGACTATTGTTTTAGACCGAGATGACAGGTTTACCTCCAAGGAGTGGAGATACATTCAGGAGCGGTTGAGCACCAAGTTACATTTCAGCACCGCTTTCCGTCCCCAGACAGATGGACAGACTAAGTGCATAAATAGGACTTTGGAGGATTCACTTCATATGTGCATACTGTACTTTGGAGGGAAGTAGGAGAAGTATGTCACTCTTGTGAAATTCTCCTACAATAATAGTTTTTAGACAAGTATTGAGATGACACCGTTCGAGCCTCTATATGGTAGGCGTTGTCGGACACCGTTGTGTTGGGCTGAAAGTGAAGAAAGGTCTACCATCAGGGAATCTTGGATTGATAGGACCATTGACAGAATCAAGCTCATTCAAGAGCTTATGAAGACAGCTCAATCGCTAGGCCAAGTATCATGATCAGAAGCACATGTCAGTAGAGTTCAGTGTTGAAGACTACGTGTATCTGAAGGTCAGACCAGTTAGAGGAGTCTCTAGAATAAAGTGGATGAAGAAACTGAGTCTCAGATTCGTTGGTCCTTTTGAGATACTAGAACGGGTTGGTGAGATTGCATATAGGTTGGCCTTACTTGACGAAATGAGTGGTGTACATGATGTATTCCATGTATTTTATCTGAGGAGAGCAGTCAGAGATTCTAGTCAGATCATCAGTACCGAGGAAGCACCAATCGAGACAGATCTTAGCATTGAGATTAGACCAGTCAGAATCATGGATTCAAGGATACAGAAGCCCAGGAATAGAGAGATTCTCATGGTCAAAGTCCTTTGGATGAACTGTGGTCGTCCAGAGTATACTTGGGAGCGAGAGGATGAGCTTAGGAGCAATGCAGATTAAGCGTTCCTCTTTGATTCAGTTATGGTTATAATTTTCGAGGATGAAATTATTTTTTAGGAGGGAAGATTTGTAACATCCGTATCTTTGACGCAAAAATGTAATTAAATTGCAGGGTCAAATTGCGAATGATTTTGATCGAGGCAGCGCATCATCGAGGTACAATATTTGTATGTTTAAAATCACGTTTGTAAATCAGTTAATTTATATCAGTCATAAAGTTTATGTGACACATTTTAATTTAATAGGGAAGCGCAACACATTTTTTATTTTCATAAGGAGTTAATGTGGATTGACATTTTAGGAGTGGGGTGCGTATAGAAATTTTCACCTCTTTGGGTAAAGAAAGGGGGCGGATCACCCCAGCGGTTATCATAACCGTGCCTTGCCGAGTGTTAAAAGGCCGCAAATCCCGTAAATCCTAAATCTCGTAACCCAATTTCACGAAAACTGCCACTCCCCCCCTCCCGATTTTGGTATTTTCGCAAACCGTGTGCTCCGCCTCCCGCAACCCTAGCCGAAGAAAATCCCCGCTCCGATTCTCAGCGTCGACCCTCCCTCCTTTCTTTGCAGGCGCCGACGAGTTTCCTCCCCCCTTCCCGTGTCGTAGGAGAGCCGGATTCATCCATAACCGGTGGAAGTCAAGAGTGCTGAGGCATCGTTTTGGTCCCGATGAGTTTAGTACCTTACTTGTCTTCATTTCTTGGTGGATATCCTTCTAATTGGAAGTCGATTCTAATCATCTTCTCTTCCCTTCATGCCCTAATTAGGGATCAGAGTATTAGACCTACGGCAATCTGGAGTTGATCGTATCGTTGAGTCTTAATCACTCTCACATAGAGGTAATGCACCATTTTATTCTTCATATTATTACCCTAGTCATTTTGAGTTCCTTTACCGATAACCATAAAGGGAAAAATGCGTAATTTAGAGTTGTCATGGATTACAGATTTTTGGTGGCCTCGGGGCAAAGTTCTGGAAGTCCTTAGTAGTCAGATTTGTTGGGAAGGAGCACCATGACACCACATCGAGTGTACAAGCGTCGCAACGCTACAGTGAGGAAGTCTAATTCCTTTTAGTTAGACATATCAAGTAATTATTTTATGTACACATGTGTAAGGTTCATGCAAGCAACATAACCATGTATAGAAAGGTGTAACGGTAGTAAAACGGTCGCAAAATTAGTTGTAGGATAACACCCCTGTCCAAGACCAGAATAGTCAGATCATGTATACTAACGTTAGGTACGAAACCTTTACACGTGTACATAAGTTTGGAAATTTGTCTAATTAAGGGCGTGAACGTCCCTTCTAGCCGACCACAAGAAAATCAAGGGTCGCTCAATAGTACATCAAAAGAGATATCCCGAGCAGAGTAGCGTCAGACCTAAAAAAGGGTCAGTAAGTATACATAAGTATTATCGTATTAGGTAGAGGCGCACTACCTTTCTCATAAGACATATGGTATCCTATGAGCAGTAGAGTCTTGGGAGTTGACTCCCCTTTGAGACAGTTAATAGATTCGAGACCGTGTCAGCGCGATACTAGGACAATTGAGTTTGTTAGATTGTCTCGGGTCGTCAGTGTTTTAGATGCGCATTAGGAGCTACTCTGCCTAGGTCTTTTCAAGTAGAAGTGCTGATTAGAAGCCACCTGAACTCAAGTATAGACCTGACGTGAGACAATACACTAGGTAATGAACGCCGAGACTTGAGTAGATAAAATGAAAGTTCATGAACATAGAGCGAGTATGTGTACGTGTTGACCAGGAAACATTGTGAAGACATGCATAACATCTAACATAAAGATTTTTAATGAACAAAACTATTTTTTTAAAGACATGCATTCATCATTTAAGAAAATGTTTTAGTGTCACTAATAGAAGTTATTTTTCTTTACTCTGACCCCTTGTGAGCAATGTTTTTACAGGTGACCCAGATGGGAAACTACGCCTAGGATGAGCGTCCTTGTGGTGTCAGTTTGTAATTGTTTTCCTATTCAGTTTTCTTTCCTTTTAGTATACATTTGTAGCCTTGAATACAGCATCATGTTAATGTTTTGAATATCATGTATCAGACTTATTATGTTACTTCAGATTTTCAGTTCTTTCATCTCAATTCATGTTTAGTGGCTCTGTGAATCTAACTCAAAAAGTATGATGTTACCCTTAGTTTTCTTTCATAGTTTTCGCTATAAGTTTAAGAATACTCAGTACTTTTCTTTTATACATGCTATGTACTAGTTTTAATACTGTTTTCTAGTTTTCTTCATATCACTGACCCGACCGGACGACTGATTTTTGTAAAACTGTGATGCGGTGTTACATATTCCTCCAGTGAGCCATGGATTTTGCTTTATCCATTGAGCTTGCTCAATCCAGCAATCCTGAGCCCAATTTCTTGAAGTAAGCTAGACTTCTGCTTGACTGCTCAGGGGATGGGGAAGCTTGTGGAAGGGTCAAATGTGGCTGGTATAAACTGTATAATGGCTTGTCATTAAGGGGTGGTCGACTATGATATTGGTTGCTCCTCCTAGCCTCCAAGTGTCACCCAACCTTACTGAATCCGGCTGGAAATTACCGAGGGAGGCCAGTTAAGGGCTTGAGAAGAGGAGATTATTGCCATGTGCCCTCCAATCCACAAAATCCTCTCTTCTACATCCATCTGACCTATTTGCTTGAGTTGTAGGGAACACCCTTGTCCTGATTAACTTCCGATAGAAGGAACAAATATTTCAGTACGAGAGAGTTTGGGTTGCGAGCAAAGTAAATATAACATAAATTTTCTTAAGTTTTTTTTAGTTTTTAAAGTGCGGATAGCCAAAACCCAGTGACGGTTAATAATCTATCTTATTTTATAGATTTTCTGTTTTTACTTTTTACTAATATATATTATATATATTCCTCTCTCTCTCTCTCTCTCATCCCCCCTCTCTCTCTCTCTCTCTGGGAATACGTACCCCACTCCCAACTTTTATATATGCAAGAGCAGCCGGCCACTAACTAGACTCCTGTCACTGCTCCGCATAGCAGCAGCACACACAGAATCTTAGTGGCTAAGAAACTCTACGTCTCTCTCTCTCTCTCTCTCTCTCACATCATATCCTCCTCTCGCGCCCTCCAGATCGAGAAAACACAAGAGAGCTTCCTCCGATCAATCATGGAGAAACTCATGTTGAAGATAGTTTCTCTCTCCTTCCCCGCTCCATTAAGCAAGCAAGCTCATATATTTCTATACATATATTAAGAATTCAGAGGATCCACAGAGAAATCAAATCTCCCAGCCATGGTCTTCTCTTCTTTTCCAATCTATCTTGATCCACCCAACTGGAACCACCAGCAGGTAATTTAATTTATTTTAATTAGTAGCCATGATGCATGTTCTCTTCTATTTTATTTTATTTATTTTCTTTTCATCTCCTTCTTCTTCTTCTTCCCCTTCTCTCTTAATTCCCACACACACACACAGCTAGCTAGCTTCTTCATGAAAAAAGTAAATAAAAAAGAGATCCATATTTAAGCCCGAAGAAAATATTCTCATCATATATACTCTTTAAATCCCTTCATTCCTTGCTACCTATTCTTGAATATACTAATTATTTTCTTGCACCGTCATATGTATATAAATATATATGCAGCAACAACCGCCAAGCGCCGCCAGCATCAACCACCCGGCGACGCAGCTCCCTTCCGTGATGGACGAACCTCCGCCGCAAGCTGATTCCGGGACACCCCGGCCGGTCTCCATGGCCGAGCGCGCCCGCGTGGCGAAAATACCCCAGCCGGAGCCGGCCCTCAAGTGCCCCCGCTGCGACTCCACCAACACCAAGTTCTGCTACTTCAATAACTACTCCCTTTCCCAGCCCCGCCACTTCTGCAAGACCTGCCGCCGCTACTGGACCCGCGGCGGCGCCCTTCGAAACGTCCCCGTGGGCGGCGGCTGCCGCCGCAACAAGCGCAGCAAGGCCGGCTCCAGCACTTCGACGGCCAAGACCTTCTCCGGCTGCGCCGGCGCCTCCTCCTCGACCGCATCCGGCGGCATGAGCTCGACAAACATCCTTCCCCCGCCTCACCAGGCGCTGCCGCCTTTCATGACGTCCTTTCAGCCGCTCGGCGACTACTCGGCGACCAATATCGGACTCAATTTCTCCGGAATTCACGCGATGGATCCCGTCGATTACCACCATGTAGGAAGCGGCGGGGGCGGAGCCGGAGTGGGGTTCGAGCAATGGCGGATGCACCAGATGCAGCAGTTCCCTTTCATGGGCGGACTCGATGTTGTTTCTCCGGCCGCAACGGCGTCCGTCCCCGGACTCTTTCCTTTCGACGGAGAAAGTGAGGGTTATTCCGGCGGCCGGATGCTCTCGAAGACGTCGAACTCCGCGGGGCTTATTTCTCAAATGGCCTCTGTGAAGATGGAGGACAGCTCTCATGGGCTCAATTTGCAAAGGCACTATTTGGGTGTTCCTGGGAATGATCAGTATTGGGACGGCGGCGCAAGTGTCGGCAATGGAGCCGCCAACGCCGCCGGCGGCTGGCTCGGAGATCTCTCCGGATTCAACTCCTCATCATCCGGCAACATGTTGTAAACTCCACGTTCAATTTTATAGTCATGTTAGCTGATGAAGAAAGTAGACCCAGCTGATAGTAGGTAGGCTTCTTAAATATTTGTTTTGAGTTGGATCTTCTGGGTGGTGATTACTTAATCAATGTTTTCTTCTTCTTCTTCTTCTTCTTCTTGTGGGGGAGCAATGTATCTTCATAGAAAGGTTGGCTACACAATGTCGTGGTGCATTAATATATAGCACCGGATGCATGTTACAATGCTAGCCCATGTTTGTCTTCAATTTACAATATATATGCTTAACTTCTACTATTCTAGTTCTGTTTAGTCTCTCGCTCTCCCCCCTATCTTTCTCTCTCTCTATATATAGAATTAAGGCTACAACTGAATTATTAGTTTTAAATGTTTTAAAAACAGGATTTTGATGACAAGAATTGAATATAGAAATAATTAACATGATATAAAAGAAATGATATCATGATTTGGAAGAAGTATAATATTTCATGCAGGCAAAAAATGAAAATGTAAAGACATAATAATAATAATAATAATAATAATAATAATAATAATAATTGTGCTGTTTGGAGAGTGTGTGGAAGAAGAAGAAGCAGCAGCAGTAGGATGTTGAAATTTTGACCAAAATTAAATGCACGGATCCCATGTTCTTCATTGTCATTTGCTTGTGTTTAATAAAAAATTAAATGGAAATTGCTAGAGGCTAGCATGTGTAGCAGCATGGAGATGAATCGATGAGATAGAGATCAGTACTATCACATCGTCCTTCTTATTTGGCACTGCTGTCAAAGCCATCATCTACATATCGCCACCCACTCCATGCCTTTTTTGTTGCACTGCCTAGCTAGAACAAAGTAGGATGTTGAATTTTTTTTTTGTTTTTGTTTTTTAATACAAGTCCTAGCTAGCGGCATTAATGTATTACTTCTGTTTTCTCATGCTTATTCTAATAATCAGTAAATGAAACAAGTATAGAACTTGGCTGACTATTCCCAGCATTCCATTCCTTTGGAAAAAAAAACCTAGGCATGCATAATAATACATATATGGCATGCCGCTCAGAGAAAATGGTTTAAATTATATATATATATATATATATATATATATATATATATATATATATATATATATATATTAAAAATCACATTTTTAGGGTTTTGGTCTCTCTCTCTGTATATATATATATCCAAACTGTTTGCTGTTTTAATTATTGGGTGAGTAGCTCCAAAAAGAATTTGTATAAATAATTAATTAAACATAGAATGAATCATATAATAACTATTTGGAAGAGAGAGAGAGAGAGAGAGAGAGAGAGAGAGAGAGAGAGAGAGAGAGATGGAATGTTCTTGGTCTTGGATATATGTGTGCTAGGTTTGATAATGGCACGCAAGCTGGGGGGGGGGGGGTGGGGGGGTGCAGTACTGAAAACAAAGGAGGTATATGGAATTATTATGTATACATAAAAAAAGGGAAAGCTAGAGAGAGATGGAGGCAGGAATAAGATTTATGCAGAAGGGGCAGAGAGAAGGAAGAAGGTCGAAAAGAGAAAGAGGCCGGTGGAGGAGGAGGAAGAGGAAAGGAAAAAGAAGAAATCCCCTTGAAGAAATTAAACCATTAATGTCTGTTTAAGTGTCCTTGTCCAAGGGAATCTGGGGTTCTCCTCTGCTTTCTCGAGGACCAAGGTGGTCACACTACAGACTACACCACACTCTCATGGAGGAGAATAAAGCGAGCCGGCCAGCAGCTGAGGACTAACCTCTTTAATTCCTCTCTCCTCCTATTCATTATAATTCATATAGCCCCCCAACAGCTGATAATTAATGTAGCCTGGCCATGAAAAGAAAAGAGAGAGCATTCTCCTCTTTGGTTCTCCCCTGTTGCCAGATGACAAGATAATTATTGATGAGCTGTATGTGCTACTTACTTTAAAAGAGCTACATGAAACAGAGAGATAATGTATAATTGCTAGTATAAATGAAGGCTGAGAGAGAGAGAGAGAGAGAGAGAGAGAGAGAGAGAGAGAGAGGGTGGAGCCGTGGAGGACTGGAGGGTACGGGTCAGGGCTCGGAATTCCATGCATTTGTAGAGCCCATCGATGCCTCCCCCCGCTGCTTTAGGCAGCAATTAATTGTTAAAAGGCACATGCATGGCATAAGGTATAAAAAGCGTATAATTACTCAGGTACTGATCAAGCTCCTCTCTTTCTAAGGTTTGAATGATATATATATATATATATATATATATATATATATATATATATATATATATATATATATATATATTATAATAATGTTAAGGACTCAAATATTATTGGTTTAAACTTTTTGGTTGTTGGTGTCTAATTAATAACCTAGATTTGTTTTTTAAGGCTCTATTTGTTTGGGCGTTTCGAAGCTCCGTTTTGGGCAAACGCCGCCGGATGGCGGGTAAACAAATGAACCTCCGGCGGCGTTTGCTCCGTTTCCACCCGCCCGCCTTGAGAAACGCCCCAAAAAGCTCCGTTTGGAGCAGCCGCCTCCCCCCTCCGTTTCGAACACTCCGTTTCCACCCGCCGGATCGATCCGCCACCGCCGAAACAAATGAAGCCTAAGTCTCGAAAGAATGTGTATCATTGTGACTCGATGGACACTGAGGGTTTCACTTGATTTATGATTCTATAGTGTGGATTGTTGGAAACGTGTATGAGTTCCCGCTCAATCCCAACTCAAAACCGCAGTGCGAGACCGCCACTACAAACCGCCACATACCGCGCGACCTCTCTTCTGCTAGGCGAGCATCCCACTCGCGCGACCAGCCTTCCGCGAGACGACCACACCAAACCGCCTACCCGCGCGGCTTTCCTCCTCCACACGCCGAGCTTTCGCCTTCACACGCAAGCACCACCCAAGCGAGCTGGCACGGCGAGACCGACGCGGCGGGACCGACTGGCGAGACCTCCACACGCGAGCACACAAGCCGCAACCTCTCCTTCTTGCGGCGAGATCAAGCCGCGACTGCTCTTTCTCTGAACCTCTCCTGCGGGATCACCAAACCGCGAGCTGCTCACCGATTCGCGAGCTAATACAGGAGAGATCACCACACAGACCGCGAGTGTGCAAACCTTCTCGCGGCGAGTTCGCCAAACCGCGCGGCTTCTCTTCTAACCGCCCGGTGAGATCTCGCTCTAGCGCTGCAGCGCTCCTCTCTCAAAACTCACACTAAGACTTGAGAAGTTTTTTCTTTCTATTTTATGTCTAAAAAAATGTACGGGGGGGGGGGGGGGGGGGGGGTGCTTTATATAGGAAATCACAAATGAACCACCTTCTCTCTCCTATTTACGGCATACTCTCTCTCCTATTAATTGTTCATACATTCAAAATAATTTTAAAAACAACCTTTTGACTTGTTGACTGGTCAACCAAGTCAATCTCCAACAAACTCCCGCTCAAACTTGGCAGCACATGCCGAGTTTGCCTTTGAGCCTCTCGAACGTCTCCACCTTCAACGCCTTAGTGAATATGTCCGCGATCTGCTCTCTGGTAGGGCAATACACAACTTCCACCGTCTTCTGC
Source organism: Platanthera guangdongensis (assembly GCA_039583875.1). Taxonomy (NCBI): domain Eukaryota; kingdom Viridiplantae; phylum Streptophyta; class Magnoliopsida; order Asparagales; family Orchidaceae; genus Platanthera; species Platanthera guangdongensis. The sequence continues at coordinate 162,625,594 of CM077161.1, forward strand.
TCCACCTGCTCGCGAAGGAAATGGTACCTCGTCTCGATATGCTTGTTGCGCCCATGCAACACAGGGTTCTTCGCGAGCTGGATGGCGGACATGTTATCCACTAACAATGTCGTTGGGTCATCCTGCACATGATGTAACTCTTCCAGAAGATTTCTCAGCCAGATAGCTTGGCAAGCACATGCCGCAGCTGCAATGTACTCTGCCTCACATGATGATAAGACTATCGTAGCCTGCTTCTTAGAACTCCATGAGAACGCCGGGGTTCCCATGTTGAACGCATACCCAGAAGTGCTCTTCTGGTCATTCACATCTCCTCCATAGTCGCTATCCGAGTAGCCGACTAGCTTCAACTCTCCTCCAGATGAGTACTTCAGGCCATGGTCCCGAGTCCCGTTCACATATCTCAGGATCCTCTTCGCTGCTGTGAAGTGGTCCTGCTTGGGTTCCTCCATGTGCCTGCTTACTACCCCGACCGCATACATAATGTCCGGCCTAGTGAAAGTCAAGTACCTTAGACTTCCGACCAGGCTTTTGAACATAGTTGGGTCGACTCCTTCCTCTTCGGAATCCTTCCTCAGCTTCGTTCTAGGGTCCGCAGGAGTGGAGATAGCCTTGCTACCCTCCATCCTGAACCTTTTCAGAATCTCCTCGGCATACTTATTTTGGGAGATGAAGATCTCATCTTCTCTCTGCTGCACCTCAACTCCCAGGAAGTAGCTCAGCTCTCCCAAGTCCGTCATCTCGAACTCCTTCATCAGCCTCTTGAATTCTTCGAACATCGCAGGGTTGCTCCCAGTGAATATCATGTCATCCACGTATAGACATAGGATCATGATGTCCCCGTTCTTCACCACCTTCATGTAGAGAGCATACACATATGGACACTTGATATACCCATGCTCATGAAGGAATTTGTCTATCGTCCCATTCCAAGGCTCTGTCTAGCTTGCAGACCTTCTTCTCCTTGCCTTTCTCCACGTACCCTAGAGGCTGCTCGATGTACACATCCTCCTCCAGGTACCCATTCAGATACGCCGCCACAGCATCCATTTGCATGATAGTCCATCCGTAGTGTGCCGCCAGTGCGATGATCAACCTTATAGTATCGATCCGCGCCACTGGGGCGTAGACTTCATCATAGTCCACCCCTTGGACTTGCCTATAACCTTTCACTACCAGCCTTGCCTTGTGTTTCTCCACAGCTCCATCTTTATTTTTCTTCACCTTGTAAACCCACTTCACCCCGAAGGGTTTGTGGCCAGCTGGAGGGTCTACAAGCCTCCAGGTGTCATTCTTCTTGATGGATGTCATCTCATCATCCATCGCCTTCCTCCATGACTTCTCCTGGACAGCTTCCTCATAAGAGTGTGGCTCAACATCTGCAAGCAAACAACATAAAGAAAAATTGTTATGAGTTGCAGCCGTCTCTTCATAGATCTCCTCCAACCTCCTTGTCCGAGGTTGAGGACGATCATCCTTGGTTCCGCTGGTGCTTGCTCCACCAGACCTTCCTCTGCTCGTACTTGCTCCACTTAAGTAAGGGTTGAGAGCTCCCCCTGACTCCCTACTGGGTGGTGATGGTGGCTCAGCTCCACCCACCTCAGTTTCTGCTTCCTGACCACCCTCTTCTTCTTCATCATCAAAAAAAATCCCCTTGATGTTCCTCACTTCTTCATCCCAGCTCCAGCTGCTACCTTCCTCAAATACAACGTCTCTTGAGATGATAGCCTTCTCTGTCACCGGGTTGTACAACTTGTAAGCTTTGCTCGCGGGAGCGTAGCCTACGAAGATGCACTTCTCACTTCTGTCATCCAACTTCTTCCTCCTCTGGTCCGGGACATGGGCATAAGCCACACACCCAAAGACCCTTATGTGTTTCACACTCGGCTTCCAGCCACTCCATGCTTCAAACAGCGTCATGAACTTCACACTCTTTGTGGGGCATCTGTTCAGTAGATACACTGCACAATGCACTCCTTCCGCCCAGAACATCTTCGGTAGCCCCTTCTCCTTCATCATGCTCCTCGCCATGATCATGATGGTGAGGTTCTTCCTCTCTGCCACTCCGTTCTGCTGCGGTGAGTATGCCGCCGTCAGCTGGTGAGAGATCTCATTCTCCTTGCAGAAATTATCAAACAACCTTGAGGTGTACTCCCCACCTCTATCTGTCCTTAGCACCTTCAGTGGTTTCCCACTCTCCTTCTCAGCCATCGCCTTGAACTCCATGAACTTGTCTAGAGCTTCAGCCTTCTCTCTCAGAAAATATACCCAACACTTCCTGCTGAAGTCGTCAGTGAAGGTAATGTAGTACCTGCTTCCTCCTATTGAAGTAGTCTCAAACGGACCAGCGATATACGAGTGAACTAGTTCCAGCTATTTTCTCGCCCTTCTGGACTTACCTCCTTCAAATGTCAACCTCTTCTGCTTCCCCTTCGTACAGGCCTCACAGATCTCCGGTGGAGGCGAGATTATAGGCAATCCTTCCACAATCTTGGAGTGGGATAGGAGCTTCAACCCAGTGAACCCCAGATGACCCATCCTGTGGTGCCACAACCATGCTTCCTCTTCTTCTTCGGTCCTTGCGAGACACGCCGTCTCCTTGACATCGATCCTCAATGTAAAGAGACGATTCGTCGTCATCTTCACCCTCACTACTTCCTTCCCTTCTTGATCTTTCATAGCTTAAATGCCATCCCTCAACAAAACACGGTAGCCCTTCTCTACCAACTGCCCAAGACTTAGGATGTTAGTCCTCAAGCTCGGCACATAGAAGACATCATTGAGATGCACTTTCCTCCCATTCATAGTGACTGCAATCACTCCTCTGCCTTCCACTGAGATCTTTGAAGCGTCGCCGAAACTGACCTCACCACCATTTGGTTCAAGGTTAGTAAACAGCTCCTTTTCTCCGCACATGTGGTTACTTGCTCCAGTATCCAACTACCACACTCCATTCTTCTCACCTCCAGATCCTTGGACGGTTAAGAACATCATTGGGTCGCTTCCCGTGTTACTAGCTTCAGCGAAATGGTTGGTATCTCCCACCTTCCTTGGAGCCCAACAGTCGTAGCTCATATGCCCAAACTTGTTACAGTTGTAACATTGAATTTGGGACATATCGCCTCTTCCTCTTCCTTGACCTCTTCCCTGGTTTCTTCCCTATCCTCTGCCTTGGCCTCTCCCTTGGCCTCTTCCTCTTCCTCCTCCATCGTGTCTCCAACCCTAAGGTTGCTCTGCCTCCTTCTGGTTATACTGATTTCTCCCGAAGTCTCTTCCACATCTTCCTCCTCTACCTCTTACTTGGTAGCCTCGGCCATGCTGGCCTCCTCTTCCTGAGCTCTCCCCAAAGTTCAACTGAGTCTGGAGTGCTTTACCCAAGCCACTCGACTCCTCATCATGCTGTAGCATGCAGTACTCATGGGCTTGCAGCGAGCCAACAAGTTCATCTACCGCCATCTCGGTGAGATCCTTCGACTCCTCTATGACTACTACCATGTGCCTGAACTTCTTGGACATAGACCGCAGGAGCTTCTCCATGAAGCTAACATCATCTATCGTTTCTCCATTCCTCTTCATCTCATTTGTGAGCGTCCATAGACGCGTCACGTAGTCACCAACCTTCTCCGAGCTTTGCATCCTCATCACCTCATACTGGGCTCGGAGGGATTGCAACTTCACATTTTTTGCTTTGTCAACTCCCTGCATGGAGCGTTGCAGTATCTCCCATGCTTCTCTCGATGTCCCTGCATCAGAGATATTCTCAAACGTCGCCTCATCAACTCCTTGCTACAATAGGAATAGAGCCTTCTTGTCCTGCTTATTTGCTTCCCTCAACACTGTCTTCTGAGCATTAGTCAACGCTGCCTCCGCTTCAGCAGTAAGCATCTCGACTCCCTCTTCAACTATCTCCCATAACTCTTTGGAGGCGAGTAGCACTCGCATTTGTATACTCCAATTCCCATAATTGGTCTTGGTCAACTTGGGGACTTGCCCCGGCATTCCACTTCCCATCTCCATCTCTTCTTGTCACTTAACCTTCCGAGTCAACTCCCAGGGGATCCAACCTCCCTCTGATACCACTTGTTGGAAACGTGTATGGGTTCCCGCTCAATCCCAACTCAAAACCGCAGTGCGAGACCGCCACTACAAACCGCCACAGACCGCGCGACCTCTCTTCTGCTATGCGTGCACCCCACTCGCGCGACCAGCCTTCCGCGAGACGACCACACCAAACCGCCTACCCGCGCGGCATTCCTCCTACACACGCCGAGCTTTTGCCTTCACACGCAAGCACCACCCAAGCGAGCTGGCACGGCGAGACCGACGCGGCGGGACCGCCTGGCGAGACCTCCACACGCGAGCACACAAGCCGCAACCTCTCCTTCTCGCGGCGAGATCAAGCCGCGACTGCTCCTTCTCTGAACCTCTCCTACGGGATCACCAAACTGCGAGCTGCTCACCTATTCGCGAGCTAATACATGCGAGATCACCACACAGACCGCGAGTGTGCAAACCTTCTCGCGGTGAGTTCGCCAAACCGCGCGGCTTCTCTTCTAACCGCCCGGTTAGATCTCTCTCCAGCGCTGCAGCGCTCCTCTCTTAAAACTCACACTAAGGCTTGGGAAGTTTTTTCTTTCTATTTTATCTCTAAAAAAATGTACAGGGGGGGGGATTTATATAGGCAGTCACAAATCAACCACCTTCTCTCTCCTATTTAAGGCATACTCTCTCTCCTATTAATTGCTCATACATTCAAAATAATATTAAAAACAACCTTTTGACTTGTTGACTGGTCAACCAAGTCAATCTCCAACATGGATGACTTCTGCCGAACACTTTATCAAGATCAGTAATATTTGTTGAATTTTTTGAAGTGAAAGTGGAGGGCTGTGCGGACAGTCCGCGCGGACTATGCGGATAAGGGTGGCAGCTAGCCGTGTCGCCTAGTGATCTGCAGTCGGTTTGTTCCCTGGAGGTAACCAGACGGATAAGATGTTTATCCGCAGAGTTCAGTGAGTCCAAGTTGCGAACTTGTTTGGAGCTTGGGAGATCGACATGGCCTTGCGCCTTGATCTTGCTCTGGTGCAGTTTGGTGGTAACCGTGCAGTTCGCGGTTTGTGCGGACTGACCATTGTATCCGCTGGTGTTGTGTTCGCATCAGGATGACTGGTTGTGTGGACTTGGTCTGGATTTGTACCAAGTCCAGGTATGCTCAGTCCGGGAGATCGCGCGGTTAACGCGAACTGTTTTATATGTCCGCCGAGTTCGGCAGGTGTCTGGCTTGTGTGCTCTAGTTGTGTGCTCAGAGTGTGGAGACTGGAGCAGTGTCCGCAGGGGCGCGCATACTGGGGCTGTGTCCGCTTGTGTGCGGACTGGTGGAGTTTCTGCAGGGTCCGCTGGTGTGGCAGACAAGTCCTGACTTAGCTTAGTTGCGGCGACAAGGCGAACTGGCTTTGTGTTCACGGCTATGGGGATTCACTCAGTGCTCGCCGCGATAAGGGGTGGTGATCCTATCGTCTAGGGCAGTGATCACACTCATTTCCGCGCCTATAAATAGCACCCACTGTCACATCAACAGTACAACTGAATGAACAGTAAGTGAGCTCGGGTGGTTGCTGCGGACAGGTTTTTGTGTTTGCGCGGTTTGAGTAGTTGACTGGGTTTTTGCTGTGCAGATTGTGCGGACAGTGCTGAGAAGCCAGTGACTTGGTTCTGACTTTGGTCATTGATCAGTGCGGACTCTGCGGTTACAATCGGCGGTTAGCAGCAGGTCACAGCTTGCGACTAGGCAGTGTTCTCTTTGGCAACAATTTCCCAGTTCAATAAGCTGTCCGCTTCTGGCGGCTTGTTCAGTTCGGCAGCAGCTGCTTGCGTTAATCTGGAGGCTACGCGACCTCGCGGTTAGGCGGCTAGCAGATTGCAGACAGAGTTTAACATTGAAATAACGGGTTGTCCGTGCGACTGGGTTGTTGTCCGGTGACTTAGCGGCTTCAGCGGACTCCGTAGTGTAGCTCGACAGAGTCAGCGGTTTCTCCTTGAGTCCGCACGGCTAGTTCTTTGCCTTGTATTTTTTGCTTCATTCGGGTAAATCGGCGAATCATGTCCCGCCATGTATACCTCGCCTTGTAAAATTTTTTGATATTACAAGATTTTCTTGCTCTTCTAATTGCATGTGATTTACTTGGCTTGGTTTTGGTTGACTATTGCTGCGTCTAATTTCCCATTTTCTGCGGTTCACAAATTTTTACAATATTAAGCATCAACACCAGTGTTGGATCATAAAAAAAAGAGTAATATTAAGCATCAACAACAATGTAAAATATTATATTTAGAAAATAAAATATTAATCAACATACAAAACAATCAAAAAATTATACTACAATAGTAGACAGTCTCACAGCATGGTGAATATTGAATTGAGGAAAGCAAACACACAATCAACTACCAAGAGTTTGGCAAGCTCATGGGGTGCTCGATTTCAAATATTTCAATTTTTTCTTCAATACACCTGCGTGGATGTCTATGGCTTCGAACCTAGTGCTAATGGAGCGTGGAAGAGCTACAAGAAGTCATTGGTGTCGGAAGCGTAGGTAGGCACACACATGCGTACAAGCAACCCGACACCCACTTCAAAATCCGGCGAGACCGACCCCGGCGAGATGACAACTGGCGAGACTACCACGACGAGACGGCTCCCGGCGAGACCTTTCGGGCAAGAGCTTCCTGTGCGAGAGGCCTCCTGGCGAGACCACCTTCTCGCTCGGCGAGATCAACCTCTCGGGCGAGCGCTTTGGGGCGAGAGGCTACATGGCGAGAGCAGTTGCCCGGGCGAGATGTCTTCTTCTTGCTCAGCGAGAGCACCAAAGCAAGTTGCTCACTCACTCTCCTGCGGGCTGCAATGATCTAAACCCGAAACCGAACAAACTAAAAACACACACTTCTCGCGCTGCAGCGCTCCACTCTAGAAAGAAGACTGATTTCACTATCTCTCAGCAAGCATCGAATGAACTACGTACATGCCTTTATATAGGCTAGCACAACCAATAAGGAACTGACACGTGACTCCACATTAAATGTCACCTAAACTATCTTCTCTCTCCTCCGCCATTAACAAAAAACAATACATAAAAAAAATTATGACTTGTTGACCCGGTCAACTCAGAAAAGTCACCAACAAACTCCCCCTCAAAGTTGGCAGCACATGCCGCGTTTGCCTTTGAGCTTTAGGAACGTCTCCACCTTCAAGGTATTTGTGAAGATATCCACGATCTGCTCTCCAGTGGGACAATACACAACCTCAACCGTCTTCTTCTCCACCTGCTCACGAAGGAAGTGGTACCTTGTCTCAATATGCTTGTTGCGCTCATGCAACACTGGATTCTTCGCGAGCTGTATTGCAGACATGTTGTCAACATACATAGTCATAGGCCCATCCTATTGATGGTGCAACTCCTGCAGGAGGTTCTTCAACCAACTTGCCTGACATGCACAGGCCGCCGCCGCGATATACTTAGCTTCACACGACGACAAGGCAATCGTTGCCTGCTTCTTCGAGCTCCACGAGAACACACTTGTTCTCACATGGAAAGCATACACGGAAGTGCGCTTTTGATCATTCACATCACCACTGTAGTCGCTGTCCGAGTATCCCACCAACTTCAGCTCATCTCCAGTAGAGTACTTCAGGCCATGACCTCTCGTCCCATTCACATATTTCATGATCCTCTTTGCCGCCGAGAAATGGTCCTGCTTCGGCTCCTCCATGTACCTGCTCACCACTCCAACAACGTACATGATGTCAGGCCTGGTGAAAGTCAGGTACCGTAGACTTCCGACCAAGCTCTTGAATAATGTGGAGTCGACTGCTCCCTCCTTTGAGTCCTTCCTCAACTTCAATCCTGGATCAGCGGGAGTGGAGATAGCCTTGCTATCCTCCACCCCGAACTTTTTCAAGATCTCCTTTGCATACTTCTTCTGTAAGAAGAAGATACCATCTTCACTCTGCTGTACCTCCATACTTAGGAAGTAGTTGAGCTCTCCTAGGTCGGTCATCTCAAACTCCTTCTTCATTGTCCTCTTGAACTCCTCAAACATGGTAGCGTTATTGCCAGTGAATATCATATCGTCTACATATAGACATATAATCAACATATCCCCATTCTTCTCCACCTTCGTGTAGAGAGCATACACATGAGGGCTCTTCATGTAGCCGTGCTTTTGGAGGTATGCATCTATCGTCCCATTCCAAGCGCGAGCTCCTTGCTTCAGCCCATACAGTATTTTGTCCAGCTTGCACACCTTCCTCTCTTGGCCTTTTACAACATATCTGGGAGGCTGCTCGATGTACACATCTTCCTCCAAGTAACCATTCAGGTAAGCATACACCGCATCCATCTGCAAGATCTTCCACCCATAGTGAGCTGCCAGTGCGATGATTAACCTGATGGTGTCAATTCGCGCCACTGGGGAAAAGACCTCGTCGTAGTCCACTCCTTGGACTTGCCTGTAGCCCTTTATGACGAGTCTCGCCTTGTGCTTCTCCATAACTCCATTCTTGTTCCTCTTCTCTTTGTAGACTCACTTCACCCCATGGGGTTTGTGGCCAGCTGGTGAATCGACCAGCTTCTAGGTATCATTCCTCTTGATGGACGTTATCTCCTCATCAATCGCCTTCCTCCAAGTTTTCTCTTAGGCGGCTTCATCATACGAGTGCGGCTCGCAATCTGCTAAGAGATAATATAAAAAAATTATTAAGTGTCGGTGCCGTCTCCTCGTAGATCTCCTCCAAACTCCTTATCCTATGTTGAGGAAGATCAGCTTTGCCCTTGCTAGTGCTCGCTCTACTAGAATCGCCTCCACTTGTGCTTGCTCCACTCGAGTAGGGAGTATGAGATCCCCCTGACTCTCCACTAGGTGGTGATGGTGGCTCAGCTCCATCAACCTCAGCTTCTGCTTCGTGACCACCTTCCTCTTCATCATCATCGAAGAACATTCCTTTAATGCTCCTCACCTTCTCATCCCAGCTCCAGCAGGTATCCTCCTCAAACACTACGTCCCTTGAGATTATTGCCTTCTCCGTCACTGGATTGTACAACTTATAAGCCTTGCTCATCGGAGCGTAGCCCACAAAGATGCACTTCTCACTCTTGTCTTCAAGTTTCTTCCTCCTCTAGTATAGGACATGAGCATAAGCTACACACCCAAAGACCCTCAAGTGTTTAACACTCGGATTCCATCCACTCCAAGCTTCAAATGGAGTCATGAACTTCACACTCTTCATTGGGCACCTGTTAAGCAAGTACACAACACACTGTACTGCTTCCTCCCAGAACATCTTTGGCAATCTCTTGCCCTTCACCATACTTCTCGCCATGTTCATGATGGTCAGATTATTCCTCTCCGCGACTCCATTCTGCTTTGGGGAGTACGTCACTGTGAACTGATGAGAAATCCCACACTCTCTACAGAAGTCATCAAACAACCTAGAGGTGTACTCCCCACCTCTATCTGCCCTCAGCACCTTTAGTGATTGTCCACTCTCCTTGATACGCCAGTAACGTATATATAAAATAACGCAAGTGTACGTGCTGATTCAAGTAATATAAAGTGAGAAGTGATCGTTCCCTTGATGAAGTAAATGATTTAGTGCTCGCAACTACTAGCTTAACCTTTTCCTTAAATTCAAGTGAGATAATTGGTGTGATTTAGTTAAGTGAAACTAGAGACAATAATAACTACTTAGTTCCTACTTAGAATGTTTTTCTTCTTGAATGGGATAATTAGTCTTGCATGTTGTTTCTCTTAGACTATCATGACGTATATTTTAAAGTAATCTCTCATGATTGGATAATGACTATCCTGCAACGATTTTTAAGATGGATAACATTATCTCTCGATCTCCGAAATCCGCTTACCCTACTTCCCCTAGTCATCTCTAACTTAGGCGGATTTAGAATAACATGAAGTGCTAAAATCGATGTTGCTAACTTGAGATGAAATCTCTTTCTATCTCAGAGTTATATCAGGACTTATGCTACGCTTACGCTGCTGCTCTCTCGAGTCTCGCTACACAGTAGAAAGATGATATTTTGACTAAAAATCACGCAACTCCTCTCCCGAATCTCGTCGCGCAGAATGATGATTCAACCCTAAAATAGCATGACTCCTCTCTCGAATCTCGCCACATTATCTAGGAGAAGAACACTTACTTAAAAATTCCACAAATAAAATACATAATCCCAATAAAAATAAATCATCAACCAAGGATGAAAGATAAATTGAAATCAAATCATCATAATGAGTCTAAGTACTTACAACACACAAGACTTTTGAAATTAGTTCATAATGGAAGGGAAGAACACCAAAAAAATAGAAAAGATCTTACAATACATGATGATAAGAATGCAAAATAGTGCAGGAAAAATGCTCTCCGATCGCGTCCAAGCAACCCTTCTTCAAGATCCGGATGTGCCCTAGTCCTCCTTCTTCTCCAAAGTAAAGCCTCCCCCTCTCTCTCCTTTCAAGAATGAATTCCTCCTCTTTTCAGCCAAAATTCGTGCTTTAATTTTGTGCCCCCATCTGAAAGGATGCCTCCTTTCACTTTTCAAACCGCTGTAGGTTTTGAAAATTCAAATTTTAAAATTTCGAAAGTTGTTATAACAACTTTCCCAACACAGAAAACTGCTTCAGCATTCCTTCTCCGGATTGAGGTTTTCGGCGATTTTAACAAGAAAACATTAGAAAATGGACAAATTACTCAAGCATAAGTTAAATATGAATTTTATCATCTTTTTATACTCAATAAGACATCTTTACCCTATTTTTGCCAAATAAAATGGACATAGATAACTTCATTTAAGAAGTTATCACTCCTTATCTGCCATCGCCTTGAACTCTTTGAATTTGTCAAGGGCCTCAGATTTCTCCTTCAAAAAATACACCAAACACTTTCGACTGAAGTCATCAGTGAAAGTGATATAGTACTTGCTCCCGCCAACTGAGGTAGTTTCAAACAGACCAGCGATGTCCAAGTGAACTAGTTCAAGCTGCCTCCTTGCTCTTCGGGACTTGCCACCTTCGAACGTCTGCCTCTTCTGCTTTCCCTTCGTACACGCATCACAGATCTTCTGTGGAGGTGAGATCATGGGCAGAACTTCCACCATCCTGGAATGAGATAATAGCTTTAAACCAGTGAAGCCCAAGTGACCCATCATGTGATACCACAACCACGCTTCTTCTTCTTCTTCTTCAGTTCTCGCAAGACACACCGTCTCCTTGGCATCCATCCTTAGCGTAAAGAGACGATTCGTCGTCATCTTCACATTGACTACCTCCCTTCCTCGATGATCCTTCATGATCAATGAGCCATCCTTCCACTGAACACAATAGCCTTTCTCCACCAGCTGCCCAAGGCTTAAGATGTTACTCTTCAAGCCTGGCGCATAGAACACATTGATAACTTCTCAAAAAGAAGTTATTTAGCTCAAGTTTTGGACCTTTTTGCTCGTTGATTCGGGAGAAAAACCCGTTCAGTTGAAGTCTAATTGCAAGCAAATTCACATTTATTTTATTAATGACTAATGTGGTCTTTTTCCTAGGTGTTCATGCAAGAAAAGCTAATGAGAATGGCTGGGAAGAGGGATTTTGTCAAATATGCTGTCCTGGAGAAAAGGTTGCAACCTCTAAAAAAAGGTTGCAACCTCTAGACGAATTTCAAATTTTAAGATCTACTCTAAGTTTTTATTTTCTACCATTATGTGCTGTAAGATCTACTCATACTTGTGGTTTTCTTCCGCCATCATGAACTAACTCTCTCGATCTTGTGTTGTGAAAGTAATATGTCTTGTGTGATGAATGATTTTTAGTTTAATCTTTGTAAGTGTATGGTGGATTTACTTTTATTGAATTCATAATCTATATTTTGAAGCCTTTGATCACGGTTTCGTCTTTCTACTGCGCTCCATAAATCGAGAGAGGAGTTGCGTAAGTGTGTTATGGATTCCATATAGCACTTAAAGGGAGAAAGAGATTTCCCCTTAGTGTTAGCAACTCGGGTTTTCAATCTCTAATCGGTTTCCTATTTCACCCGAGGGGAAATAGAGGACTAGGGACATCCGATATCGAGAGATACGGTTGTCTACTCTAAAATCGTTGCAAGGTTTTCCACCGCTCATTTTCACAAAGCATCATTTATAAATTCATTGCAGTAGACATAGGAAATCACCGCACAAGATTACTTCTCCAATCTGAATCTGAAAGTTTTCTACTAAGGTACTATAGTTTATTTTAACTTATTTTAGAAATTCGTCATCATTTAGTTCTAAATCAAAATCATCATTTTGTTTCACCTGGATTTAGAGAAAAGGTCTAACTAGTAATTGCAAGCACCGAATTCACCACCTCTCCGTGGAAACGATCTTTATTCACTCTTTATTACTTGAACCGGAACGTGCACTTGCGTGTAATACGCACACCTGTTTGGGGCGTATCACACATCATTGAGGTGCACCTTCATGCCATTTAGAGCGGCCACTATGACCCCTCTGCCTTCCACCGAGATCTTCGAAGCATCTCCAAAACTGACCTCACCAACATTTGGCTTAAGGTTGGTGAACAACTCTTTCTCTCCACATATTTGGTTGCTTGCTCCCGTTTTCAAGTACCATACTTCGTTCCTTCCTCCCTCAACTCCTCTGTATGTCAAGAACATCATTGGTCACCACCAGCAGTGCTTGCTTCTACATAGTAGTTGGTCTCTTCTCTTTTCCTCGGAGCCCAACAGCCATAGCTCATATGCCCAAAATATTTATAGTTGTAACACTGTATTTGGGACATGTCACCTCGGCCTCTTCCTCTTCATCTTCCTTCATGCCTTCCTCCTTGAGGTTGCTCCGCCTCTCTCTAGTTGTATTGATTTCTTCCTTGATCTCTTCCTCCTCTTCTTCCTCTACCTCTTCCTCGGTAGCCACAGCCTCGCTGGCCTCCTCCTCTTCCAGAGCTCTCTACAAAATTTAACTGAGTCTGGAGTACTTTACCCAAGCCACTTGACTCTTCTTCGTCTTACAATATGCGGTACTCATGAGCTTATAGGGAGCCAACGAGCTCATCCACGGACATCTGGGTGAGATCCTTTGATTCTTTAATCGCCACCACAACATGACATAACTTCTTTGATATAGACCGCAAGAGCTTCTCCATGAGGCTCATGTCATCTATCGTCTCTACGTTGTGTTTCATCTCATTTGTGAGCGTCCGCAGAAGTGTCACAAAATCCCCAACCTTCTCAGAACTCTACATCTTCAACACTTCATACTCAGCTCGAAGGGACTGCAGCTTCACCTTCTTAGCCTTATCAACCACTTGCATGGAGCATTGCAACACCTCCCATGCCTCCTTCGAACTTCTTGCCTCTGAGATTTTCTCAAATATCGCCTCATCTACACCTTGGTATAAAAAGAATAGAGCCTTCTTAATTATCTTTCTTCTTTGACTCTCTCAACATCGTCCTTTGTGCGTTAGTCAACGCTGCCTCTACTTTTGCAGTAAGCTCCTCTTAGCCGTCCTCGACTATCTCACATAACTCCTTCAAGGCGAGTAACACCCTCATCTGAATACTCTAGTTGCCATAATTTGTCTTCGTCAACTTGGGGACTTGCCCGACATGGCACTTCCCATCTCCATCTCCACTTGTCACTAAATCTTCCAAGGGGGTCCAACCTCCCTCTGATACCACTTGTCAAAAACATAGGTAGACACACACACGCGTATAAGCAGCCCGACACCCACTTCAAAATCCAGCGATATGGCAACCGACGAGACCACCACGGCGAGATGGCTCCCGGCGAGTCCTTCCGGGCAAGAGCTTCCCGTGCGAGAGGCCTCCTAGCGAGACCACCTTCTCACTCGGCGAGATCAACCTCTCGGGTGAGAGCTTCGGGGCGAGAAGCTACCTGGCGAGAGCAGTTGCCCGGGCGAGATGTATTCTTCTTGCTCGGCGAGAGCACCAAAGCAAGCTGCTCACTCACTCTCCTGCGGGCTGCAATGATCTAAGCCCGAAAACGAACAAACTAAAAACACACACTTATCGCGCTGCAGCGCTCCAATCTAGAAAGAAGGCTGATTTCACTATCTCTTAGCAAGCATCAAATGAACTACAAACATGCCTTTATATAGGCTAGCACAACCAATAAGGAACTAACACGTGGCTCCACATTAAATGCCACCTAAACTATCTTCTCTCTCCTCCGCCATTAACAAAACAAATACATAAAAAACAATTATGACTTGTTGACGCGGTCAACTCAGAAAAGTCACCGACAATTGGCTAGAACAAATGAAGTAATGCTACAAGTATAATAAACAAAACACTAGATGTAAACTAAAGCTATAATGCATGATTAAATTGATATCTTCGTTCGCATTTTGGAAATGAAATGAATTCATCTCGGTTTGAAGGAAATCTGGCAGATAAAAATGAAGGAATATAATCTCCCTGGCATGGAGCAAGTAGGATATTTGTTGTCAGAGTCGAGCACCTCCTTCCTTGTCAACCAGGCTTCAGGCCGGGTCGCTTCTTCGGTCTCTAGATCTCGCCCACCAGTTGGAGAGAAACTTGAAGGAGGCGGATACCAAGTTTGAGATTCAAGGCGATCAGATCGATTCCCTCGCCCGCTCGCAGATAGAGTCCCGGGCGAGGATTAAAGAGCTGGAGAACTATAGCTTGTTGCGGGCATTCGAGGCCAATGTCGCCGGAAACAAGGCCTACAAGTTGAATTTGGTCAGAAAAATACTTGCTCAATATGTACTACCTGCGTAGGTCGGCAGTGTTATTTGACATGAGAGCATTTCTTCATGCAGGAGGGCGAGCTGGTCACGACCCAACGTATTTCGAACCTGGAGCAGAAGCTCGCTGAGAGCCAAGCAGCGCTGGAGGCATATCAAGTTCGTGTCACCGAGCTTGGGAGGCCTCTAGGAATCCATAGTTGGAGGCAAGCACTTCGGGCGTCGGGAAGAGGATCCAGATTATTCCGGAGGACCCTACTCGCCTGAGGCGCGAGATAGCCAGGGTTGCCGGTGATGCACTCCTCGCCTAGCTGCAATTCGAGAATCAGTTGATGCCGGGCTCCGAGGATCTCACTGTGGATGACGCGATCCCGAGTCTTCTCACTGAGGAGTTTCACTCTCCAATGCCCCCAAGGTCACCTAGTTATGATGAGGATGACTCGTATGCAGAGGAAGAGGATGAGCATTGCAACGCCGTCGTAGATGCTTCCTGGAGTACTTAGGTTGCCCGACTTCCTCCTCATGTTTTTTTATGTCTAGCAGGACGGTATAAAGGGCGGTGAACTTGCCACTTTTTTGAAGATACCTGTAATCAATTGAAAAACCACACTTTTGCAATGAATTTTTATGACTTTCAAGTGTTCTATCATTTTTGTTTTCTGGATGCTCGCTCATCTGACACATGTGTATGATCTTAGGGTTGGCCGGTAATGGATACTCGCTAGGCTTATAGGCGCGAGAAGATTGAATGTTCACTGTTTGCTTCCCCTACTCGCCCGCCCATACTCGCATGTCATTATTCACACCTCCTTACTCACACATGTATGCTCGCAAAAGAAATATCATCATATTTGTTTGGTTTTTTTGCAGGTTTGGTGTAGTCACCTAAGGAAGGATGATTGTTGAAAATAAAGATTGAAATACTTCTTTACTCGCCAATTACGATCTTTCGGATAAGAGAGTGGTACTCAGGGGGGTCTCGCCAGATGCGCACTCTTGAGACCAACACTCTGCTTCAACCGACAAAGAACTGAAGGGATCCAGAGATAGGAAACAACAGTCGGGGGGGGGGGGAGGGAGTCCAACGGGACACACACTTGAGGCCTCCATCCTAATATGGATTCCTGCCTTCCGGAACTTCTTTGCTTTGCTGCTTCCGTAAGCATGGTGGGTTATCCTACCTCTACACTAATAGAGACGCGTCCAACTCCGCAAGACAAAAATCGCTAAGAGTGGGTCTTTAGCCTTCTTAAAGACCGATGACACCTTATGCAAGGTGTCACTTTGTGAGGTCGACCCTTCATCGAGTTTGTGAGGTTGGCATCCAGACTTGTTCCTGATAGTTCATCTAGTCAGATGAAAAGTGCGATCAGGTGGTAGCTAGAACAACATACAAGGGGGGAGCTGATCTCGACCACCAATGCAGGGGCTTGGTCTTAAAATAATGCCTTAAAACCCAACACACCGACTCATCATCCATCCTGAGTTTATTAGGAGAATCAGATCAGATACGAGTTTCCCAAATCGATCATGAACATTGACTTCACTGCTTGTAGCTAATTTGAGATGATTTGAACAAGAAGACAACTCACATTATCCCATGTTTCAGGGGAGGCAATGATTTTTATTACAAAAGCAGAAGTAACTTTATATACATGTAGTCATTACTTTTTACCTCTAGTGATAGAATCTTTTCTGGTCGTTCCCGCTCCAGGTGCTTCCTAGTAGCTCTCCTTCTTAGTTCTGCAGGTGGTATCCTCCAGTAGCCAGAGATAACTTGAAAGATGTTTCCCTCGTGGATGAGTTAGGAGTGGTTCTTAGAGCCCATAGGACTTGAAACTGGGCAGAGCAACTCCCTTCGGTCCTATGGGCCCTTCCTGCCGCGTCTACCTTCTTCATGACATGGTCTCCTGCAAGAAATTGCTTAATACCGACATTCTTATCGAAGTGCTTCGCCATTCGGCTCTTGACTTCCTCTTGGCGGACTGAGGCCAAGTCCCAAAGCTCTTTGATATTGTCTAGAGAAAGTTTCAGAGCATCTTCATTCTTCAGACGCTATTCTTCACTACCTTCTCTCGCCACAACGACTCTTGGGGTCCTGACTTCGAAATCCACCGGGATGAGAGCTTCAGACTCATGTGATAACTTGAAAGGTGTTTCTCCCGTGGATGAGTTAGGAGTGATTATCAGAGCCCATAGTACCGAAGGAAGTTGCTCTGCCTAGTTTCCTTTCAGGTTGGTGACTTTCTTCTTCATGAGGTTGATGATCAACTTGTTGGTAGACTCCACCTGTCTGTTTCTCCAAGGATGGTGGACAGAGGTAAACTGAAGATCCGTCCCTAGCTGCTTGTAGAAGTCTTCCAACTACAAGCTGGCAAATTACGGGCCATTGTCAGTGATGGTATTTTGACTAAAAATCACGCAACTCCTCTCTCGAATCTTGTCGCGCAGAATGAGGATTCAACCCTAAAATAGCATGACTCCTCTCTCGAATCTCGCCACATTATCTAGGAGAAGAACACTTACTTAAAAATTCCACAAATAAAATACATAATCCCAATAAAAAGAAATCATCAACCAAGGATGAAAGATAAATTGAAATCAAATCATCATAATGAGTTTAAGTACTTACAACACACAAGACTTTTGAAATTAGTTCATAATGGAAGGGAAGAACACCAAAAAAATAGAAAAGATCTTACAACACATGATGATAAGAATGCAAAATAGTGCAGGAAAAATGCTCTCCGATCGCGTCCAAGCAACCCTTCTTCAAGATCCGGATGTGCCCTAGTCCTCCTTCTTCTCCAAAGTAAAGCCTCCCCCTCTCTCCTTTCAAGAATGAATTCCTCCTCTTTTCAGCCAAAATTCGTGCTTTAATTTCGTGCCCCCATCTGAAAGGATGCCTCCTTTCACTTTTCAAACCGCTGTAGGTTTTGAAAATTCAAATTTTAAAATTTCAAAAGTTGTTATAACAACTTTCCCAACACAGAAAACTGCTTCAACATTCCTTCTCCGGATTGAGGTTTTCGGCGATTTTAACAAGAAAACATTGGAAAATGGTCAAATTACTCAAGCATAAGTTAAATATGAATTTTATCATCTTTTTATACTCAATAAGACATCTTTACCCTATTTTTGCCAAATAAAATGGACATAGATAACTTCATTTAAGAAGTTATCACTCCTTATCTGCCATCGCCTTGAACTCTTTGAATTTGTCAAGGGCCTCAGATTTCTCCTTCAAAAAATACACCAAACACTTTCGACTGAAGTCATCAGTGAAAGTGATATAGTACTTGCTCTCGCCAACTGAGGTAGTTTCAAACAGACCAGCGATGTCCAAGTGAACTAGTTCAAGCTGCCTCCTTGCTCTTCGGGACTTGCCACCTTCGAACGTCTGCCTCTTCTACTTTCCCTTCGTACACGCATCACAGATCTTCTGTGGAGGTGAGATCATGGGCAGAACTTCCACCATCCTGGAATGAGATAATAGCTTTAAACCAGTGAAGCCCAAGTGACCCATCATGTGATACCACAACCACGCTTCTTCTTCTTCTTCTTCAGTTCTCGCAAGGCACACCGTCTCCTTGGCATCCATCCTTAGCGTAAAGAGACGATTCGTCGTCATCTTCACATTCACTACCTCCCTTCCTCGATGATCCTTCATGATCAATGCGCCATCCTTCAACTGAACACAATAGCCTTTCTCCACCAGCTGCCCAAGGCTTAAGATGTTACTCTTCAAGCCTGGCGCATAGAACACATTGATAACTTCTCAAAAAGAAGTTATTTAGCTCAAGTTTTGGACCTTTTTGCTCGTTGATTCGGGAGAAAAACCCGTTCAGTTGAAGTCTAATTGCAAGCAAATTCACTTTTATTTTATTAATGACTAATGCGGTCTTTTTCCTAGGTGTTCATGCAAGAAAAGCTAAGGAGAATGGCTAGGAAGAGGGATTTTGTCAAATATGCTGTCCTGGAGAAAAGGTTGCAATCTCTAAAAAAAGGTTGCAACCTCTAGACGAATTTCAAATTTTAAAATTCGAAAATTGCGCCATTTGCAAAAATGGAAAGAGGCATCCCTTGGGGAAAGGGCTGGACGTTTTTTGGGAGGATTATTCAGAAGTTGGGAGCCATTCATCATCATCATCCATTGTTGGTTGGAGAAGAAAAAAAGAAGAGTTCTTCCTCTAGGGCTAGTTCCGGGCAAGGAAGACGGACAGATTTCGGCCGAATCAGAGAGCGAAACACTGCAAGTTTTTAATTTCTAGCATTATGTGCTGTAAGATCTACTCATACTTGTGGTTTTCTTCCACCGTCATGAACTAACTCTCTCGATCTTGTGTTGTGAAAGTACTATGTCTTGTGTGATGAATGATTTTTAGTTTAATCTTTGTAAGTGTATGATGGATTTACTTTTATTGAATTCATAATCTATATTTTGAAGCCTTTGATCACAGTTTCGTCTTTCTACTGCGCTCCATAAATTGAGAGAGGAGTTGCGTAAGTGCGTTATGGATTCCATATAGCACTTAAAGGGAGAAAGAGATTTTTCTTTAGTGTTAGCAACTCGAGTTTTCAATCTCTAATCGGTTTCCTATTTCACCCGAGGGGAAATAGAGGACTAGGGACATCCGATATCGAGAGATACGGTTGTCTACTCTAAAATCGTTGCAAGGTTTTCCACCGCTCATTTTCACAAAACATCATTTATAAATTCATTGCAGTAGACATAGGAAATCACCGCACAAGATTACTTCTCCAATCTGAATCTGAAAGTTTTCTACTAAGGTACTATAGTTTATTTTAACTTATTTTAGAAATTCGTCATCATTTAGTTCTAAATCAAAATCATCATCCTGTTTCACTTGTATTTAGAGAAAAAGGTCTAACTAGTAATTGCAAGTACCGAATTCACCACCTCTCTGTGGAAACGATCTTTATTCACTCTTCATTACTTGAACCGGCACGTGCACTTGCGTGTAATACGCACACCTGTTTGGGGCGTATCAAGTTTTTAGCGCCGTTGCCGGGGAGGTGCGGCGTATTCTGTGTTTCTTTCTTGCGATATTAGTGAACCCTTAGTATTTAGAGTTCAAGTTTGTAATCTTGTTTGTTTTTCTTGTGATTGTTTCTTTTTATTTTTATATTGCCTTTCTCTTTAGTGCATGTCCCGTTATCGATCGCCAGAACTACTGCCTTTAAACATAGAAATCGAACGGACGTGTAGACAGAATAGAAGAGCGGTTCGTATAGGACATACTAACTCTTCAACAATGGATCACAATAACCAAAACGTGGAAAATGAAAATCACCAAGAAGGTCAGGATTTAGGAGGCCAGGTAGATCAAAACGGTCATCCAGTTGAACAAAGAAGAACGTGTCGTGATATAACATGCCCTTACAAGGAGGATTGCATTTTAGTATTACTAGACTCACAATCGAAGCTAACAACTTCAAAATAGATTCTATGACAATGCAACTCGTTCAACATAATAAATTTGGTGGCCATAACAATGAAGACCCTAATTCTCACTTAAAGACCTTCATCGAAATATGCGACACTTTTAAAATCAATGGCGCATCTGAGGAGGCTATAAAACTTAGGTTATTCCCATTTTCTTTGGAAGGAAAAGCAAAGGATTGGTTGAATTCACTACCCAACAGTTCCATCACTACTTGGGTAACTTTGATAGAGAAATTCTTGGCTAAATATTTTCCTCCATCGAAAACTGCAAAACTTAAGAGAGACATATCTACATTCATGCAAGGGAATGGAGAGACACTCTATGACGCATGGGAAAGGTTTAAGGAACTATTGCGTAAGTGTCCGCACCATGGTCTAGCCATACACCAACAGGTATGGTCCTTTTATAACGGTCTCCAGACGTCTACCATGATCCAAGTAGATGGAGCTGCAGGAGGATCTTTAATGAATAAATATCCCGAGGATGCATATGAAATCTTAGAGGATCTGTCATCCAATAACTATCACTCATTTGAGCGTCAAGGTCCTTCATCTATGGGAGGTGTACACCAAGTTGACCAACTCACTTCTTTCGCTGCACAAATGACCGCACAATTCAACTCGATGAATAAGCGGTTAGATGCCTTAACTCTATATCAAAATCAAGCTCAAATGAACCCCCAAGTTAATAGTATAGCTGCTCCTCCGATTAATATGAATCCTTCACTCACGGTGGAGCAACTCATCAGTAGTAACGGGGAGGTCAACTATATAGGAGTTCAACCGAGATTCATGAATCACAATAATAATCATAATGCAATTCCAACTCATTACAACCCAGATTTGCGAAATCACCCTAATTTTTCATGGAAGAATAATTCAGGTTTAGCACACCCACCCGGATTCAACTCGAACCCTCATCCACTCCAGAATAATAATTATAATCAACAAGGGTCATCTAGAAAATTATCTGATGAGTTACTCCTTGAATCCATGCAGAAGAGCGATGCTCGCATTTCTAGTCTAGAGGGCTCTTTGCGTGTAATTGAAACTCAGTTGAGACAAATCGCTAATGCTTTAAGTCTTAGACCCCCAGGTTTGCTACCTACGGATACAACACCAAATCCGAAGGGCGAAAATCCTCACTGTAAAGCTGTCACTCTACGGAGTGGTAAGGAGTTAGTGGGTGAGGCTGTAAATGAGAGTGAGATCCAAGTTGGCGAAGAAAAAGAGTTGGATATTGTTGGCTATAATGTCGCGAACAACGAGTTAAAAGAAAATGATAAGAGAAAGGAAGAAGTGGAAGAAGCATCCGGAGAGAGTAAGAGAGAACTTGTCGCGGAAGATAAAAAGAAGAACGCTAATATAAAAATCTATCCACCACCGCCGTTTCCACAACGGTTAAAGAAGAGCAAACTCGATCAACAATTTCAAAAATTTGTTGAATTATTTAAAAAACTGCAAATCAACATCCCTTTCGCGGAGGCTTTGGAGCAAATGCCAAGCTACGTGAAGTTTATGAAGGACATCCTTTCTAAAAAGCGGAAATTTGGAACGCATGAGACGGTGGCACTCACGCAAGAGTGCAGTGCTATACTCCAGAAGAAACTCCCGCCTAAATTGAAAGATCCGGGGAGTTTCACCATACCCTGCGCTATAGGTTACCAATTCGAGGGTAAGGCTCTATGTGATTTAGGTGCAAGCATCAATCTGATGCCATTTTCGATATATAGGAAGCTTGGTTTAGGAGACATCTCCAAGACCTCCATCACCTTGCAACTAGCCGATAGAACCCTTGCGTTCCCAAAAGGAATAGTTGAAGATGTCCTAGTTAAGGTGGACAAGTTTATTTTTCCAGCGGACTTCGTTGTCTTAGATATGGAAGAGGATAGAGAGGTTCTCATTATAGTAGGGAGACCATTTCTCGCCACAGGTCGGACATTAATAGACGTACAGAAGGGGGAGTTGACCATGAGAGTTAACGATGAACAAATCACCTTTAATGTACTTGAAGCTATGAAATTCCCTCGAGGTCAAGAAGATCATATGGAGGTGGTAAATCAAATTTCACTTCAGGACTATAATTTGAATATTGAATCCACTAGGCAAGATGACTTGTTGACTCGATTTTTGATACACGAGGAGACTTCGGACGATGATGAGGAAATACGTGATTTCCTAGAGGTATTTGAGTCACAAGCTGTTTTCGTTAGGAGACCGGAACCTTTTGAGATGCCGGACAAGGCATTGGCGGACAAGCCCTCTATTGTTAATCCGCCGACTC
Organism: Platanthera guangdongensis; assembly: GCA_039583875.1. NCBI lineage: Eukaryota > Viridiplantae > Streptophyta > Magnoliopsida > Asparagales > Orchidaceae > Platanthera > Platanthera guangdongensis. Next base: position 162,648,126 of record CM077161.1, read on the forward strand.
TTGAATTGAAGCCTCTCCCAGACCACCTCATGTACGCATATTTGGAAAAAGATAACACATTACCGGTTATTATCAATTCTAAACTATCAACTGATCAGTATCAAAAGCTTTTGGAATTGCTAACTCAATTTAAAACGGCCATAGGGTGGACCATAACGGATATACGAGGGATTAGTCCCTCACTATGTATGCACAAGATCCTCTTGGAAGAATCTTTTACGGGATCGATCGAACCCCAGCGTCGCCTCAATCCACCAATGAAAGAAGTGGTGAAGAAGGAGATCATTAAATGGCTTGATGCCGGGATCATCTATCCCATCTCGGATAGTTCGTGGGTATCACCGGTGCAATGTGTGCCCAAAAAAGGAGGGATGACGGTAGTACGAAATGAGAGGGATGAGTTAGTATCGACTAGAACGACTACCGGGTGGCGTATCTGTATGGATTACCGAAAGCTGAACAAGACCACTCGAAAAGATCATTTCCCCTTACCTTTTATTGATCAAGTGCTAGATAAACTAGCGGGGAATGATTTTTTCTGTTTTCTTGATGGATATTCAGGGTATAATCAGATTACGGTAACCCCAGAGGACCAGGAGAAGACCACATTCACATGTCCTTATGGGACGTTTGCATTTAGAAGGATGCCATTCGGTCTATGTAATGCACCCGCCACATTTCAGCGATGCATGATTGCCATTTTCTCGGATATTATGGACCATGGTATTGAAATTTTTATGGATGACTTCTCTATCTTCGGTAATTCTTTTGATGCATGTTTAGCTTGTTTGGAGAAAGTGTTAACGCGTTGTGTTGAAACTAATCTCGTACTAAATTGGGAGAAATGTCACTTCATGGTGCGGGAGGGTATTGTGCTTGGTCATCACGTTTCAAGAGAAGGTTTAGGAGTTGATAAAGCGAAACTAGATGTGATTGAGAAGCTTCCACCACCCAATAATGTGAAAATGTTGCGTAGTTTTCTAGGCCATGCTGGGTTCTATAGAAGATTCATTAAAAACTTCGCTAAAATCGCAAAACCATTAAGTGGATTACTAGAAAAAGATGCGAAATTTCAGTTGAGCGAGGAGTGTTTAAATGCTTTTGCCACACTAAAACAACGCTTGATTACAGCGCCTATCGTGATAACTCCTGATTGGGAGAAGCCGTTTGTCCTAATGTGTGATGCTAGTGATTACGCGGTTGGAGTTGTGTTAGGACAGGTACGAGAGAAGGTGTTTCACACAATCGCCTATGCTAGTAAGACCTTGATTAACGCCCAAATAAATTACACAACTACCGAGAAGGAATTACTAGCGGTAGTGTTTGCCTTCGAGAAATTTAGATCGTATCTTTTATGCACAAAGAGCACCGTTTATACGGACCATGCTGCGATCCGTTATCTCATGGATAAAAAGGACGCTAAGCCCCGATTGATCCGATGGGTGCTTCTTTTACAAGAATTTGACGTGGAAATTAAGGATAGGAAAGGCACCGATAATCCGGTTGCGGATCACTTGTCCAGGATAGAGGCTTCACGACCCTCTTATAATCCGGAAATTGATGAGAGATTCCCAGATGAGAGGGTTTTGGCGATTCATGATAGTACTCCACCTTGGTATGCTGACTACGTAAATTACATAGTGAGTAATATTCTACCCTCTGACTTGGCGTATCAACAAAGGAAGCGATTCTTACACCAGGTACGCTCCTATCTTTGGGACGAGCCTTATCTATTTAAAATCAGAGCTGATGGAGTGGTAAGGCGATGCGTGTCGGAGGTTGAAACAAGATCGATATTAGAGAAGTGTCATAGCTCACATTACGGAGGTCATTTTATGGGAACGAGGACTGCAATGAAGGTATTAGAGGCCGGATTCTTTTGGCCTAATTTATTTCGTGACGCTAATGAATTTGTTAAACAATGTGATAGATGTCAACGATGCGAGAATTTGAGAAGGAATGAGGGAATGCCAATGAATATCATGTTAGAGGTCGAATTATTTGATGTTTGGGGAATGGATTTTATGGGTCCGTTTGTCAATTCAAATGGTAATTTATACATTTTATTGGCAGTTGATTACGTATCTAAATGGGTAGAAGCGATCGCAACCCCTAAGAATGATGGCAAGGTAGTCCTGAATTTTCTAAAAAGCCACATATTCAATCGATTCGGGGTACCTAGAGCGATCATTAGCGATGAGGGAAGGCATTTTTGCAACCATCAATTCACCTCATTGCTAAACAAATACGGGGTTACCCATAAGACCGCACTCGCTTACCACCCTCAGTCAAATGGATTAGCGGAGGTATCGAATAGGGAGATAAAACGGATTTTAGAGAAAACAGTGAACATCAATCGGAAAGACTGGTCACAAAAGCTCACAGATGCATTATGGGCATACCAGACTGCATTCAAAACTCCCATCGGATTAACCCCGTATAGGTTGGTTTACGGAAAATCTTGTCACTTACCACTCGAGTTAGAACACCGAGCATTCTGGACGATTAAGAAAATCAATTATGACTTTCGGGATGCCGGTAAGAAGAGATTACTGCAGCTAAATGAACTCGAGGAGATCCGGATGCAAGCTTACGAGAACTCACGGATCTATAAGGAGCGCACAAAGAAGTGGCACGACCGACGCATTAAGGAAAAACACTTCGAGCCGGGCCAATCGGTCTTCTTATTCAATTCCCGTTTGAAGTTATTTCCCGGGAAACTCAAGTCGAGGTGGTCGGGGCCATTTAAAGTCAAATTAGTTCATCCATATGGTGCGGTGACCATCATTAATGAGAGTGACGGGTCTGAATTTAAAGTAAACGGCGAGCGACTTAAGTTATATCTGAAAGACGGCGACGATAGAGCGGTGTCGTGCGTGACGCTCCACTAGATTTGAACCGTCTTGCCGGGATGGTAAATTAGGCGCTTGGTGGGAGGCAACCCATCTTTTATTTATTCCTGTACTAGTTTGGCGACAATAACAATGTTAATAATAATAAAAGTTTAAGACAAGTAATTCAGGTACTTTGATTTCAAAATATATATATATATATATATATATATATATATATATATATATATATATATATATAATAAATCAATAAATAAATAAAAAAAAACTTGATATGTACAAGTTTTTTTTTCTCGGTTGCAACCCCAAAATGAATACGGCAGGAGGAATTCGGAGCATAAAATGTCCAAGTTATTTTCGGTTGCAACCCCAAAATGGAGGTAGCTACCTTTATTTTGCTGCCTTGCGGATGAATTGGCCTGTGAACCGGCGCTGGCCGGTTCACCTCAACCGGTGCGCCCCTAAACCGTGCTTTAAATGGTTAAACCGTTATCTCCTAATTAAACCAACTTAATTAATAACCTATTATCTATTAATTAATCCCGGTTCAGCCCATCTATATATATAAAAAAAGCCCCCGAAAATGATCCCCCCCATCCTCGATTTCTCGGCTAGGGCACGAGCAGGATCGGCGAAAGCGCGGAGGAGGCGGCGTGCCGATTTCCGGCGGGCTGATTCGGCTGGAGACGGTGTCGCTCGTGGCCTTCAATTTTGAGGAAAGCGGTGCGGCTTCCGGCGACCTGCGGCGACACGAGCGTGCACGACCCTCTGCGAACTAGGCGGCGGGATTTCGCGAAGGTATTCTCTTCAACAATACACCTGAACTTGAAGGTTCTTCACATGATTCATCGTAAGTAGTATTGATTTCGATTTCGGTTAGGGTAGGTTATGACTTCAAAGAAGAAGGGGAAGGGGAAGGAAGTCGCCCGCCCTAGGACCAAGTTTCTGAACGAGCAGGCCCGCCTCCATTTCCAAGCAATCCAGTCCGTCCCGTTCATCTGTGAGCGTGGATTCTTGATGGAGAAGCGAGCATGGATCCTGTCCTATGCTGAGCAAATTAAGAACCTAGGATGGGAGGCCTTTTGTCACCCACGCACTGAAGCTATCTACTCTTGGGTCTATGAATTCTACGCCAATGCAGCGCACGGGGAGGGGGACACAGTTTTGGTGCGGGGAAAAATGGTAGATTATTCCTCCTCGGCCATCAACACCCTATTTGACCTGGATGATACTGCAGAATGCAGCTTTAAATGGATCCAAACTTCTGTCTCACCCAGTGATCTGACTGCAGCTGTGTGTTGCGTCCCTCAACCGGAGTGGTCGCGTCGATCCAAGAAAGTTTTGCGGTCCACTAGCCTATCAAGGGAGGCCAAGGCGTGGTTACTGTTTGTTAATGTTAGTATTCTACCAACTCGCCACTTGAACTATGTCTCCTTCGACCGCATCACTCTAATCTACGACATCATAAAAGGGCTAGGGATCAATGTTGGGAAACTCATCTCCGAACAGTTAACACAAAAGGTTAAAGAAGAGAATGTGCGGCATCTTTGGTTCCTCACTACCATTACGGAGCTTTGTCGCATGGCCGGGGTCAAACAAGGGGACGGTGATCTGATTAGCAAGGTTGGTAGACATCTCACGGAAAGGGTTGTAGAGGTTAACATTAAGGTGGCTGTTGAGACCCGCGAAAAGCAGTTGAAGCTGAGCAAGATGCGGGGTGAGGTACCTGGACCATCTGAGAAACATATGCCAGCCGCCCCGATCAAGCTGGTGATTGGACGATCTAGGTTTCCAGGGGAACGCGGCCTAGCAACTGAAAATACTGAGTGCATGAAAGCTTACCTCCGATGCCAACACGTCTACTTTGAGTCGAGATTTGAGGAACTCCGTCGGAACCAGGAAAAGCTGATGCAAGCGGCAAGGATCCCAGTGGAGACACACTCATACCCGTTTCAGTCGCAGTTCGACTCGGCAGGATATTTGCTTCAGCACGACGGGTCACGAGCCGACCCTGCCAAACTCGCTGAGACTCCATCTGATTTGGAGGAGGAAACCGAGACCGAAGACGAAGACGACGACGAGGACATGGAGGGGTCTGGAGATAGCAAAGCGGATTAGTACCTCTCTCCTTCCTAGATTACTGATTACTGATTTGACGTTTTGACATTTAGGGTGCTGCCAGTGTATTTTTGATATTTTGCTAGACATGACTTTGTTCTATTGATGTTCTGTGATGCTATACACAGTCTGATTATAGATATTACTCTGTCTGGTTGTAGTACTCCTGATAGATTGTTGATTTTACTATGTCTGATTTAATATTATTTCACAACATGTCTTACTGCTGTGTGACAAATTATTTTCTTGCACAACTATGCTGAGCATTCCTTGCATAATGATTAATGGATATGGTATGTCTGACAATATTATTTATAATACCTTTTGTGCTAAACTCTTTTCACTTGATGGTGCCTCGTATTTATGGCCACAGACAGATGCTTCTATAAATGTTAATTTCAATACTTATCTATGTTGATGCGCGAAAACGTCGCGGGGCACCAGCCAGCTAACACGGAGGGGGTGTTCGGTCTCACAAGCTAGGAGAGGAGGAGAGGAGGGAAGGAAGGAAGCCTCTGAGTGCTCGAGAGTGGAGCAAACGGCTTGTCAAAGAGGGTTGCGGGGATAGAGGAGAGAAGCTTGATCAACAGAGCGGGTTGATCAAGAGAGGAGAAGGAGGTTGACCAGGAGCTGTCGAGCAGACGGCTAATATGACGGTTGTGCTTGCAGGTTGGTTGCCGAGAAGAGCTGAGCTGAGAAGAAGTCTGCTGAGCAGAGGAGCAAGACTTGCTGAGCAGAGGAGCAAGGCTTGCTGAGCAGAGGAGAGAAGAGGGGGCCGCTAGCAGCGGCAACAACACACTTCGCCCGCCGCGGCCTAAATGCCACTTCTGCGACGGGCTTTCCTTTTATTAATAGCTAGAGATTACAAGCTTACAAGTACACCTTTACAACAAAATCACTTAAAGGGTACAAGGAGAAGCTGGCGGCTAAGAGAGAAGAAATTGCCAGAAAGCAGGGAGGAGAAGCTGCCAGAGACTAAGTAAAAGAGTCTGCTGGCAAGCTGGAGGACTGAGAAACTGAGTCTGCAGGGGCTGCTGGCAAGCTGCTGAAGAGCTGCTGGAGAGCTGCGCGGACAGAAAACTGAGTCCGCAGAGCTTGCTGGAGGAGGTGACGGCGGACTGCGCGGACTGGAAAACGGAGTCCGCAGGGGCTGCTGGCAAGACTTGCAGGATCCTCCAACCGTCTAGAATGAGAGGCACCATGGGCTATTTATAGGCCCAGGGAAGTTCTTCTAGAAGCGGGGCCCAGTGACATCAGCATGACGACCTGCGCGGACTCCGCGGACAGAGATTTTGCGTCCGCACCTTGACTGATGAAGCGAGCGGCAGAAGGCCCTGGAGAGAACTGGGGTCCGCCCCCTAGCGGGCGGACTGGGCGGACTCCGGGAGGAGTCCGCCCGGCAGGCCGGAGGCCGCCCCCTAGCGGGAGGCCTGGGTGGACTCCGGGAGGAGTCCGCCCGGCTGGTCGCCGGGGCCGCCCCCTAGCGGGCGGCCTGGGCGGACTCCAGGGGGAGTCCGCCCAGCGGGCCTGGCCGCCCCCTTGCGGGCGGCCTGAGCGGACTCCGGGGGGAGTCCGCCCGGCGGGCCTGGCCGCCCCCTTGCGGGCGGCCTGGGCGGACTCCGGGGGGAGTCCGCCCGGCTGGCGGGCAGAGGCCGCCCCGGGTGGGCGACCTCGGCGGACGGCGGCAGGAGGCCGCCGCCCCTCGGGCAGCAGGGAGGTCGCCCCTGGCGGGCATCCTCGGCGGACGGCGGTAGGAGACCACCGCCCCTTGGGCGAAATAGGAGGCCGCTCCTGGTGATGCTGTTGGCGGACTCCTGCAAGGAAAAGCACTGTATGATTAGCGGACCTAACCGCATGTCCCGCGAGGGTGAGCCATGGGAATAGCCTGCCGTCCCGCAGGACACGCAGTTGCTAGGACACCTAGGCGGATAGGGGAAACTGTCCGCCTACGCTGGGATCCATCGCGATCAAAAGGGAGAATCTAAGGGTCACGATGAGCCAGCTGGCCACTTTGGGAAGGATCGCCGATTTCTGGGTTAACATAATCCCCGCACTTTTTCAAGTTCCGAAAAGAACTTCGAAAAAGTTGGAGACCCACGAAAATCGTGATCCACCCCAACGGGAGAAGAGGAGCAAGGAGAGACAGAACCTGAAGACTCTCCTTAGAAGCTTGGTGCTTGTCTATTTTCCTGCAAAAGGAAAGTTAGGGCAAGCATGTAGGGGTGGTACATCGAGTGTGTACCTGAATTTGCTTTTGCAAAACGAAGAAGGCGTGTCTTCTGTAAATGTTCTGCAAAACAAAAGTGAGGAAAACAGAAAGCCACAACAACTCGCAAGTACCTGAAAGGGACCTGCAAGTCTTTGCTGATCTCTGCAAAAAGAGAGTTAGGAACATGCACAATATATGAGAGTAACTTGCAAGTACCTGTGAAGAAACTTGCAAGGGTTTGTGGATCTCTGCAAGAAGAGAGTTAAGAGCAGGTATCGTATATAAAAATAAGCTGCAAGTACCTGTATGAGGCTTGCATGTGTTTTCTAATTTCTGCAAGAAGGGGAGTTAGGAGTCAATAAGATATGAAAATAACTTGGAAGTACCTGTGAAGAGAAGGCTTGCAAGTGTTAACTGTTGACTGTTAACTGTCGACAAGATAAGGCCGATATGACCAATTAGCAAGAAGAATGTCTGATGAATACTATTATGAAGTCCAGATCAATAAGCTGAATTGCCAACTGCTGACAGATATGACTGGATTATAATAGCATGGCTGATAGCGCTTGAGCAAACAATGTATAGGAGATGAGAGCAATAAAGCTTATATAGGCAGAGTGCGAGTCATCATCCGATAGAGCTTTGAATAAGCAATTCATATAGGATGAGCATGAGCAAAGTGATTGCTGAAAATCCTTTTGGTAGGTCAGATTAACCTGTTCACCTGTGAAAGAAGGCAAGAGAGAAAAAGGAGGTCTACACCCGGAATGATTAAAGTGGGTTGAATGCTGCCACAGGTGTTCCCCGTGGGCCTTATGCATCACTTGCCCGAGAAATCATCCCGAGTATAGTCCTACTCAAAGCGGGCTGGCCGCGCATCCTCAAGGAGGGGGGAAAAGGAAAAAAGAGGTCCATGTTCGGAATGACTACAGAGGGTTGAATGCTGCCACAGGTGTTCCCCGTGGGCCTTATGCATCACTTGCCCGAAAAAATCATTCCGAGTATGGTCCTGCTCGAAGCGGGAAAGGAAAAAGAGGTCCATGTTCGGAATGACTAAAGAAGGTTGAATGCTGCCACAGGTGTTCCCCGTGGGCCTTATGCATCACTGGCCTGAGAAAGTCATTCCGAGTATGGTCCTGCTCAAAGCGGGAAAGGAAAAAGAGGTCCATGTTCGGAATGACTAAAGAAGGTTGAATGCTGCCACAGGTGTTCCCCGTGGGCCTTATGCATCACTGGCCTGAGAAAGTCATTCCGAGTATGGTCCTGCTCAAAGCGGGCTGGCCGCGCATCCTCAAGGAGGGCACAAAGCAAGGGAAGGTCCTGAGAAGGACCGCTGGAAGCAAGGAAGATCCTGAGAAGGATCGCTAGAAACTCTGCTCTCTTGCCCTGGGCACAAGCATCACTGATCAAGGAGACAGGTTGCGCCAAGAGGCCTATATTGTCTGTGTATTGATCAGTGGAGTTGTGAGAACCCGAGAGGCATGGATCGAGGATACCGGAGAGTTATTCGGCCACCACAGTTGAAGGCTGATCTAAGAGACAAGGCTACACTTGATTGTCATTGCTTGTCCAGCGAAGATCATCCTGACCGTAGTGTTTCCTATAAGACGCACAACAGAGCTAACACATGGGGCTCCCCTAGCACACACTCTGTGTCAGATGCTGGCTAGGATCCTAAGCCTGAAGCCCATAATCGTAGATGAACTGCTCCCACTACACATATGGGTAAACTCCCACCATATGTGATCGAAGCGGTAGTGCGAGAACAAACTACGGAGGGAACGTTTCAGACTCGGCGAAATCTCATTGGCGTATTGATCCAGAGAGAGAGAGAGAGAGGGAGAGAGAGAGAGAGAGACAACAAAAAGGGAACTGTGTCAGTACAGGATCTCTGAATAAAATCTTTGCAGAAAAGCAAGAATAAAACACTGAGAAGTGTTGTAAAGAATGTTTGAAAGAGGGAGAGAGTAAGGGTTGAGATAACCCCTGAAGGTTGCAAGGAGCTCCGGAGGACTGTGAAGTCCATGGCTTTGGAGGACTGTGAAGTCCTTGCTAGTTCAGAATAGCCTTCCCAGCACGCCCTCATCGTCGGCGTCGAAGCATTCGACTTCTTGGTTGACAATGAGGAGAGGAGGCTCTTCGACGTGATTCACTCCCCTTGAGGAGCAAGGAACATCTGAAATTTCTTTGCCCTTTGACGTTGATGGGTCAGGGCGATCTTCTTTAGGGAGCAAGTCATGCATCTTGCCCTGCCGGAGCATCCTTTGCACAAGCTGACGGAATGCTCGGCAGTTTTCTGTTCGATGGCCTGGCTCTTTGTGGAATTCACAATAAGGCTCTGAGTCTCTAGACCTCTGATCTGCTGGCCGGTAGGGCTTCTTGTAGCTTACCCTGTCTTTCATGATCTGGATCACTTCTTGCATGACGTCGTCGAGATCAGACTCGTGCAAGTCATCGTCTTGCTGCTGTTGGACAGCTGCTGTTTGAGAAGGAGCTAGCGGTAGCAATGGATCTTGAGCATCACGGCTCGGGAAGGAGTATCGCTGGCGATGAAGCCTTCTCTCCTTCCTTGAGTGAGCTGGGAAACGATTGTAAGGAGACCTTGGAGGTTGCTTGCGAAACGGATCTTTCTCTGATACGAGCTTGGAGACGAAGCCTGGATTGCTCTTCTCGCCTCGGATGTATGAGTTGGCTAGAGCGATCAGCTCTTGGTATGTCCTCGGAGCACGGACATTAGCTTCAAACTTGAGAGGCCCTTCGCGAAGACCATGGATAAGAGCCACTCGGTACATTTCTTGATCAACGATTTCGATGTCCAGAATCTCTCTCTGGAATCGATCAACAAATTGAGACCAGGTTTCATCACTGCGTTGTCTGATCTCAAAGAGGGCTTCAGGACCACCCTTTCTCTTGGAGGAGGTAGAGAATCTGAGAAGGAACTCTCTACGAAGATCAAGGAAAAAAGAGATGGAGTGAGGGCGGAGGCCATAGAACCAATCCCTCACTTGCCCATCAAAGGTTGTAACAAGAAGCTTGCACTTGGTTGCATCTGACAGAGTTTTGAGAGCAACGGCTGATTCAAAGGCTTGAAGATGCTTGACCGGATCAGTCTCTCCTGTATAGATTGGCAGTCGAGGCTCTCTGAAGTTTGCTGGAGTAGGTTCAAGGCGAACACTCTCAATAAAGGGCGACGACTCTTCCTGCTCTCCCACAACATAGGGATCAAAGGGAGCATAGGCTGCAGCTGCAAAAGAAGCAGGGGGGTAGAAAGGAAAGGTTGCTGCAGGGGGAGCAGAGGCAGGAGCTGGGGGGCAAGGATGACTTCCTTGAAAGTTGAGAAATCTAGCAGGACTTCCCCGGGCTGCTTGCCGGAAGAAGTTTTGGCGAGCGGCAAACTCTTCATCTTGAGTTCGCAAAGGAGCAGCAGGACCTTGCGGGAAGGTCGGGGTGTAAGGCGGATAGAACGGAGGACAAGCTTGAGAATAAGCTTGCTTATGCTCTGATGTTGGCGTTGGGTTGATTGGAGCAGCTGGAGCAGCTGGAGCAGTTGCTGGATGGGAGTCTAACCGCTGCGTGATCGCAGCAAGGACTTGGTTGATGGCTTGGAACTGTTGAGCATTCTCACGGGGCGACTGCTCAAAAGCTTCCCAGAGAGGATCTTCACTGGGACTTGGAGCAAAGTTATCGGCTGATTGATCTGACATGGCTAACTGTCGCTGTTCACCGTCTGACCGGATCTGAAGGCCGCGTGTTAACTGTTGATGCGCGAAAACGTCGCGGGGCACCAGCCAGCTAACACGGAGGGGGTGTTCGGTCTCACAAGCTAGGAGAGGAGGAGAGGAGGGAAGGAAGGAAGCCTCTGAGTGCTCAAGAGTGGAGCAAACGGCTTGTCAAAGAGGGTTGCGGGGATAGAGGAGAGAAGCTTGATCAACAGAGCGGGTTGATCAAGAGAGGAGAAGGAGGTTGACCAGGAGCTGTCGAGCAGACGGCTAATGTGACGGTTGTGCTTGCAGGTTGGTTGCCGAGAAGAGCTGAGCTGAGAAGAAGTCTGCTGAGCAGAGGAGCAAGACTTGCTGAGCAGAGGAGCAAGGCTTGCTGAGCAGAGGAGAGAAGAGGGGGCCGCTAGCAGCGGCAACAACACACTTCGCCCGCCGCGGCCTAAATGCCACTCCTGCGACGGGCTTTCCTTTTATTAATAGCTAGAGATTACAAGCTTACAAGTACACCTTTACAACAAAATCACTTAAAGGGTACAAGGAGAAGTTGGCGGCTAAGAGAGAAGAAATTGCCAGAAAGCAGGGAGGAGAAGCTGCCAGAGACTAAGTAAAAGAGTCTGCTGGCAAGCTGGAGGACTGAGAAACTGAGTCTGCAGGGGCTGCTGGCAAGCTGCTGAAGAGCTGCTGGAGAGCTGCGCGGACAGAAAACTGAGTCCGCAGAGCTTGCTGGAGGAGGTGACGACGGACTGCGCGGACTGGAAAACGGAGTCCGCAGGGGCTGCTGGCAAGACTTGCAGGATCCTCCAACCGTCTAGAATGAGAGACACCATGGGCTATTTATAGGCCCAGGGAAGTTCTTCTAGAAGCGGGGCCCAGTGACATCAGCATGACGACCTGCGCGGACTCCGCGGACAGAGATTTTGCGTCCGCACCTTGACTGATGAAGCGAGCGGCAGAAGGCCCTGGAGAGAACTGGGGTCCGCCCCCTAGCGGGCGGACTGGGCGGACTCCGGGAGGAGTCCGCCCGGCAGGCCGGAGGCCGCCCCCTAGCGGGCGGCCTGGGCGGACTCCGGGAGGAGTCCGCCCGGCTGGTCGCCGGGGCCGCCCCCTAGCGGGCGACCTGGGCGGACTCCAGGGGGAGTCCGCCCGGCGGGCCTGGCCGCCCCCTTGCGGGCGGCCTGGGCGGACTCCGGGGGGAGTTCGCCCGGCGGGCCTGGCCGCCCCCTTGCGGGCGGCCTGGGCGGACTCCGGGGGGAGTCCGCCCGGCTGGCGGGCAGAGGCCGCCCCGGGTGGGCGGCCTCGGCGGACGGTGGCAGGAGGCCGCCGCCCCTCGGGCAGCAGGGAGGTCGCCCCTGGCGGGCGTCCTCGGCGGACGGCGGTAGGAGACCACCGCCCCTTGGGCGAAATAGGAGGCCGCTCCTGGTGATGCTGTTGGCGGACTCCTGCAAGGAAAAGCACTGTATGATTAGCGGACTTAACCGCATGTCCCGCGAGGGTGAGCCATGGGAATAGCCTGCCGTCCCGCAGGACACGCGGTTGCTAGGAGACCTAGGCGGATAGGGGAAACTGTCCGCATACGCTGGGACCCATCGCGATCAAAAGGGAGAATCTAAGGGTCACGATGAGCCAGCTGGCCACTTTGGGAAGGATCGCCGATTTCTGGGTTAACAATCTAGTTTGTGGTATAAGTTATGCGCAGGTTGCAACATACGAGTACGATTTATGGTTTATCATGTCGCATTTTTGGGCAGCTCTTCAGACACCCGAACTTCAGGGGAGTTTCTAGATTTCACTATTTCATGCTTTTAATACATGCATTATATTTGTCAACATGTTTGCATGACCTTATGATTAATAAAGACCACACATATATCGTTATGAGTAGTAAGGTCGCTTTGCTAGGGACTAGCAAAGGTTTAAGTGTGGAGGTGGGGGTAGTGTGACCCCTACCAATTGGGTGAGGAATGAACATATAATATTTGTGATCCTACTTCTCGAAATAACAAATAAATGATACGGTCCATGCTGATTTTAATCTAGGAGGATAGCCGACACTAATGATTCACATCATTTAATTTTTCAAGTTAGCAAGATGGACCAAATTTCTTTTAATATTTCATTTTCCCACAGTATCCTTTAAAAAGAGCGATCTTCTTAAAAATTTTAACCATAAGAACTTCTAAAAATAATAATGAAGGGTGTGCAAGAACCGAGTTGGAGATATAAACCAAAGTAGTGACCATCATTTGTTCCCCTTTTGAGTTTTATGCATACTTCCCCTAGACGCCTATTTGATGATTCTTAGCATACTCTTTGATTATGAGTGTTTGTTAAAATAAAAATAGTGAGTCATAGTGATATGTGGCCTAAGCGTGTGTACACCCACTTGGAATGATCTCAATTGCGGACTCTATAAAAAAACCTACATATGTGAAAATGTGTCACAGTGATATGCGGCCTAGGTATGTGCATTCATACCTGGAATGATCCCAACTGTGATTATCGAAAAAAAGAAGAAAGAAGGAAAAAAGAAACAAAAGAGCGAAAATAGCCGTAGTGATATGTGGCCTAAGTGTGTGTACACCTACTTAGAATGATCCCAACTATAGACCCTAAAAAAAATGATGATGAGAAAACAAACCTCATAGTTGGAGATTCGCTAAGAAAATTTTATCTAGGGTGTCACCTTCTATTTCAAGTCGCTCTCACCACTAGCATTCATGATAATGTTCATACCTAACTTCTAAGTCTTGCGGAGGTTAAGTCAAAGACTCGGCGTATTCTCATTCCTTTTTAGTCATTAAACGAAGTTCGACGGGAAAGTTGGAGGGAAGTGAACAAATTTTAAAGGATAGCACACACCACACTGGAGATTTTAAGAGAAATTTCTCGCCCATCAAACTAACGAATTCTCAAATGTTTTGAACATTTAATGATCGGCAATTCCTCAAATGGTTTAATCGGTACTTTGGACTTGTCCTTTTTAAGTTACCTTTGAACGAAGGGTTCATGTGAGTCTTTCATTTTGTTAGCTATCACCTCACCCAGTTCAGAGATAAGAATCTTCTTTGCTAGGGACTAGCAAAGGTTCAAGTGTGGAGGTGTGATAACTTCTCAAAGAGAAGTTATTTAGCTCAAGTTTTGGACCTTTTTGCTCGTTGATTCGGGAGAAAAACCCGTTCAGTTGAAGTCTAATTGCAAGCAAATTCACTTTTATTTTATTAATGACTAATGTGGTCTTTTTCCTAGGTGTTCATGCAAGAAAAGCTAATGAGAATGGCTGGGAAGAGGGATTTTGTCAAATATGCTGTCCTGGAGAAAAGGTTGCTACCTCTAAAAAAAGGTTGCAACCTCTAGACGAATTTCAAATTTTAAAATTCGAAAATTGCGCCATTTGCAAAAATGGAAAGAGGCATCCCTTGGGGAAAGGGCTGGACGTTTTTTGGGAGGATTATTCAGAAGTTGGGAGCCATTCATCATCATCATCCATTGTTGGTTGGAGAAGAAAAAAAGAAGAGTTCTTCCTCTAGGGCTAGTTCCGGGCAAGGAAGACGGACAGATTTCGGCCGAATCAGAGAGCGAAACACTGCAAGTTTTAAATTTCTACCATTATGTGTGGTAAGATCTACTCATACTTGTGGTTTTCTTCCGCCGTCATGAACTAACTCTCTCGATCTTGTGTTGTGAAAGTACTATGTCTTGTGTGATGAATGATTTTTAGTTTAATCTTTGTAAGTGTATGATGGATTTACTTTTATTGAATTCATAATCTATATTTTGAAGCCTTTGATCACGGTTTCGTCTTTCTACTGCGCTCCATAAATCGAGAGAGGAGTTGCGTAAGTGCGTTATGGATTCCATATAGCACTTAAAGGGAGAAAGAGATTTCCCCTTAGTGTTAGCAACTCGGGTTTTCAATCTCTAATCGGTTTCCTATTTCACCCGAGGGGAAATAGAGGACTAGGGACATCCGATATCGAGAGATACGGTTGTCTACTCTAAAATCGTTGCAAGGTTTTCCACCGCTCATTTTCACAAAGCATCATTTATAAATTCATTGCAGTAGACATAGGAAATCACCGCACAAGATTACTTCTCCAATCTGAATCTGAAAGTTTTCTACTAAGGTACTATAGTTTATTTTAACTTATTTTAGAAATTCGTCATCATTTAGTTCTAAATCAAAATCATCATCCTGTTTCACTTGGATTTAGAGAAAAGGTCTAACTAGTAATTGCAGGCACCGAATTCACCACCTCTCCGTGGAAACGATCTTTATTCACTCTTTATTACTTGAACCGGCACGTGCACTTGCGTGTAATACGCACATCTGTTTGGGGCGTATCACACATCATTGAGGTGCACCTTCATGCCATTTAGAGCGGCCGCTATCACCCCTCTGCCTTCCACCGAGATCTTCAAAGCGTCTCCAAAACTGACCTCACCAACATTTGGCTTAAGGTTGGTGAACAACTCTTTCTCTCCACACATTTGGTTGCTTGCTCCCGTTTCCAAGTACCATACTTCGTTCCTTCCTCCCTCAGCTCCTCTGTATGTCAAGAACATCATTGGTCACCACCAGCAGTACTTGCTTCTGCATAGTAGTTGGTCTCTTCTCTTTTCCTCGGAGCCCAACAGCCATAGCTCATATGCCCAAAATGTTTACAGTTGTAACACTGTATTTGGGACATGTCACCTCGACCTCTTCCTCTTCCTCTTCCTTCATGCCTTCCTCCTTGAGGTTGCTCCGCCTCTCTCTAGTTGTATTGATTTCTTCCTTGATCTCTTCCTCCTCTTCTTCCTCTACCTCTTCCTCGGTAGCCACAGCCTCACTGACCTCCTCCTCTTCCAGAGCTCTCTCCAAAATTTAACTGAGTCTGGAGTGATTTACCCAAGCCACTTGACTCTTCTTCGTCTTACAATATGCGGTACTCATGAGCTTATAGGGAGCCAACGAGCTCATCCACGGACATCTGGGTGAGATCCTTTGATTCTTTAATCGCCACCACAACATGACATAACTTCTTTGACATAGACCGCAAGAGCTTTTCCATGAGGCTCACGTCATCTACCGTCTCTACGTTATGTTTCATCTCATTTGTGAGCGTCCGCAGAAGTGTCACAAAATCTCCAACCTTCTCAGAACTCTGCATCTTCAACACTTCATACTCAGCTCGAAGGGACTGCAGCTTCACCTTCTTAGCCTTATCAACCACTTGCATGGAGCGTTGCAACACCTCCCATGCCTCCTTCGAACTTCTTGCCTCCGAGATTTTCTCAAATATCGCCTCATCTACACCTTGGTATAGAAAGAATAGAGCCTTCTTATCTTTCTTCTTTGACTCTCTCAACGTCGTCCTTTGTGCGTTAGTCAACGCTGCCTCTACTTTTGCAGTAAGCTCCTCTTAGCCGTCCTCGACTATCTCCCATAACTCCTTCGAGGCGAGTAACACCCTCATCTGAATACTCCAGTTGCCATAATTTGTCTTCGTCAACTTGGGGACTTGCCCGACATGGCACTTCCCATCTCCATCTCCACTTGTCACTAAATCTTCCAAGGGGGTCCAACCTCCCTCTGATACCACTTGTCAAAAACATAGGTAGACACACACACGCGTATAAGCAGCCCGACACCGACTTCAAAATCCAGCGATATGGCAACCGACGAGACCACCACGGCGAGACGGCTCCCGACGAGTCCTTTCGGGCAAGAGCTTCCCGTGCGAGAGGCCTCCTGGCGAGACCACCTTCTCACTCGGCGAGATCAACCTCTCGGGTGAGAGCTTCGGGGCGAGAAGCTACCTGGCGAGAGCAGTTGCCCGGGCGAGATGTATTCTTCTTGCTCGGCGAGAGCACCAAAGCAAGCTGCTCACTCACTCTCCTGCGGGCTGCAATGATCTAAGCCCGAAAACGAACAAACTAAAAACACACACTTATCGCGCTGCAGCGCTCCAATCTAGAAAGAAGACTGATTTCACTATCTCTTAGCAAGCATCAAATGAACTACATACATGCCTTTATATAGGCTAGCACAACCAATAAGGAACTAACACGTGGCTCCACATTAAATGCCACCTAAACTATCTTCTCTCTCCTCCGCCATTAACAAAACAAATACATAAAAAACAATTATGACTTGTTGACCCGGTCAACTCAGAAAAGTCACCAACAATTGGCTAGAACAAATGAAGTAATGCTACAAGTATAATAAACAAAACACTAGATGTAAACTAAAGCTATAATGCATGATTAAATTGATATCTTCGTTCGCATTTTGGAAATGAAATGAATTCATCTCGGTTCGAAGGAAATCTGGCAGATAAAAATGAAGGAATATAATCTCCCTGGCATGGAGCAAGTAGGATATTTGTTGTCAGAGTCGAGCACCTCCTTCCTTGTCAACCAGGCTTCAGGCCGGGTCGCTTCTTCGGTCTCTAGATCTCGCCCACCAGTTGGAGAGAAACTTGAAGGAGGCGGATACCAAGTTTGAGATTCAAGGCGATCAAATCGATTCCCTCGCCCGCTCGCAGATAGAGTCCCGGGCGAGGATTAAAGAGCTGGAGAACTATAGCTTGTTGCGGGCATTCGAGGCCAATGTCGCCGGAAACAAGGCCTACAAGTTGAATTTGGTCAGAAAAATACTTGCTCAATATGTACTACCTGCGTAGGTCGGCGGTGTTATTTGACATGAGAGCATTTCTACATGCAGGAGGGCGAGCTGGTCACGGCCCAACGTATTTCGAACATGGAGCAGAAGCTCGCTGAGAGCAAAGCAGTGTTGGAGGCATATCAAGTTCGTGTCACCGAGCTTGGGAGGCCTCTAGGAATCCATAGTTGGAGGAAAGCACTTCGGGCGTCGGGAAGAGGATCCAGATCATCATAACTAGTTGATGCCGGGCTCCGAGGATCTCACTGTGGATGACGCGATCCCGAGTCTTCTCACTGAGGAGTTTCACTCTCCAATGCCCCCAAGGTCACCTAGTTATGATGAGGATGACTCGTATGCAGAGGAAGAGGATGAGCATTGCAACGCCGTCGTAGATGCTTCCTGGAGTACTTGGGTTGCCCGACTTCCTCCTCATGTTTTTTTATGTCTAGCAGGACGGTGTAAAGGGCGGTGAACATGCCACTTTTTTGAAGATACCTGTAATCAATTGAAAAACCACACTTTTGCAATGAATTTTTATGACTTTCACCTGTTCTTTCATTTTTGTTTTCTGGATGCTCGCTCATCTGACACATGTGTATGATCTTAGGGTTGGCCGGTAATGGATACTCGCTAGGCTTATAGGCGCGAGAAGATTGAATGTTCATTATATGCTTCCCCTACTCGCCCGCCCATACTCGCATGTCATTATTCACACCTCCTTACTCACACATGTATGCTCGCAAAAGAAATATCATCATATTTGTTTGGTTTTTTGCAGGTTTGGTGTAGTCACCTAAGGAAGGATGATTGTTGAAAAGAAAGATTGAAATACTTCTTTACTCGCCAACTACGATCTTTCGGATAAGAGAGTGGTACTCAGGGGGGTCTCGCCAGATGCGCACTCTTGAGACCAACACTCTGCTTCAACCGACAAAGAACTGAAGGGATCCAGAGATAGGGAACAACAGTCGGGGGGGGGGGGGGGTGGGTGGGGGGGGGGGGGGGAGAGGGAGTCCAACGGGACACACACTCGAGGCCTCCATCCTAATATGGATTCCTGCCTTTCGGAACTTCTTTGCTTTGCTGCTTCCGTAAGCATGGTGGGTTATCCTACCTCGACACTAATAGAGACGCGTCCAACTCCGCAAGACAAAAATCGCTAAGAGTGGGTCTTTAGCCTTCTTAAAGACCGATGACGCCTTTATGCAAGGTGTCACTTTGTGAGGTCGACCCTTCATCGAGTTTGTGAGGTTGGCATCCAGACTTGTTCCTGATAGTTCATCTAGTCAGATGAAAAGTGCGATCAGGTGGTAACTAGAATAACATACAAGGGGGGAGCTGATCTCGACCACCAATGCAGGGGCTTGGTCTTAAAATAATACCTTAAAACCCAACACACCGACTCATCATCCGTCCTGAGTTTATTAGGAGAATCAGATCAGATACGAGTTTCCCAAATCGATCATGAACATTGACTTCACTGCTTATAGCTAATTTGAGATGATTTGAACAAGAAGACAACTCACATTATCCCATGTTTCAGGGGAGGCATTGATTTTTATTACAAAAGCAGAAGTAACTTTATATACATGTAGTCATTACTTTTTACCTCTAGTGACAGAATCTTTTCTGGTCGTTCCCGCTCCAGGTGCTTCCTAGTAGCTCTCCTTCTTAGTTCTGCAGGTGGTATCCTCCAGTAGCCAGAGATAAATTGAAAGATGTTTCCCCCGTGGATGAGTTAGGAGTGGTTCTTAGAGCCCATAGGACTTGAAACTGGGCAGAGCAACTCCCTTCGGTCCTATGGGCCCTTCCTGCCGCGTCTACCTTCTTCATGACACGGTCTCCTGCAAGAAATTGCTTAATACTGACATTCTTATCGAAGTGCTTCGCCATTCGGCTCTTGACTTCCTCTTGGCGGACTGAGGCCAAGTCCCAAAGCTCTTTGATATTGTCTAGAGAAAGTTTCAGAGCATCTTCATTCTTCAGACGCTATTCTTCACTACCTTCTCTCGCCACAACGACTCTTGGGGTCCTGACTTCGAAATCCACCGGGATGAGAGCTTCAGACTCATGTGATAACTTGAAAGGTGTTTCTCCCGTAGATGAGTTAGGAGTGATTATCAGAGCCCATAGTACCGAAGGGAGTTGCTCTGCCTAGTTTCCTTTCAGGTTGGTGACTTTCTTCTTCATGAGGTTGATGATCAACTTGTTGGCAGACTCCACCTGTCCGTTTCTCCAAGGATGGTGGACAGAGGTAAACCGAAGATCCGTCCCTAGCTGCTTGTAGAAGTCTTCCAACTACAAGCTGGCAAATTACGGGCCATTGTCAGTGATGATGACGAGAGGGATCCCGAACCTGCAGACGAACTCCCCCCTAAATGAAGTCCTTAACTATCTGAGATGCAGTCTTGACAAGAGATTTTGCCTCAATCGACTTGGAGAAGTAGTCGATCATGACGAGAACAAACCACCTCTAGCAGCTAGCCTGGGGAAAGAACCTATCAAATATATTCCCCAAACAGTGAAGGGCCAAGGAGCGGTGATCGAGCGAAGTTGTCTAGCTGGATGCAACTGGAGGGGAGCGAAAAGTTGACATTCCAAACATTTCTTCGAGAAGGTTTCTGCATTATTCAGAATGATCGCCCAAAAGTAGTCGTGCATCAAAATCCTTTGCTCGAGAGTGCGAGTCCTAGAGTTGGTTCCACACTCTCCTGAGTGAATCTCTCTGAGTACTCAAGGAATCTCTGCTTCTGGCATACATCTGGCCAGGGGGCCCGAGATGGTTTTGCGGTATTCCTCTTCTTTGTGCAGCAGATAGTAGGATGCCTTGTATCCAAACTTCCTTTGGCCTTGCGGTATTCCTCTTCTTTGTGGCCGGTCGGCTTGGGGTATGGAAGAGGGGCTTGGGTGGGGAAGTCTTGGCCGAGAGTGAGAGAGAGGGGGTTGGAGAGATGAAAGGTGGCAGTTTGGAGTGGAGGAGAGGGCTTGGCCGAGAGGGAGAGGGAGGGAGAAGGAGGAGAAGGTGGCGGCTAGGCTAGGGCTGGCCGAACTCTAAGAGGAGGAGGAGGAATTAGGGTTCTCATATTATCATTCATTCAACTAACCCCAAATGCAACCATTACATGCCTATATATAGGCTTACAACATACGTTGGCAACATGCATCCCAATATTAAAAATAAACTCTAATGTTTCAAACCCAAAATGAAATGATAAAAATGTTCAAAACAAATAATCATAATAAATTCAAATAATACTAAAATATTCAACGGACTAATATTAGGTGGTCTTGCGCCGTGAGCGGAGGTTGTAGCGACGCTCCACACGATCACCATGGCGATGCAAGTCTTTTGTTGGAGACGGAGAAGGATTCTCCGCGAGCAAGCATTCATCATCTTCCACATGTTGGGGGCCGTCGTCTCCATCAATCCTCCCCCGCTCGAAAGTACTCATCACTGATGAGTTGTCCCGAAGGTACCGCCGTAGAAGATTATCATCTAAAAAAACCACCTCCGATTCCGGAAGCCAAGAGTCATCAGAGGCCGGACGATCACGCCAACGAATCAAGTAGCGGCGAACATCACCACCTGGAGAGGAAAGCACTTCATCCTTGATGATCCTGTCTGGTAAAAAGTTTGTCCTGGGAAACCTAGGAAAAACATTAGGCAATAAAAGAGGAAAATTTTCTTCATCAACCACCAACGTACCTCCATTGGAGACCGATGAAGAGAGCGATCTAGACACAAGCTCACCCCCCCAACCCATTAGAAAATGTAGTGGAGCTAAACAGACATGTAGATAAATCCAGTGGTGGAGAAACATACGGCGTTAAATCAGAAACATTAAAATAGGGGAAATACCCCAATCAGTGGGTAACTCCAAAAGATATGCATTTTCTCCCAATTTCTTTAAGATCCGAAAAGGCCCAGCTCGCCGATTCGCTAACTTTTTTATAGTGCCCGAAGGCATCCGTTCAGGGATGAGACGCACCAAGACGAAATTGCCAACCTTAAAGTGAGTTTCTCTTTTATGTACGTTAACATGAACTTGATAAGATGCGTATTATGTGGTTAGCGTTTCATTTATGTGCTTATGCAAATTATGAATATGAGAGGCAAAATCCTGCGCAAATTGACTTGATTTATAAGATGGCGGTAACAGAATCAAGTCAAGTGGCACTGGTGCTTTATAACCGTGCACGATCTCATTCGGTGACAAGCCAGTGGACCTATTTTTGGAATTATTATACGCTAACTGAGCATGATGAAGGATAAGGTCCCATGTACCCTTGTGGTCTCCCACAAGGCATCGTAGCAAACTACCTAAACTTCTATTTACCACTTCCGTTTGCTCATCCGTCTGTGAATGGTAGGCCGAAGAAAACAAAAGTTTGGTGCCCACAATCCTCCACAAGGCCTTCCAAAAATAACTAGTAAATTTCACGTCTCTATCAGTCACTATTGATTTTGGAACGCCCCGATGTCCAACTACCTCCTTAAAATATAATTTAGCAACATGTGACGCATCATTGGTTTTATTACACGCAATAAAATAAGCCATTTTGGAGAATTGATCTACTACGACCAAAACAGAATCATGACGTCTAAACGTGACATGCAGGCCTAGAATAAAATCCATACTAACGTCATCCCAGGAAATGGAGGGAATCGGAAGAGGGGTACAAAGTTCCGCATTAGTCTTGTTGCCCTTGGATAATTGGCACGCTCGACAACTACCCACGATTTTTTTAACCGTTGACTTAAGACCGGGCCAATAAAACTTGTCTTAGACTAGAGCGATGCCTTTGTCCCGACCAAAATGTCCACCCAACCCACCGCTATGCAATTCCCACACGATGAAGTGATGTAGGGACGAACGCGGAATACAAAGCTTTGAATGATTGAAGAGATAACCGTGACGAATATAAAAGGACGAAATGGTCGTGGGCGAGTTATCGTGGGTGGATAGATAGATGTCCTTGAAATCCGGACAATGGAAATACTCATCCTTAATTCTATCGAACCCAATCACCTTTACTTCTAGCGTAGACAATGATAACGATACACGACTAAGAGCGTCAGCCACGCAGTTGAGAGTTCCCTTAAGTTGTTTTATGATAAATGTGTACTCCTGAAGATAGGAGACCCATTTGGCATGTCTTGGGCTCACTTTAGTTTGGGAGTTGATAAATTTCAAAGCCTCATGATCGGATAAAATAACAAATTCAAATAATACTAAAATATTCAACGGACTAATATTAGGTGGTCTTGCACCGTGGGCGGAGGTTGTAGCGACACTCCACACGATCACCATGGCGATGCAAGTCTTTTGTTGGAGACGGAGAAGGATCCTCCACGAGCAAGCCTTCATCATCTTCCACATGTTGGGGGCCATCGTCTCCATCATGTGAGGCCTCTCCTGCCTCCTTGATTCTTCCGCCCTCTTGGGCTATTCCTTTCTTCTCGACTCCTCTCTCATTCTCATTTCCCGTCTTTCTGGCACTACTCTAGCTCTCACCTCCAAAGCTCCTCCTTTCTCCATGCATTCCAGACTCTATCCAAACAACCTAGCTAAGAAGTCAACATTATTCTCTTCCCCTATACGAACTTGTTCGCCTTCTCAATCAAATATTCATAGGATCAAGGGCTTTTGAGCTGATCTCCATGTTGAAGAGACCTTGCTTTAGGCGAAATGTTAGGGCCAGCTGTAAGGTAAAGCCATCCACCTTCTCAACTTCAAGCACCTCCTCCTGGAAGAGGAAAATGTAATGGCCCAGCCTCTCCTACTTTCCTTGCAGGATCCTGAAGAGCGTGGTCGCCTCCTTATTCCTCCTTTTGGACGTTGCGAATATTGCCATCAGACCTCGCCGCAGGTCCTTGAAGTAGTAGATAGAAACTCCTGGCAGCTGGTGGAACCAATCTCTGGCCTTCCCTTCAAATGTGATGGAGAAGAACCTGCACTTTTACTCATCTATCATATTGTGGATAGACACCACATCCTGGAACCATTAGAGATGCCTGACCGGGTAATATATGTCGGAGTAGTAGCTCAGGACGGGATCTCTAAAGCCTTCGGGAACTAGGTCTGCCAACGCCTCATCGTAGAAGGGGCTCCTCCCTCCCGGCCTATGATTGACTTCATGCTGGCGAGTATCCACCCATATGCGTCATATTGTCGAGTATCCTGGAACCTCGCCGGGTTTTCCGTATCTTAGAATTTGATGCCCTAGTAGCTCGTCGGGCAGTATCTCAACTACACGAGTCGCTCCGGCGCCACTTCCAGTCGCTCCTCCCCTGGTCTCCCAGGTGGCTCCTCCTCTTACGGTGTCACACGACGAGGCAAGGTCTCCGTGACATCTGGGCGATGAAGGAACCCTGCCAGGATGCTGCTCTCAATCCTCCTCGCAAACTACTTGAACACTGCAACTGCCACAAAACTGCCTCCTCCAGCCGAGTTACCGACTGTCCCCAAGTTCTCGTCTGCATCCACCATCTCTATTACTCGCAAGACTTTCCTCCTTGGCTACTTTTCACGCTCATCGCACCAAAGTGTTGAAGCCAAGAAAATCTTGACTCAAAAATTCAGATCAATGCAGCCAATGGATATCGATCCTACGCTCAGGGTTGACGACCCGACGGGCAAGAATAAGGAGTTATGGGCAACACTAAGAGGATCCCATGAGCTGCGGCAGGAAGATCCCACCACGTACCCGAATGCTTAGAAGAAGCTTCCTCTCCATAACCAAAGATGACCGAGCAGGGTACAAGGGGAACACTAGCTGACGACTTATCTCTTTGGAGAAAAGATCCAAAGGCTCAGCTGAAAGTACAAGGACAGAGGTGGTCAAGATCTTTTTCAAGATTTTGAAGTTCTTGTTCTTGTACCCCTGGAGTCCTATATATAGACAAAACTTGGGGTGGTCTCCGGGCAAGGAGACTCATCCCTGTGCTCGCTATCTGCATCCTGCTGGCAAATTAGCTCGGTTGTTGGCAAGCATCGTCCGACGATCATCCGTGATACTCGGCACACTTGCCACACTGACTGGTCGGAGGTCGTCCGATAGGCATGTATTACCACTGCTCTCCACTATTACTTCTCAGAACTCGCCTGAATGACAAAGTATTTAAAGCTCGCCCGCGCTTCCTGGTGGTCGCGCGACCTGGCGAGTATGATTCTCGCTTCTGTCTAAGGGTACCTTTGCTCCCCCTACTGGTCATTGACTGCTGATCGGATCTTTATATGCCGGCGATGCTTGTTGACCTGTTGACAGTCGATAGTTGACTGTTGACCCTTAATGAATTAGGGTTGTACATTACCCTTTCTGTGATGGTAGATAGCCACGTTTACTCCTTTACTATACTTGTTTTACTTATTGATGTCCTTTTATGCCCTATCACAAAGTAGAATTGCTAGTACTGATTTACTCCTTTATACACTACTACTGTAGTTGTTATATTCTATGCTAGATAAGCTCCTGTCACCTGCATGTTTCTATTTTGCATTATTGTCCTTTTTCTTCCTCCCTGTCGTGGGGGGGGGGGGGGGGGGAACAAAATTAGTCTTTTTGAATAACGGTCGGATGTGGCTGTAACACCAGGAACACCAGGAGCCGGAGCAGCAGCACGAAGACCAGGATGACCCGCAGACTAGGACGACATGACTTGAGGAACTGATGGAATGTACCACTACTCTACCACGTGCAGATGTGAGTGTTTGAATTTGAGAGTACTTCCACGAGATAGTTGAGAGATCTGATGTACCGAGATTAAGCTCTTATTAGGCTTTGTACAAGGCTTTGCCCTTATCAATTCACTTTTGTATCTCATTTGTGGACTACTCCTTGATATAGTTATATAGTTATAAATCATTTGTGTGATGTGGATTTGTGGTTCATGTTTGCATATTTTTTACTTATACTTTGTGGTTGGCCTGAAATGTTTTAAATAGTCGGCAGAATCGGCGTCTTGTAATGACAACTAACCCGTGAGTTGGTGTCACCGCAAGATGACAGTTCTGGGCATAAGATCTTCCCTCGGTCATGCTCAATTACCGGGAGACGGGATTTTTCAAACTGAATTCACGTCTGATCAGCCGATGTCTTGCTTGGTGTTGAAACTAATCTCCTCTACCATTCTGACAACTTTCCCAGGCGGCCTTTGGGTCCATCACGGGCCTGACTGTGGGTGACTACAACTTTTTTTCTCCATCGAGCGGAGGAAACGAAGGACTCCCCTCTAACGAGGTGATGATTGTCCTCGCCGCCGCACCTCGTGAGTAGACTCCTTCATTCTTCGAAGTTCAATATTGATGCCACATTAATCGATCACACAGAAAAATATATCCTGCATACTGACTGTGAGGATGTTGTCCCCGGAGAGTTTGTCATGCATTTCGGCTCTTATAATTTACTTCATGTTTGCGTTCATATGTATTTTATATTTTTTTTGAATCACTATGGCTGGACTAGGTGTTAATTTTTTTTATTGATGCATGTTGTGTGGGCAGGTATATGTGACTTGGTATGGCTAGAGAATTGTATTTTGGGTAGCCTTTTTTATGGGTACACTGGCCGTTGATCCCGTTGCGCTCGTTAGTTGCAACTTTTTACCCTGTGCAATAAAAAATAAATCTTTCATTGAAAAATATATATTTTAACGAACAACATTGTGCTCTACTACTTTCTTGCATTTAAATATAGATTATGTTGGTTTGGGTTGGTTCCGATTTGAATCCAAACCAGGTCTGGTTCATCTTTATTACATCTACTTTAGATCTATGGTTTGTATACAACCTGTATAAGAGCCGCCTGGAATAAGAACCGCCAAGCACCACGATCAGAGCCTCCCCCGGGAAGACCGATGCTGGTTTCGCGATGAAGAAAAGCAGCACCCTGGTTCGCTCGTGTGTTTGCAAGCAAGAGAAGCCGCTTAGTAGGGATCAAAGTCTCCACAATCTTCTTCCTCTCTGGAGCAGCGCCGACCACCATCCCTTCTCTCTATTCTCATGGAGCACCCATAACATCCGCCGGCCTTGGAGACATCCGCCGGCCTTGGAGGGGGTGCTGCCACCTGTGTCGAAGGAGAGAGTTGTCATAGTCTTGGGCTCGACTAGGTTTGGTGGTTGGAGACAGTGGTGTAATGATTTGGGCTTGGTGTTAGAGGTGTACACACATGTAGTTGGCCTCGACTAATTTTCTCTCCGGTGGTGGATGCATGTTGAACATTGAACATCGATGTTGAAGGTTCCGGTGAACCTTGTACGTCCGCTTGGCAGATTGCAATCCAGATCTACTACTCTCTTACGAGCCATGTGTGTCTGGCGCATGTGCGTGTGTGTCATCAGATGGTCATTTTCTTTATCATCTTTGTACTTATTTATATTTATATTGACGATTATATTTATATATTTGTGGTAGTGTTTCGGCGGATTTTGTCGAGTGCTGTTTTTTGTCTGTTTTTGTGTTTCTTGTTTACCTACAATTTTATAGATGTGTCTGTGTTGTGCACCCGATTTTACAACAAGTGATATCAAAACTAGGTTCTGATTTGTGACTGATTGGACGTTTCGATTTAGATTTGGATCAGCGGTAAATGACGATATTGGTCCGCTCCCTATCTTTCTAGATCTGATCCTTGAATTAATCAGATTGACTAGAGGTGCCGTGGGAAGCTATGACAGGGAAAAACCTAATGTTGGCCAGATATTCTATAGAGAAATTTGAAGATAGCGGGAACTTTCTCCTATGACAGATTTAAGTCAAGTACATGCTGGTTGAGCAAGGGTTGATCTAAGTATTATTGTGTTGAAATCGAAACTTGGCTTCTTATGGAGTTCAGATCCGAAAAGGGTAACCTCACACCTAATTCTCCTGAAGAAGTGCACAAGACTAAAGACTTGGGACTAGAAACAGATCCTGCTCTACAGGGAGGAGGTCCCATCACACAACCGGAAGATCTTAGAGCACTTCCCCTCCCTAGCCAATGCTGAGCTGGGGAACCTTGGAGGGCACTTGAAAGGCAGTCAGAAATGCAGAGGAGGAAGAAGCCAGAGATATAGACCCCCCCCCCAAAGGTGCTCCTACAGGTCTATTTGTAGTTTTCCAAGTCTGGTTTATAAACAAAGTAACTCCGTTGTTTGAATCTACTACACACAACCTAACTGGGTCTGCCAACAGCGTAAATTCGCTGTTTGGTAAGGCTAATAGCAGGAAAAAACATAACTCCTCGATGTAGTGGCGAATGCCCAGGCGAGATGACGAGCATCGACCTACTCCTGGTTGGGGATGAGTGCCCGATAAAACTCGCACTCGCCCACTACCCACTCGCTGCCCTGGGCGAGTGCTGTCCCGACTACCCCACTCGCTCGGCCACCTTAGGACATGGGACCCTTTTGCCCTTATGACACCCTAAGGGACCCACTCAACGAACATGGGGTTGTACATGTTGGGGCATGATTCTTTGCCATCTTTGGTGAAGGATTCTGAGTGGACTGAGATGGAATGGCATGTCACTAGTGCTATCAGGATGTGCGTCGACGATAAGGTGTTGTTCAACATTCATATTGAAGAGTCAGCTGTCACGCTATGAGGAAAGCTTGAAGGACTCTACATGAGCAAGTCGTTGACCACAAGGTTGTTACTAAAGCAATGACAATACAACCCGAAGATGAATAAGGTTGGTAGTCTGCAGAAACACTTCAATATGTTCAATGTCCTTCTCAGTCAACATCATTTGGTTGGCGTGAAGGTGGAGGAAGAAGATAAGGTCTTATTACTTCTTACCTCGCTCCCAATATCATATAAGCATATGCAGATCACTCTGTTGTATGACAAGGATACAGTAGATGTAGAGAAGATCACATCTGCATTACTGCCCAGTCTGATGTTGTTAGACCCCAATCATGGGGGTGAGTCGGCATTGACTATAGATGGATGAGAGAGACATCTTAAGAAAAGATCTGAGAGTGCATGTGATAGATCATCTTCAAGAAAGGGAGTGGTGTGCTACCACTACATGCAAAGTGGCCATATCAGGAGACATTGTCTTCATCGTGTGTAGAGTCTTGTGGTCGTTCAGGGTGCGGGCAAGGTGATGGTAGCCATGACAAATGATAGTGATGTGTCTTTTTTCATCACTGAGAGTTCATGTGACTCTGATAGCTGAATATTAGATTTGGTGTTTCGCAGTATATTTGCTCAAATGTGGCGAAGTTCGGTTCACTAGAGGTGACGACTAGGTCAGTCTTTCTGGGTGATGACTCAACATGCGATATCATGGGGATAGGGACAGTGGATATCCAGACACATGACAAAGCAATATGTATTCTTGAGCGGGTACCCCTTGTACGTAAGGTAAGCATGAATTTGATATTGCTAGGCAGATCAGACTCTAGATGATGCAGTTTTGCATTGAGAGGTGAAGTTCTGATATTGATTCAAGGTGGCATCGTGCTTATGCGAGCTATGCAGTGTGGTAGTATGTACCAGCTGATGGGGACCAACATACGTGCTGATGCGCTCATGATTTATGTGTTTGACTAAGTTGATGGTCGAGGTGGTGCAGGGAATCATCCTTCTAGTAGTCAGACTATGCAACTCAGTTTCAGTTATCCAGTTGCATCGATATTCAGAGGTTGAGCCCGAGTAGAGGTGAGTTGACTAGAGCAGGTCGGCGTACGACTCTGTTCTTTGGGGTGGTGCTTAGTGTAGTGTCGATTCACGCAGTTGATGTTATTTTCAGATAGTGTCTGGTGCATTTGATGCTTCATGTAAAGAGTGTTTCGTACAGGTGGTGGCTCTAGATCCTGAACTAAGGTGGTGGATTGTTGGTTTGGGTTAGTTCGGATCCGAATCCAAACTAGATTCGGTTCATCTTTATTAGATCTACTTTAGATCTATGGTTTGTGTAAAACCGGTATAAGAGGCGCCCAAAATAAGAACCCTCGAGCCCACGATTAGAGCCACTGCTAAGACGCTCGAACCTGGTTTCATGATGAAGAAAACTCGCACCCCTGTCCTCTCATGTGTTCGCGAGGAGGAGAAGACGCCGGGGAGAGATCCATCTAGTAGTCAGACTATGCAACTCATATTCAATTATCAAGTTGTATCGATATTCAGAGGTTGAGCCCGAGTAGATGTGAGTTGACTGGAGCAGGTCGGCGTACGACTCTGGTCTTTGGGGTGGTGCTTAGTGTAGTGTCGATTCACGCAGTTGATGTTATTTGCAGATAGTGTCTGGTGCATTTGATGCTTCGTGTAAAGAGTGTTTCGTACAGGTGGTGGCTCTAGATCCTGAACCAAGGGGTGGATTGTTAGTTTGGGTTAGTTCGGATCCGGATCCAAACCAGATTTGGTTCATCTTTATTAGAACTACTTTAGATCTATGGTTTGTGTAAAACCGGTATAAGAGGCGCCCAGAATAAGAACCCTCGAGCCCACGATTAGAGCCACAGCTAAGACGCTCGATCCTGGTTTCACGATGAAGAAAAGTCGCACCCCTGTCCTCTCATGTGTTCGCGAGGAGGTGAAGCCGTCGGGGAGGGATCCCGGTCTCCATGATCTTCTTCCTCTCTGGAGTAGCACCGACCACCATCTCGTCTCTCTATTCTCGTGGAGCACCCATAGCATCCTCCGGCCTTGGAGAGACATCCACCGGTCTTGGAAGGGGTGCTTCCACTGGTGTCGGAGGAGAGAGTTGTCATTGTCTTGGGCTCTGCTGGGTTTAGCGATTGGAGACTGTGGTGTAGCGGTGCAGGCATGGTGTCGGAGGCGTGCGCACGTGCAGTTGGCCTCAACAGGTTTTTTCTTTGGTGGTGGATGCGGTTGAACGCCGAACATCGACGTTGAGGGTTCCGACGAATCCTGTGCGTCAGCAAGGCGGATTACAGTCCAGATTTACTACTCTCTGGTGGATCGTGCGTTTCATCGGACGATCATTTTCTTCCTCATCTTTGTACTCATTTATATTTATATGGATGATTATATATAGTCTTGGCAGTTTTTTAAGAAGTGCAGTTTTGTGCATATTTCTGTATTTCTTATTTACTTGCAATTTTACAGCTGTGAACCTGGTTTCACAATAGATTATCCGTCATTTAATTACTGACACGCTCTCAAATGTTTTTTTAACTTCATTATGAGAACGTTCATATTTTGGAAAATTGTATAGGGCTGATTTGTAGATCTCATTTTCATTTCATCTACTGATTTTCATATCACATTTTCATTTCATCTTCAAGGTTAATATACTAGTTATCGAGCTCGTTTGGCACGTCGGCGACGACTTGAACATGGTGGTTATAAACCATTGTTCGTGAATGCCCGACCACACCTAAAAAACTGCATTCTCACATGTATGTTCAAAAGCAATGTTTTTTGTACCGGTCATAATCATTGAAATGCCATACATATAATTTTTGACGTAGAGTTTTTGTCGTCCAATCTCCCTGGAGTAAAAACGCTGCGCCGAACGAGCCCAATTCGTGTTTATCATAAAGTACAAAAAAAAAACTTCCAACTCATCTTCAAATGAAGGAAACCCATTTTCTCACCTCCATAATCAATATTGTGTGTTAAATTTGACTTTATTTAAGTTTTGCGTTGATTCACGTTATCTAGCAGGTGGTATCAAAGTTGATATTAGCATCAAGTTATTCATTTTGTAAACCGGCAAGTGGGCTCAACTCTCTTAAGTATATTCCGGCCGGGAGTATCCAATCGCCCCTTTTATTTTGTAAATATTATGATATAACCAAAAATTAGGTATAAAAGCAGAATGTAAATAGGGCGGAGCATATTATTCGAACCTCGAAAGTCGCTTGAAATTTGCCTGAAAATTGAGTCGAATCGGAATCGATTCGAATTGATCCGACTCAATTTGAGTTGATTCAATTTGACTCGAATCTGATTTCGAGCCAGCCCTGAATCGCTCGAAAAATGATTCGAATCAACTCAAATTAATTAAATATATTATGTATTTATTGATATATTGTTATTTTTAAATTAAAAATAATAAAATTTAAATCAAAATAAAAAGAATGAAATCATTAACTGTTTCGTTTGCTAAATTTATAGGATATTCAATTAAATTTTGAGTCAAATAGGAATAAAGAGAAAAATTTCTCAATTTCGAGTCGACTCGATTCAATTTCGAACCAACTCCGAATCGAGTCATTTCGAGTCGAGCCGATTCGACTCGAGCCAAGTTCGAGTCAAAAATTTTGATTTCGAGTCGAGTCAAAATCGCTCGAACTCGATTCGATATCAGCCCTAAATGTAAATAACTGCATAGAACCAATCAATGAAATATTGAAGAATTCTATTTAGCCAATTGCTTGTGTTATTTTCTTTTTCTTATCATCTACCCACAATGGCATCAGAGCACAATGTTGGTAAATGATGGCCGGTAATTTTGCTTACCACGCACGCGCGCGCGCGCACGCGCGCGCGCGCGCACGCACGCGCGCGCACGCACACACACACACACACACACTCTCTGGGCCCGATGGCCACGCGCCACAGTACCCAGCCCCGCGCCCGGCGGGCTTCGTCCATCCGCCCCAACGATTATAAATAATATTAGTACAAATAAAATAGTTTTATTTAACTTAGTGGAAACAAAAAAGATATTTCTAACTGCGCGTACAAACAAAAAAGTTATTTAACTTAATAAAAAAGTTCTATTAGTACATATATAAACTGCGCGTAAAGTAAAACATGAAAGTATCATGGACTAATGGGTAAGACACATGATTGTAAAAGGGACGGTTGGCGGATCGAGTCTCACAAATAAAAAAGTCTTTTCTTTTCTTTTTTAATTTATAATAAAATCCTCCTCAAATTTAGTCCCACATCATGGGATAAAGTAATATATTCTAGTATAAATTAAGCAAACCGCATTCAATATTTGAAAATGTATTTTGGGCGGGGCTACACAACGTGCGAAGTTTCATTGGGCGGGCGGGGGCTATCCGATTCCAATTTTATTATTTTAACATAGCTTTTAGGTCGCTCAGTGTTAGGTTTAGGTCATCCCTTAGTAGGTTTAGGAGACCTACGAAAAAGTGGAGAGAGGGAGTGCGTTTGATCAGACGGTTGCTGAATAATGCTTCCAAATCGGACGGCCAAAATCACTCCAACGAATTTAAAATTCATGAGTTTAATACTTCTATTATAGTGGTAAAGATATATATATATATATCTTCTATAAAACAATATGCATATTTGAAGCACACCATACTTTTAATTGAGACCATTTGATCAAATCTGATCACTAAGATGATGAGAGAGAAAAAGAAAAATGAGAGAGGGGAAGAATAATTAATATTAAAAAAATAAAAAAATAAACAAAGGTGAGAGAGGGCGGAAAAATGGGGGGAGAGAGAGAAAGAGAGATGAGGAGGGAGGAGGAGAGGAGACATAAATTAAAATTTTTAGATAAGAATGTGAAATATTTTATAAAATAAAAAACAGAAATATTAAATCATATTTTTTACGGTCATTTTAAGTACTTATATATATATATATATGTTTTGAACAAAAGTAAGGGTGCAAACGAATCCCATTCTTAGGCGGGCGCAGCCCGCTCAAAGGCGAGTGACACTCGCTCGAATGTGGGCGCAACCTACTCGAATTTGGACGAAGCCCGCTAAGAGTCAACGAGCATGGGCGAAGCTCGTGCAAAGGGGAGCGAAGCCCGCCTGGATGAGGCCGAAGGTCGCCCGAGAGCATCGAGCACGGGCATAGCCCGTGCGAAGATGCACGAGCAAAGATGTCGCGTGGGGCACGGTGGGCCATCGCCGATCGGGTACTGTGGAGCGTGGTCATAGGGGCGGAGCCCCGTGTCGGGCACTCGTATATATATCTTTATATTATAAGAGAGGACCTAATGAGGGGTGGTGTAACATTTTAATCCCACAATATCTTCATAAAAGCAATTTTGTGAGTTAATTGAGGGGTATTTGGGTCATTTGGCGGGATCAAAGCTTAATTAATAGAAACTGGCGCTGTTTATCCGCCTCGAATTCCCCATACCCCCATCATCTTCCTCTGCGCGGCTAGGGCAGATCCCATGGTGCCCATCCAAAGCCGCAACATCTCCTCCTCTTTCAGCCCGTCGCAAGCCCGTGGCAAGACCGCTGTCGTCGCAAGTCTGTCGTCGTCTCATGTCCGTCGTCGCCTCATCTCTTCTCCACAGCAGGAGGACTCCTCTTCTGCCAATGTCCTATAGGCCTTCGATCTTGGGTACTTGAACCAAGGTATAACCTTTCCCATTTATGTCTCTTTCCATTTTCTCCACCTTAGTATTCACTAAGACCTACCGAAGCATTTCACTCCACTCCAACAATGTCCATATTTTTCTCTCCTACGCGCTTCGTGCTGCTCGCCTAAATTTAATTTTTATTTTCATTTGGGGCCTAGAGAATTGCATTGCAGCAACCCATTTCAATTCCTGCGAAAACAAAAAGCCTCTGAAGTGCATCAACTATTTCCTTCCCCGGTAAGGTGCAATTTCATAAGGGTATCATCTAATTTATCTGCCTAAATTGATCTTCCATGGCCTTCGCATTTTTCCCAAAATAAAGTAAATCATCTTCACTTCTTCATGTTTATTATAGCTAAGCAAATATTTTTTTCCTTAAAGACTTTTCTCATGTTCATAAGATAGACATATATTATACAGTTGAGCAAATCTCTTTTATTTTTCCTGAAAATTTCTGCTCAGGTTTCAATAATTATCAGAACATGTCCAAGTTGACTTTTATTGCTCACTGCATGTTTGATGAATTGCCAAAGTGAGAATACATGTTTTGTCAAATTTCTCTCTACTTGGACTAATTTCTCTCTACTTTCCTGCTACGGTCGGAATACTTTCATAGTTGGGGGTACTTTTTGGTTGGCTATTGGGGCGAAACATTCACTTTCTCAACTCCACACTGCCTTGAGGTTCTCCTCTTTCAATTGCTAATTTTAATAAAATTTGGTTCATTTGTATTCAACACTCATATCTTTAGCGTTCATCCCCAAGTTTTACTGGTTTTTCAATGCATGAAACAAAGAAATGATGGACAGAATGGAGAGATCGACAAAACAGGGTGTAGATATTTTTTACTCATAATAAGGAATTCATTAATGCTTAGGTTAATTGATACAGTTCTTGATATTTATAGAAATTGATTGTTGGAATACATATCATCATCACGGGAGATTAATTAAACAATAATAAAAGGTGATTGTTAACCGCAACCCGTAATTGGCTAGTCGCACCCCAAAATCTCCCAATTTTTCGCGCATTTTCGAAATACGCCTTGTACATGCAATTTCAGGAAAATTGTTCAACACGAAAGTTGTAGATATCGATGAGATCTACAACTTTTGTGCTGAACACTTTTCCTGAAATTGCATGTACAAGACGTATTTTGAAAAGACGCAAAACCTGTGCATATTTCCAAAGTACGTCTTGTGCATGCATTTTTAGGAAAAGTTATCTCCACGAAAGTTGTAGATCTCGTCGATATCTACAACTTTCGTGTTGAACACTTTTCCTGATATTGCATATACAAGGCGTATTTCGAAAAAGCGCGAAACATTGGGAGATTTTGGGGTGCGACTAGCAAAATAACGGGTTGCGGTTAACAATCACCTAATAAAAAATGAGTTTCAAGGTAATACGACCCTTCAAAACTCTTTACATTTAATCTTTAGCTAATTTATTTTAGGCGTCAGGTTCATTCTCCAATACTTTTTTCTTTAAGTATATCCAGCTCCAAATCTTTACACTCATGTATTTTGTTTAAATGCTTTCTCTTTATATTATGACCTATATTAGAAAGTATTCAGTGGTTCTTTTGATTTCTTACTTGTTTTTTTTAATATTTGATGACAACATTTGTACGGTGAGCTGATGTTTATGGATTCATTCTAAGATTTTGTATGTTAATGATGTAATTTTGTGCGACAAAATGAGCGGGTAACGTAGAGTGATAATCATGATGATGGCAGCATGCATAACATCAACTTTGCATCAAAACTGCAGTACTTTCAGCACGTGCAAGAGTTCCGTCTATGGTCACTTTCTTTGCTGTAAGATAAGTAACACCATACCTCTTCTCTGCAGTAACTGTTATATTACTCTCTTTTCTAATAGTGTATTTAGTGAATTTGTAAATTCAATGGAAGCTGATATTTGAATGAGGAGAATTTGTTATTTTACAACCTTTCTTAAGCCTTGAAGAGAGTCTACGAAGTAATAGCCGCAATGCCAAGCGAGTTCTTCAATGTCTGTAGGAATTTATGATATATTTGGCAGTGGTAAGCACAATTTTCATCCTAGGTCAATAGTAATATATTCGGATGTACGCTAATAAATTGTTTTTATCTTGGAATTTTTTTAACATTTACAAAATAAATTCTCAAAACTTAGTATCATGTTCAGAATATGGTCTCATGTTGCAATAACTGTAATGCACGACCAATGTTTCCCTCCACGACAATTGACTCCTCCCACGACAAATATCGACCAAATAACAAATGTCGTTCCCGTGACAAATATCGCTCCCGCGACAAATGTCGCTCACACGACAAATGTCACCCCCACGAAAAATGTCGACCTCCACGACAAATGTTGTCACCCTCATCAAATGATCTTTTCTTCTCAATGTGGTGACGCATCTGAATGCGGTATTTTCTATGCTTGATAAATATTCAATTGATAATGGTGCACACAAAAATATTTTGCATAATTGTTACCCTCTATGGAAATTTGTGTCGCACACGGTAAATGTTTCTCTCAACAAAAATTGTAGCTGCCCATGTCGAATGTCGCTGTCCCCGCCGAATGTCGCTGCCCCCGCCGAATGTTGTCAACCCTGCCAAATGTCACCACCTCAGCCAAATGTCGCCCATGACTAATGTTGTCATCCCCGGCCAATGTCACCACCCCCGACCAATGTCACTACCCCTGACCAATGTTGCTCATAAGCAATGTTGTTACCCCCGACCAATGTCACCACCCCAAACCAATGTCTCCTCCCCCGCCGAATGTCATCGTGCCCGCCAAATGTCTCCTTCCCCGACGAATGTTGCCTTTCCCACTGAATGTCGCCACTTATGACAAATGTTCCCGCATACAACTAATTTCACTGCCCATGACCAATGTCACCGCCCACGACCAATGTTGTCACCACCCCCATCGAATGTCACACACCCGACAAATGTTGCCCCTACGATGAATGTCGACCCCACGACGAATGTATCTCCCACGACGAATGTCGTCCCCATGACGAATGTCACCCCACGACATATGTCGCGCCCACGATAAATGTTGACCGCACGGGGTCCCCCGTGCACGACTGCTTGTATATATATAAGATTAGCTTACAAACAGTCATTACATATGTAAGTTATCCATTAACTGGACCAAGTTCGGTTTATTTTGGCAAACAGTACTCCCCTGGCCTTTTAAACTGGACTGTGGATGAGTCCTATTGTTTGTGGGTGCCACTAAAAGGTTTGGTGATTTAGCGGTTTTGTCATGATATCTGCAAGTTGATCTTCACCTTTGCAAAACTCTGTTAGAGCGCTCGAAGCATCCTGTGTGGCCGTCAAGTTTGGAATGACCACCGCATTGCCCCCAATATGAGTATTTATAGGTGTAACCCTAAATCCCCAACAAAATATTGGATGTCTATCGGATCCATACCAAACGCATTAAGAATCTGTTACCAATTATATGAATATACCTTAACAATCTCCTCATATATTGTATATAAATAATATCACATATATAACAGATTACTTGAAACACGAGTTAACGAGGACAAAATTGAAATTTCATTCCCTCGATGTGTTAGATGTACGAAATTTATATCATCTCTTAGTAAGGACATATATTATATTATCTTTTGATCACATGTCCAATTGAAAAATTGTCCTCTGACTTGTGAGATAGGTCATTAGTTGTTTTCTCTTTTTATTGAACAATGTATTCATTGCAATGATTTGTATGGCTTGATTGTCACAAAAAAATGATATATGTGTATTTTTAGACTCATCAATGAAATATTCATTATCAGTTCTCTAATCCATTATACTTCTCCATTATACTTCTTCTCATGGTGAAGCTAGAGTGTAGAATTTTGATTTCATAGAGGACAGTGCAGTGCATGTATGCCACTTAGACTTCCATACTATGACAACTCCTAGAATAAATACAAACCACTAGTGGATCTACTATCACCAATATTTGAGCACTACGAGATGTCAGAATACCCTTTAAGCACTGGAAGATGTCTATTGTAACATAATCTATACTTCTCAGTGTACTTTAAGTATCTCATTACTCTTTTTAAGGCATCTCAGTGGTACTTCAAAGGGTTACTATTAAATCTACTTAACATGCCGACCGTAAAGGCGATGTCAGGTCTAGTGTAGCATACATGAGACTTCTTATTAGTTTGGAGTAATTCAACTGTTTATTAGATGAAACTTCATTAGGTTTTAGTCTACTATTATAGTCATATGAAGTCTCAATCTTTTTGCTCTAATCATAACCTCACTTTTCTAGTAGATTTCTGATGTAGTGACTTTAACTCGGGGTAATACCCTTCACATTGAAGTTCACTTTCATTCATAGGATAATTTTTATCACACCTAAGTCTATCATGCTAAATTATTACATTAAGGTAACTTTCATATCTTCCACCTCAGTTTAATCAGTACCCAGAATTAGCATGTCATCAATAATTGTTACTTTATTTAAACTTATTCTTTTATAAGGGCATTTATTTGATAGCCTTGATTTGAAACTCATGCCTTTAACACAAGTATCAAATTTCTCGTGCCACAATTTTGGTGCTTCAATCCGTATAATGATTTAATCAACTTACAAATCTTATTTTCTAGTCCTTTTATGACAAACCCTTCAGGTTGGCACATATAGATCTATTTAGTAAGATCACCATTAAGAAATACAGTCTTGATATCCATCTAATGAACGATAAAAATTTCAATAAATGTTAAAACGAGAAGAATCCTAAATGTCACAATATGACAAACATGTGAGTATATATTAGAGTAGTCTGCACCACCCATTTGAGTGAAGCCTTTGGCAACAAATGTGCTTTATATTTGACTATACTCTCATCAAGATTGAGTTTCTTTTTCAGAACCCACTTGCTTACAATGGTTTTAGCCCCTTTGGGCAAGATAAATAATGTCCAAGTGTGGTTTTGTATGAGAGAAACCATCTCATTATCAATGACTTCTTTTCATAATAGAGAACCCCTAGTTCACATCGCTTCCTTAGAGTGTTGACGCTCGGAAACGGAAGGGGGCAGGTTGTCGCGGACACCAGCAGCTAACGGGGTGTGTTCGATCTCACGGGCAGGGTGATTGAAGAAGGTTGCGGGGATAAAGGAGAGAAAGAAGCTTCTGAGTGCTCGAGAGTGGAGCAAATGCCTGTTTAAGGGTTGCAGGGATAGAGGAGAGAAGGGCGTTGATCCGAGTGTGATGGTTGGGAAGGTTGATCAGGAGCTGTCGAGTAGACGGTTGACCAATGTAGAAGCTTAATGAGCAGCGAAAAAGCTTGATGAGCAGAGAAGAAGCTTGCTGAGTAGAGGAGAAGCTTGCTGAACAGAGAAGAAGCT
Source organism: Platanthera guangdongensis (assembly GCA_039583875.1). Classification (NCBI taxonomy): domain Eukaryota; kingdom Viridiplantae; phylum Streptophyta; class Magnoliopsida; order Asparagales; family Orchidaceae; genus Platanthera; species Platanthera guangdongensis. The sequence continues at coordinate 162,687,311 of CM077161.1, forward strand.
TGCTAAGCAGAGAAACTTGCTCAGTAGAGGAGAAGCTTGCTGAGCAGAGGAGAAGCTTGCTGAGCAGAGAAGAAGCTTGCTGAGTAGAGAAAAAGCTTACTGAGTAGAGAAGCTTGTTCAGCAGAGAAGAAGCCTGCTGAGCAGAGAAAAAGCTTGCTGAGCAGAGAAGCTTGCTCAGCAGAAGATAAGCTTGCTGAGTAGAGAAAAGGCTTGCTGAGCAGAGAAGCTTGCTGAGCAGAAGAGAAGCTTGCTGAGCATAGGAGAAGCTTGCTGAGCAGAGAAGAAGCTTGCTGAGCAGAGAAGAAGCTTGCTGAGCAGAGAAAAAGCTTGTTGAGCAGAGAAGCTTGCTAAGCAGATAAGAAGCTTGTTGAGCAGAGAAAAAGCTTGCTGAGTAGAGAAGCTTGCTCAGTAGAAAAGAAGTTTGCTGAGCAGAGAAAAGACTTGCTAAGCAGAGAAGAAGCTTGCTGAGCAGAGAAAAAGCTTACTGAGCAGAGAAGCTTGCTCAGCAGAAGAGAAGCTTGCTGAACAGAGAAAAGGCTTGCTGAGCAGAGAAGCTTGCTCAGCAGAAGAGAAGCTTGCTGAGTAGAGGAGAAGCTTGCTAAGAAGAGGAGCTAAAGAGAGGGGCCGCTAGCAACGACAACAACAGACTTCGCCCGTCGCGGCTTAAATAGCACTCTTGCGATGGGCTTTTCTTTAATCAAGAAACAAGATTACAGCTTGCTTAAAGTACCTTTACATGAGAAAGAAATAAAGGGTACAATGGGGGAGGCTGGCGGTTAAGGAAGGAGTTGCTAGAGGCTAAGGAAAAGAGGCTGCTGGCAGGCCGCGCGGCTTGATGACAAGCTGTGGAGGACTGGAAAACTGAGTCTGCAGGTCTTTCTAGCAAGTTGTGGAGGACTGGAAAATTGAGTCCGCAGGTCTTGCTGGCAAGCTGTGCAGGTCTTTCCTCCTGTGCGTTCCTCCTCCACAAATGAGAGGTATCAGGGGCTATTTATAGGCCCAGGGAAGGTCTTCTAGAAGCAGGGCCCAGTGACGTCATCATGGAGACTTGCGCGGACTCGACGAGCAAGTTGTCCTGCAGGGCGGACTGGGAGAAGGCATGACGCCTACTTTGGGCTGCTGAGGCATAGGGGGCGGCCTAGGCAAGGAGGCCGCCCCTAGAGGGCGGCCTGGACCAGGAGGATGCCCCTGTTGGGCGGCCTGGGCAAGGAGGCCGCCCCTGGTGGGCGTCCTGGACCAGGAGGCAGCCCCTGGTGGGTGTCCTAGAACAGGAAGCCACCCCTGGTGGGCGGCATGGAGCAGGGAGGCCGCCCCTGGTGAGCAGCCTGGACCAAGAGGCCGCCCCTGGTGGGCGGCCTGGGCAAGGAGGCCGCCCCTGGTGGGCGGCCTGTACTAGGAGGCCGCCCCTGATGGGCGGCCTGGACTAGGAGGCCGCCCCTGGTGGGCGTCCTGGGCAAGGAGGCCGCCCCTAGTGGGCGGCCTGGACCAGGAGGCCGCCACTGGTGGGCGGCCTAGACCAGGAGGCCGCCCCTGGTGGGCGGCCTGGAGCAGGGAGGCCGCCCCTGGTGGGCGGCCTGGACAAGGAGGCCGCCCCTGGTGAGCGGCCTGGGCAAGGAGGTCGCCCCTGGTGGGCGGCCTGGACCAGGAGGCCACCCCATGGTGGGCGGCCTGGAGCAGGGAGGCCACCCCTGGTGGGCGGCCTGAGGCTGGAGGCCGCCCTTGGTGGGCGGCCTGAGGCTGGAGGCCGCCCTTGGTGGGCGGCCTGAGGCAACAGGTCCTCCCTGTAGGGGACATGGAATCTCTTCTAGCGAGCCGTAGAACGAGTCTGCCGAGCCCGCGACGGATGCTAGGCTGAGTCTGCTCATGTTGGAACAAAGATGCCTACCGCTGAGCTGGAGCTGGCGTTCATCAACATAGGTGGACTGGAAGGCTTGACTGCACTTCGAGTTCGCCCAGCTCGCGAAGAACGTAACATGGCTGCTGATCTTTGCAGGCAGCTGGGGAGTTGGAGTGTTCGCGCTATTAAGCGGACTGATGAAGCTGGCTGACCACGCTGTTGGGTGATAATGGTTGAGCGACCTGCCGGACTGAAGTGGGAGGACACGCGTGTTGGCAAGGTGGAAGCTGAGGTAGCTGGCTGGCGGCCTGGGGGCAGGTCACCACCTTTGTTTGGCGGTTTGAGCGGCCTGGGCGGATAGGCATCCGAGTCCGGCAAAGGGGGATCCTGTTGAAACAAGCTGCGATTAAGCTGACAAGGCAGGCGGCCTGCAGGGGCGGACTAAAGAAGCAGTCTGCGGTCCCTGCCGACCCTAAGGAACAAGCTGCGGCCTGGGTGGTCAGACCGCTAAGAACGCCCACGCCGCCTGGCCTGAGCAGACAGAAAGGCCTGTCTAACCAAACAAGGGCATCACGACCTCCAGGAGGAAATTGGAGCAGGCCGCGACTGGCAAGCTGGCTGCCTTGGGAAGGATCGCCGATTTTAGGGTTAACATAATCCCCGCACTTTTTAAAGTTTCGACTAGAACTTCGAAAAAGTAGGAGACCCACGAAAATCGTGATCCACCCCAAAGGAAAGGAAGGGGGGTAAGGAGAGATAAAACCTGATGCCTCTCCTTAGAGGTTTGCTAATGCCTGTCTTTTTCCTGCAAAGGAAAAGTTAGTGTAGGCATGAGTGGAAGGTACATCCTGCGCGTACCTGGGTTTGCCTTTGCAAAACGAAGAAGATTTTTCTTTTACTGAGTTCTGCAAAATGAAACTGAAGAAAACATAGGAGCATAATAAATTGCAAGTACCTGATGGTGTCTTGCAAGCGTTTGCTGCTTTCTGCAAAAGAGATGTTAGAAGCAAATATGGGATATATAAAAGTAGCTTGCAAGTACCTATGAAGAAACTTGCAAGTGTCTGTTGATCTCTACAAGAAAAGAGTTAGGAGCAGACAAAATATGTGGAAGTAGCTTGCAAGTACCTATGAAGAAACTTGTAAGTATCTGCTGATCTCTGCAAGAAAAGAGTTAGGAGCAGACAGAATATGTGAAAGTAGCTTGCAAGTACCTGTGAATAAACTTGCAACCATCTGTTGATCTCTGCGAAGAGACTTGAAAGCATCTGCTGACATCTGCAAGAGGAGAGTTAGAAGCAGACATGATGAAAAAATTACGCTGCAGGTACCTGGATCTGACTTGCCGGTGCCTGCTAATCACTGCAAAGAGAAGAGTGAGCAGCAAACATAATGTAATGAGCTAAGCTGCAAGTACCTGGACGGAACTTGCAAATGCTGCTAACTGTTGATAAGATAAGGTTGATATGATAGGACGAATATGATCAGATTAGCAGAGAAGAAGCTTGACGAATTATGTCAATCTTAACTAGATTCCAATAGCAAGGCTTGATGATCAAGGAGAGTTAAATTCTTTGATCAATGTTTGATGTCATTAACATTTGATAAGAATAGTGAAGCTTATATAAGTAGAGAGCTTGTAAGTCATCATCTGATAGAGATTACGCAGGCAACACATATAAGATGAGCATAAGCAAAAATGATTGTTGCAAATTCTTTTGGTAGGTCGGATTTAACCTGTTCATCTATGAATGAAAGAGACAGTTGATAAAAAAAGGTCTATACTTGGAGATGACCAAGAAAGACTGGATGCTGCCACATGAGATCACCCGAGGGCCTTATGCATCGCTTGCCTAAGAAAGGTTATCACGAGTATAGTCCTACTAAGAGCGTGCTAGCCTCGCATCCTTTAGAAGGGCACAAAAGAGAAAAGCACGGGAAATCCTGAGAAGGACTGCTAGATACACTACTCTCATGCCTTGGGTTACAACATCACTGATCAATGAGACTAGTTGCGCCAAGTAGCCTATTGCTTGTCTGTGAAAAGATCAGTGGAATTGTGGGATCCCGCGAAGGCACAGATCGAGAGTACTAGAGAGTGTTCGGCCATCACAGTTGTGAGATGATCAAAGAGACAAGGCTACGCTTGATCGTCATTGCTTGTTAAGCAAAGATCACTGTAACTGTAATATATCCTTTGCGAAGCATAACAGATCTAACACATGGGGCCTCCCTAGCACACACTCTGTGTTAGATGTCAGCTAGGATCCAAAGTCCCGTATTCCTCTGCATGAGAGTTGGATAGCCCCCACTACACACATGCGAAAACTCCTCGTGATGTGTGGTCACTGTGGCCTTACATCGGAATCCAATCCCGAGGGGGGCCTATAGCAAGACTTGGTGATATCTCATTGGTGTAGCGATCTCTTCAGCAAAGAGAAAAATAGAGGAGGAAGCATCACAAGAAGGGAACTGTGTCAGTATGAGATCTCTGATAAAAGCTTTATTGAAAAGAAAGAATGAACACTTAGAAGCGATTTGCAAAGAAAAATGTTTGAAGGAGCAAGAGTAGGAGTAACCCATCATGGTTGTGAAAGAATTGAAGAACTATGAAGTCCTTTGTCGGCTTAGAATAGTCTTCCAAGCACACCCTCATCATCAGCATCGAAGCATTCAACGGTTTTATTAACAACGAGGAGAGGGGGGGTTATTCGACTAGGCTCACCCCTCTTGAACTGCAAGAAATGTCTGCAACTTCTTTGCCCTTTGAGGTTGCTGGATCAGGGCGATCTTCTTTGGGAAACAGGTCACACATCTTACCCTGCCGCAACATCTTTTGCACTAGTTGGCGAGTGCTCGACAGTTCTTAGTTAGGTGGCCTGACTCTTTGTGGAATTCACAATATGGTTCTGTGTCTCTAGATCTTTGATCTGTTGGTCGATAAGGCCTCTTGTAGTTAGACCTATCCTTCATGATTTGGCTTACTTCTCGCATGGCTTCATCTAGCTCAGACTCATGCAAGTCATCGCCTTGCTGATGGTAAACTACAGCTGTTTGAGAAGATGGAGCTGGTGGTAGTGGTGGATCTCGAGTACAATCATGGTTTTGGAAGGGATATCGATGGCGCTGAAACCTTGTAGATCAACTGACCGGCGCCACCGACAGGTTCACCGGTCTCCGACGAAGCCTCTGGGAGTTGTCCGGCGACCGGCAGGCAGGGTTCGTCGGAGTCCGGCGAACCCGTCGGTGGGCGCCGGTCAGGCCGTCGATGGCTCCGCCGCTGCCGACAGTGGAAAGAGGGGGAGGGCGGGGGTGGGCAAAATTTTTTTCGATTTTTTTTGGTGGGCTCAAGATTTAGGAGAGAGAAGAAGGTGAGTTTTTTTGGAAGGTTTATTTGCAGTCCAGATCTGATCGATCCGACGGCCTAAATTTTTTGAATGAATTTTTATTTCATAGTTATTTGCAGACCTCCATATTTTTTTTTGAAATAGTATATATATATACATATACGAGTGACAGGCACGAGCCTCCAGCCCTCGTTCCCCTCGCGACAGTACCCAGTCGCGGAGGCGGGCTTCGCCCGTCGACCGCCGCGGCCGGGGGCAGGCTTCACGACTTTGTAATATAATATAATATATTATTAATATATTAAATATACAAAATATATTATAATATATTTATATATTATAATATTTATATAATATCCATAATCACAAAAATACCCCCCCCCCCCCCCCCCCCCGGTCGGGTTTCACTCCCGTATGACTGAATTTGACTGATTTTTCGGGTTTCCAATTGTACCCCTGCAGTTTTCTTAATACCCCGATGCGTTGATCAGTCAGACGCGATTCTCTCTTCCCCGCACCGACTGAAGGCGCCCTACCTCCCCAATCTCCTCACTCCTGGATGGAAGCCCCACCTCCGGCGATCGTTTTTCCGCTGGAAAATACCTCTGGTGACTCCAAGAGAGATTCTTCGGTGCCTAGTATCCTTTCGTTCCCGACTCCTTCCCGACACAGCACTCCAAAAACCCTACCCCCTCTGCGACATCCCTTCTTCTTCCTCGGCGTCAACATATCTTCGGCCTCAACAGATAACGTCGTCGGCACCTGTACTTCTCGCCGTCGATCGTTGTTCCGTCGGAGACACTCGGGCACGCTCGCCTCCGCAAATTAACAGTCCATCGTCATCTTCCTCGGTAAGCAATTTCATCGGCATCTGTACTTGTAGGATGCTTTCCTCCCCCTCCTGATATGTGTGTTGTTTTCACATTAAGTTCAAAGAGGGTTTAGGACTCAATAAATTTAATCTACAAAAAATAACCATAAAAAAATATGTGTTTACAGTTTACACTACGATTCGCAAAATACCTTGAGAAATTGAAGTGAATTAAAATTCATGCCTACAAAGTACAATGTCAACCATTTGATGGAGTGGTATTGACTTTGATCCCAAATTAGCGATGAGATGTTCGATTTCTTATGAGATAGGAAAAAATATAATACTACAAAAAAATTCTACCTGAAGTAAAATTGTAAGTATAAGCGATCAGATGTTCGATTTCCTAAAAAAAGTTAGTTTTAGACTTTGAATCATAAGCTTCAAAAAAATTGACTTTCAGGTTTAAACCCACGGCTTAGAAGCATTAGCATTGTGAATTTTTGCCCCCACCCCCTAACCCATTATTTATTGCAACGGGGGCTAAGATGCGCGGTTTGCGAGGCTGGTGGAAGAGATTGTATTTACATTTATGATGCAAGAAAATTGTGAATTCAAACGAGCCTGAATTTCCATACAGGATGGCTCCTGTTTTTGCATAGGAGAAGGATAATATTATTAATGTCAATAGCAATATTGTCTGTCCATTTTTTCTATTAGTTTGTCGTCCTGACTGTATGTTTACTCTTCCCTTCTTCTTTGTTATCCTTTTTCTTTGTTATCTCTAAGAATGATAGTTTATTTTATGTTTGTAATATTTTATTTGTTATAAGATCAATGATTACTAGATGTTTCCTGTCATGATTGTTATTGGTTTATTTCAATGTACATTGTTCAAGTGTTAACAATATGATTCCTTTGTTTGCATCTTTCTATGTATGTAGCTGCATTTCTTGATAGCTCACTTATTTTGCACAGGAGCACCTCAGGCGGCCACCGATGGATCAACGAACAACACCAATCTTGGAACGATTTCACACGATGCTTCGGGACTGGGAGGATGAGCTCAGAGAGGAGGACGGTGGGGACAAAACACCTCCGCTAGATGGGCATGAGATTGTGCGAATGTATGAAGATTTCTCACCGAGCTCACATTCAATTCGAAACCAATCATCACAGATCTCACCATCATCGTTGGGGAGCAGCGGGAACACGCCAGGGGGATTTCAGAGGCTGTTTGCTATCAGATTGACGAGGTGTGGGCTAGTATACTCTCCGGATTGTTGAGCATTCCCCGTTACGACACCCTAGAGTTTTGGCTGCTCGTTTGCAATCCCAATATATAAGGATTATTAGTTTATTTTATTTGGAAATTGGAAGCTTGGCGTTATGATTGAATGCTGAATTGCTGATTTTAATAAACTCCATGCCTTTTTTTTCTCCTGTCCTCTCCTTTTTTCTCTTTGGTCTAATGTGGTATCAACAATTTTTGGTAAGATTAAATGACAACAAAGCTGACCAAGGGTCCATTTGGCATGACGGTGGCGGTCATGAATGCGTTGGTTATGAACCACCGTTCGTGAACGTCCCACCTCACCTGAGGAACTCCCTCCACTTTTAGGTTCAAAATTAGTGTTTTGGCTTGATGGCGGTCGTAACTGTTGTCATGTTATGCTCATATTTTATGAGGGTGTCATTTTTGCCCAAACTCACTTGAGCAAAACGCCTCACCAAACAGACACCAAGTCTAATTGAAAGACATCTCCCTATCATTTCTCAATATCGGGCTGGTTTGATTATAACAAAACACACAAGAAAAAAGAGGAATTGATTTTTTGGCTTTTTTTCTCTTGGTATTAGGCATTTGGGTACTCTTATAACTCACACAATAGTGTAACTTCAGTCAATTTCAGGAATGGTTACTCTTGTTTTGGCCCTTCTTGAATTTTGGTTCATCACACATGATGGGTAGTGTTTGGCCGGCGAGACCCACAGGAGATGGGCAAAATGCCTTAAATGCGTCTCATAATACTTATACTGATCCGGTACTCTTCTTTCTTAGGGCTCAAGCTCATTTGGTCACATGTACATGAGAAATATGTTTAAAAACTGACTTTTTTTCCTCAATTTGATTTCACTCATTTATGTAAGGGTTGTAAATAAATTTATGGAGCTTATAATCTACATAAAACTAATAAAATGATGATTTTCCACAATTTAACTGTTTTAAAGAACTTACTTTTGTTTTCACTCCGAACAACATTGAACCAAATGGGTTCATCTAAATTTATATTTATGTTATTTTCTTTTTTTATTGTTTTGATGGAGTCCATCTAACTCTGTTTAATCTATTCGTCATAACTGTTGCAGTGCATTGTTTTGCACAGGTTGTACAAGATCAAAAATTACCTGTCGTGTATCTTTTGGATAGTATCGTGAAGAACACTGGCGATGAGTATGTGAGGAACTTCGCTGCTAGGCTTCCTAAGGTGTGTCCCTGTTAACTGATCTCTGTCATTTGACCTTCATCTGTTCTAGCGTCCCTGCTTTATTATATGTATATGTTGTTAATAATATGATTGAATATTTTTGATTCATTTTGCTTAAGTTTTATTGTATTTTTTCTTCCATTGCACAGGCTCGATGAATTGACCAATGAGATAAATTCTTGCATTGCACATTCATTTTGCTCGAGTGTTATTGCATTTTTTGCATTGCACATGCTCGTTGAATTGGCCCATTGTGATAAATTCTTGCATTGCAAATGCTCGGTGGATTTACCTTTAGCTATTGCAATATTAACCTCATTCCCAACATTCATCTTCATTTCCCACTTCTTCTAGCTTCACTCTATGTAACACATCGGCAATTTCTCTCACCAACACATCAACAGCGGAGGACAAATCAAGATGAAGTGTAATGGCGGTAGCAGTTCCTTATATTCCTCTGCTGGTCTCCAAACTTGCATCAATAATCTACGGAGGAGATCTAGTCAACTTTCAATAAGGTTGGGAGATGCCTACAATTGGCACCATCAGCACATCTTATCTACATCAATTGACAGCTAGGAAGGAGCCTGTGTTTGATTAGAGCCGTTATATAATTAACAGCTATATTAGTTTAAATTATTGTAATTAGGATAAATAAGCGTATTAGGTTCTGTAATGTTTTTTAAGAAACAAACGAAAGAAGTTTTTCGTCTGTCTCTCTTGTTTTCCTCACGCTCTCTGTCTCCGGCCACCTCTGGCATTTCCTCTAACCATTACTTCATTCCCTCTCTGAAATTACGTTACATTTGGTGCTCTCGTCCTTGTCCTCCTCCCTCCCGTTCCCTTAGCTACAGGAACACGATCTCATGATGACGAACACCACGCCAATGACGTTTCTCAGGCAATTCAAGACGAACAACGCACACGACGAATTACGGGCCGAATTGCGCACATATATGGAAAACATTCAAGGTTCTATGGATCTACAGAATTCTCCCCTGCAAAAACAACCAGAACATGCTAACGGACAGTGTTTTGCAGGAATCTTGGGAGCCTCTCCGCCTCCTGATCCTCAAATTCAGGTTGTTTCTGCTCAACATAAATTATTATCAATTTCTTGTCCACGTTTTTCGGAGGACGACCCTACCGATTGGTCCATAATATGCTTGTCGAATGCTCTTAAGATTTTATTCTACTTTCTGATTGAAATGCCATCACATTTTGCAGTAAATTTTTTATCAAACTTGTTCATGAATTTATATAAAGAGGATTCTCTGTCCTTTTAGTTGTTAGAGTTTAAAAATATTAATGTTGATATTAATGAAAAGCTAGTTATATTGTTAATTTTATTTTCCTTGTAGTGCTTCTCCATGACCGTCTTTTGTTATGGTTTCTTTGCATGAAGCTTTTTGCAGAAACTTAGAGAAAATTATGCATATGCATAACATATGATTCTATCTGTTTTTGCTGAATGCTTGAGTTTGCACTTATGCTGCAATTATTTTGTTTTGGGGTTTGGACTGCTCTTTTGTTCTCAGGAATGTTAGAGTTCTAATAGTGGATTAATGTTGCTATGAACTGTCATATTTTAATGCAATATAAATATGTGATGATTCTGTTTAATAGTGAGACTTCGAATAGAATCGTGGATGATATAATGGAGGCTATTTACATATCTCAAAGTTTGGAGAAGGTACATATTTTGTCCGTCTTTTCTTCCTGGATTCACAAGTTTATAACCTCAATTAATTATTTTTCTTATTCGAAATTGAATTTATTGTTGGGAGAAGTTGTACTAGGATTTGGTTAAATTATGGAAAGCTTAGCTTTATTTTAAGTACTTAAAAATGGTTGGCCAATCCATATGCTACAATTGATTACTGTTGAGAAATTTTGATTCCATGGAGTTTTAGTATCAAGAATTATGAATATAATTTATTTCTCTGAAGGAAATCAGCGTTTTTTAGACTCCATAATTTTGTATCTGAAAGCTTGCAAGATAAATTTAAAATTTCATTTCGTACTGGTGCTGATTTTTACAACAAGGTTGATGATGATGTACATACAAATATTGGTTGTTTGCTTTCATTTTTGCAAAATATTTTCCTTCATCTACTTCAATTAAGTGCTACTTAAATTCCATTGTTATTGAGACGTAGAGTTTAATGGTTGTTAGTGTTATCTTTCAAATAATATTTGTTTTCTTTGAGTGTAATTAAAATATGCATTCGGCTGATTTCAGAATTTGAATGCTATAGGTGGCTTTCCTGCTATAGTGGCACACCAGTTTAATTAGGTTAGTGTACTGAATATGATCCATATTTTTTCTGAGTCAATTAGGCATTTTAAACGTGAGGATTTATCGCAGGCAGCTATGAATCTGAGGAAAAGGTAGGCAAGGCAGTTGATCTTGCAGTTCTTAAATATTGGGGATCAAGGTAGAACTGCAAGATCAACTTTCCCGTATGATCTATTGAATCTCATTTGACAACAACCACTTTTTTAATTGCATATCCTCCTCTGAAATCTATAATTATGCGCCCTTCATGAAAGCAAAAATAATAATAACTCGCTTTGAATTTTCTCTGTTTGAATTAGTTTTGCATTGCATGTCGGCATTCAAGTTGTTTGTAGCAGTTCCTTACAATTCCATTGGCATTTTTGTACATTGAACTTTCATTTTTTGAGTATTCTTCAAAAACATGCAACTTTGGATGTGCTTGCTTAGTCATTACTTATATATAATTCCCAACCCCAAACTATGTAGCTTCATATTTCTCATCTGTAATATGACCAAATGCAGGTTGGACTTGGTGATTGTAGAAGTTTATATGGCCAAAGTATGACGCAAATGAGAAGAATCTTTGGAAGGCCAGAGTTTGGCGATTCTTCAATGGGGGCATGTGATGTGTACAAATAAGACTATCAACATGCTGAGCGGCTCCACCGCTGGCAATTGCGTAGTGGAGATCAGCGAGAACCTAACTCATGTCACAGACAACATCATCTCACAGAAGTTCGAGAAGGGCAAGCAGATCTTCCACCGGCCATGAGATGTCAGGCCTACTTCTCACCTGGACTATCGTTCTCACAGAATTCTAAAGAATGAATATGTATTTTGTTTAGTTATAGTTTAAAACAATATTATTCTGTATCGAGAGATTTGGTCTATCTCCCACCCTCTTTTTTTAATTAATGAAAAAATGTTGAACAAACTTTTATTATGATTGTGTATTTAACTTTTTTCTTGTGTTTTAATGTCTTAATATTAAATTATAATGAATAGTGAAATTAAATTATATGGTATTTTTGAGAAATTGAATAGAATTTAGTGATCAAAATTGTTATATTCTATTGCCTCTTTACTGACCAGATATTTCGTCACTAAACATACACATGTAGTGACTGAATTGGTTCGGCAACTAAAACTTATTTATTGACTAAATCCATTTGGTCACCAAAAAATCATTTAGTGACCACATCAATAGGGTCACAATTTTTATTTTGCGACTGGATTAACATGGTCACCAAAACTTCATTTCGTGATCAAATCCTTTTGGTCACCAAAAATTATATAGTGTTCAAATCAATATGATCACTAAAAGTTTGTTCAGTGACCAATTCAAGTTGGTCACTAAAAACAAATGTAGTGACAAAATCAATTTGGCCACCAAAAGCTATTTTGGTGACTATAGTTACTTTGGTCACTAAATATGTACAACTAGTGACGAAACTTTTTTTGGTCACTAAATATATTTAGTGGCAGGGTATTTGTGATAACTTCGTGACGGGCTATATTTGGTCACAAAATGTCTTTAGTGACCAAAATTCAACATTTAGTGATAAAAAATTTCGTCATTAAAAATCAATTTTCTACTAATGAATATATTGCTTACTCTCTCTGACAATTACTACTTTCATATATAATTGAATGAAGGAGTGCTTTCTGAACCATATATAAGCATGCGTTTCCTGAGATTTGCACTTACATTTATCTTTCAAATTATTCTGATAATACTAACTGAGTAAGAAGATGCCTATCTAACAGTATTAACTACTCAAAATGCTGGAGACATGAGAGTATATTGCCTGGAAGTTAAGATTACTTGACAAAGAGAGTAAAGAAAAAAAAATAGAAAGCTTGGATAAAATCATGAAATGACATTAATTCTACAAGGCCATTTTAGAAATTATATTGAGTTGAGTTTGAGTGATTTTAGCTCCACTTGAAGTTGAAGTTGAAATTGATTCGAGCCAACTAAAGTGGCAGCTACCGTGAACTTTGATCCAACAACATAAAAAAAAACTATGCAAAAATGCATGAGGGAGAGGAGAGAAGGGGGTTAGAGAGAGGGGAGATTTGAACCCAATAAACTCTGCAGAACAGCACTAACCAAGCCCATGCCAGACAACACACTTCTGCTATTTTTGAGACCCTTTTTTACATAACATAACTATACATGTTCCCCGGTCAAGCGAGTATCCAGTAACTTGAAACTTGATAAAATAAATATAATTAAACTTAAACATCAAGCAATTCTTGAGCATCATCCCCCATGGATAACATGGCTAGCCCGTAAAACTAAGGAATTTTTTGACTTTTTTTGTGTGAGAATGAAATCAATCAGTATTTGAGACATTTCGTGTGGAATACAAGAAATTTAGCTGTTTACTAAAACATGTTTTTATCTATAAAAAAATGTCATATAGAGTGGGGGAAAAGACTTACAAGTAGGAGTGGCAAGTTTCAGTGTGCGAAAGCAGATATCATACAGAGCCTCATTATCCAACACCATGCACTCATTAGCATTCTCAACAAGCTGATGGACAGAGAGGGTGGTATTGTATGGCTCAACAACTGTGTCGGATACTTTTGGAGAAGAACGAGAACGAATATAGATGATCGAAGAAAAAAAAGACCGTGGATTTACAAAAATATAGAAACTAATAACTCAGTTATAAAAGTTGGGTCTACTATTTGACCAAAAATTGCATTTATTCTGATCTTTTGTCATTTATAGTTCACGCTTCATCATCATCTCTCCCGCTCTCTCGTTCCCTGTTGTCTTAATTCCTCTCTCCCTCCCTCTTTTTTCTTCCTTTCCCTCTTTTCTTTTCCGCTCTCCCCCTTTCCTTCTCCTCCCCCTCTTTTTCTTTTTTTTCCCTCCCCCTCCCCCCCTTTTCTCCCCTCATACCGGAGTGGAACCTGGCGCCCCCCCCCCCCCCCCCCCCCGTTTTTTTGCCCATCCCCCCTTTCCACTGCCGCCGGCGGCCTGACTGACGCCCATCGACGGGTTCGCGGGACTCCGACGAACCCTCCGGGGGTTGTCCGGCGACCGGCGGGAAGGGCCACCGCCGGCAGTGGCCCATCCCGTGAGACCCAAATCTCCGATGACCGGCGGGCAGGGCCACCGTCGGCGGTGGCACTGCCCGCCGGTCGCCGGACAACCCCTGGAGGGTTCACCGGAGACGGCGAACCCGCCGGTGGGCGCCGGTCAGGCTGCTGGCGGCAATGGAAAGAGGGGGAGGGCGGGGCTGGGCAATTTTTTTTCGGGATTTTTTTGGCGGGCTTGGAATTTAGGAGAGAGAAGAAGGTGGGTTTTTTTGGGAAGGTTTATTTGCAGTCCAGATATGATCGATCCGACGACCTAAATTTTTTGAAATAATTTTTATTTCATGATTATTTGCAGACCTCCATATTTCTTTTTGAATTAGTATATATATATATATATATATATATATATATATATATATATATATATATATATATATATATATATATATATATATATATAGGGTTTAGGGTCAGGCCGCCGGCTGCAATGAAAAGAGGGGGAGGGCGGGGCTGGGCAAAATTTTTTTCGGGATTTTTTTTGGTGGGCTCGGGATTTAGGAGAGAGAAGAAGGTGGGTTTTGTGTAAAGGTTTATTTGCAGTCCAAATCTGATCGATTCGATGGCCTAAATTTTTTGAAAGAATTTATTTTTCATGGTTATTTGCAGACCTCCATATTTCTTTTTGAAATAGTATATATATATATACACACAAACACACACGCACGAGCATCTTCGCACGGGCTACATCCGTGCTTGATGCTCTCGGGTGGCCTTCGGCCGCATACAGGCGGGCTTCGCCCGCCTCCGAACGGGTTTCTCACGTGCTTGATGCGTCGTTGCGGGCTGCGCCCGCATCAAAGCGGGATACGCCCGCAACAAAGCGCGATGCGCCCGCATCAAAGCGAGATGCACCCACATCAAGACGGGCAGTGCCCGTAATATATATATAGGGATCCGCCCCTATGGCTACGCGCCACAGTACCCGGCCCGTGTCGGCGGGCTTCGCCCGCACCTGCCTGCGCCCGCCCCCCGACGGGCTGCTCCCGCCCCCCGACGGGCTGCGCCCCACCCGCGGCGGGCTGCGCCGCCCCCCTCCCCCCCCCCCCCCCCCGCCACTTTCATCTTCTCTTGTTAGTGACTTACATTTCTTGATTAGTTGAGAGTGATCCTGCGACCTCCCGTTCTAAATTTTTCAAAGTCTTAGTTTCTTTTTATCACAAATCTCGCTATGAAATGTTTTTGTTGCTACAATGTGATAGTCTTCAAAATTCATTTGATATTTTGAAATGTCAACTACTTCCTGTCGTTTCTCCCAAATCAGGATGCATACGAATATATATATATATATGGGGCATATACTGTGCGGACAAACATTAGATGCGGGCGTATGTGCAACTGATTTTGAGGGTCAAGATGATCTCAAAACGAAAAGTGATCAACATGAAAGTTGTAGATCTCGGCGATACGAACAACTTTAATGTTGATCACTTTTTGATTTGGATCCGATTTGGACCTCGATTTGGGCCCCGAAATCGGGGGCGGCGGAACTGCTAAAGTAAACCGTTCCGCAGCCCCCGATTTCGGGGACCAAATCGAGGTCCAAGACGGTTTCAAATCAAAAAGTCGTCAACATGAAAGTTGTTCGTCTCGTCGAGTCTACAACTTTCATGTAGATCACTTTTCAATTTGGGACCATCTTGACCCTCAAAATGGCTTGTTCGTACAACCCCAATACTTAATTGGCGGTGTGGGATTTAGTCCCACACCGCCAATTTTGGTTTTGTTTTATGAGTATATAAAGTATTTTATCTCTTTAAGTGCGAAGATGTAATACAAAGGGGCGGGTTTGGCTGGTTATCCAGGCTGGTGGGCAGGTTGTGTATTGTGTTAAATTTTCTCAACGTGGTCAGCAAGATAGCCCAAACACCAAATTAATATCTTCGGAACTACCCAGTTCGCACGCTGAACCTGCGGAAAACCCAAGGCCTAGAGGTTGCACCCAACAAAACAATGGAAGCACAAGAAGGTCTTATTATGCATTCACTTCTTTACAATCCGAGGCATACATAGCGAGACATGATTTCGCTAGTATTACAGCTATAAACAGAAAGAACCAAAAAACAAGCCGGGCGGACAGCACCGGAGTCCGCCGAGACCGCGAGGTCGCCGAGACCGCCGAGACCGCTGAGCTCGCCCAAGCTATGCTGCAATCCGCCGAATACCACGGAGTCCGCCGAAGCCGCGAGGCCGCGCGGACAGACCGTTATTCGCCTCCTGCTGAACCCGAACTGAGGAACTCCCCTACCCGCCTGAAACCGGCGGACAGGTTATTGAAGCTGGAAAAGTTGAAACAGAACTGACAAGCCGTAGAGCGACCTCCTGCTGAGTCCGCAGAGACCGCACACTTCCAAGCACTGACCGAAGTCACAGCCAAACTCCTGGCTCCTTGAAGTTATCCGCGCGACCTGCACACAGCAAACCGTCAGCCTGAAACAATCCGCGCGGACTGGCAAACACAGACCGCAGCACTTCGCACACCCCAACTTACTGTTCACTCAAGTTACTTAGGTTACTGTAGATGTGCCAGGGGGGTCCTATTTATAGGCAAGGTGAGGAGTGTGGTCACCGCCCAAGAGATAGCGACACCACCCTCAGTCCGCGCGAATACAACCACCGTCCGCTGAGTCCGCATGGACTTAGCCGGACACCAAGGGAAACCGCCAGGAGCTAGGCAACCAATGACGAACCCTCTCCAGTCCGCCTAAGCTAAGCGGACAAGACACCAGCCCGCAAAGCTCCAACCACTGCAGGACGACACCCTCTTCAATGGCAGTCCGCACCAACCCGAGGCAGTCCGCAAGACTCACACCTCAATCCGCTACAAGTCCACGACCAAAGGCAAACAGCAACAGTCCGCCCGGTCATAGCAGACTTGGCGGATACGGCGGACACCATGAACTTGGCACAATGTGTGACCAAGTCCAAAACCATCAAGGGCCAGTGCGAGCATGGCGGACACAAAGTCCCGTCCGCCAAACACCCTAGCACAGACCGCAACCAGTCCGCGAGCTCCTCGCACTTGTCCAACACAGCAGCTTCCTCCCGGACTCCAAACACCAGTCTGCCAACCGGTCTCCACAGCAAGACCTGCTGTAACACCTGAGCTCGACAAGGCCTCAGTCAAGCTCAAGGCCCAGTCCGCAACAGCCAAAACCGCGAACACACCAGTCCGCAAGGCTTCCCGCGAACTCGAGCCAACCCGCCTACAGCGCAAGCTTGTACCCGCGACCACTGAGCAAAGCACCAGTCCGCAAGCCTCTCTATCCGCAGATACCAGGCCGCACCAAACCGCGGACTCCATGCAACAACCCGCTCAGAACACAGCCGGTTTCCACCAGACTTTTCACCAGGCCGCAAACCTCAGTCCGCCCAGTCCGCCACAACCTCCATCCCTTGCTAGCAGCCAAGGCGATCACCACTCTTACAGATGTCATCTTCGCAACTGGACTGAATGTCTCCTCATAATCTTCTCCATACTGCTGTGAGAATCCTCTAGCGACCAGGCGAGCCTTGAACCGATCAATGCTCTCATCAGCCTTCTTCTTCAACTTATACACCCACTTGCAAGTAACCGGAGTGATGCCATCAACCTTGGGCACAAGATCCCAGGTTTCATTCTTCTTCAGAGCATCAATCTCTTCCTTCATGACACCTTCCCACTCCTTCACTCCAGTGGCCTCGTTGAAGTTTGCAGGCTCTCGCTCATCCAAAGGACCTGCAAAGAAGCAGGGGACAAAGCTCACTGCATTCCCATCACAGTACCGAGCCGGTGGCTTAACCACCCTCTTCGATCTCCGAAGACACGGCTTCCGTTGCTTCTTCAGGCTCCACTCCTACCTGGGGCAAGCATTGAGCAGTGCTCCCCCTGTTTCCTGAACCAGATGGATCAGCCTCGGAGTTCGAAGCAACAGGAGCTGCTGGTGAAACAGCAAGCTCCTCTTCCAAGCCTTCAGCAGCCTCCACCGGTGCTTCCTCAATCTTGCTACTTCCGGTAAGCTCCACCGAGCCACCTCCATATGACGTCAGCTCGTCAAAGACTACGTCTCTTGACACCACGAACTTCTTCGTCACAGGGTCCATGCATTTCCATCCCTTCTTCCGCTCATCGTAGCCAACAAAGACAAGTTTCCTTGCCTTCGCATCCAGCTTTGTCCGTGAAGCATCCGGGACATGCACGTAGCAAGTTGAACCGAACACCCGAAGGTGTCCAACACTCGGCTTCTCCTTCAGCAACAGCTCAATAGGAGTCTTCATGTTGATAGGGCTGAGTGGCATCCGGTTGATAACATAAGCAGCACAAGACATTCCCTCCGCCCAAAAGGACCTCGGGATATCTTTCGCATGCAGCCAGCATTTGCAGGTTTCCGTCAAATGACGGATCTTCCGCTCCGCTACCCCATTTTGTTGTGGAGTGTGAGCACAAGTAAGCTCTCGTTGGATCCCGTGCTTCCTGCAGAAGTTAGAAAACTCGGAAGAGACAAACTCCCCCCCGTTATCAGTTCTAAACTTCTTAATCCGCAAGCCAAGCCGGCCTTCTACCAACTCCTTGAACTCCACGAACAAATGGAAGGCTTCCGACTTCTCCTTTAAGAAGTACACCCAAGTATACCTTGAGTAGTCATCAACCAAGACAAGCATGTATTTGCTTCCACCAAGGCTGGCAGTAACAGTCGGTCCCATCAGGTCGCCATGAATACACTCCAATGGTTTCTTGCTTCTTGTTTGAGATTTATCAAACGGAAGGCGATGTGCCTTACCGTATTGACAGCCCGCACAAATATGCCCATCACCAAAGGAGGACAACTTCGGCAAACCCCTCACCAGACTTCTACTTGCCATTGCCTTTAGCTTGTCCATGCCAACATGCCCCAGCCTCTCATGCCAGATAGCTGAGTAAGCCTGCATGGAGGTGAACTTCGACTTGTCTCCGGTGAGGTGATGACCACACCCGGAGTCGATGATCCACTCGCTGTTGAAGTCCTCAGCAGATAAGGCCCGGACACAAGTGCCCGTCATGAAAGCTCCTCCCCATTCTGCTTCTTCACTTCGCGAGCAAGCTTCCTCCTTTCCCGCAGCATGCCCAGGCTGCAGTTTGAACTTGCAGTCCCGCTTGAAGTGCCCTCGCTGATGACACCGGTAGCACTTCAGATTCTTCTTCCAGTCCTTAGGAGCATTGCTCCTCTCCGGCGGATACGAAGTTGAAGTCTCCTTTTCACCAGCGGCCTGCACCTTCTTCTTCTTCTTCCCTTCCCATCCCTTCTTCTTGCCTGAGAAGAGAGCATCGCTGCCTTCCTGATTCAGATTCACTCCAGCCATCTGCCTTGCTAAGCTCTCCTGCGAGGCAAGCAGATTCTCCAGCTCCAGCAGAGACGGCTGAGTAGCCCACCCTTGAACAGATGTGACAAAGGCCACATACTCCTTCCGCAAGCCGCGGATAATATGCCTTTTCATCTTTGCCTCAGAGATAGGCTCATCAGGATCCAGTGCCGACAGCTCAGCACACAGGCTCTTCATCTTTAAGAAGTACTTGGAGATGGAAAGGTCTCCCTGAGTTGCCCTGGCCAACTCATTCTCCAGGAACTGCAGCCGCGCCACATTCTTCCTATTGAACAACTCATCAATGGTTGTCCAAATATTAGCAGCCGACTCACATCCAATGATGTGATCAAACAGTTCCGGAGAGACAGCTCTCTTCAGAATGAACTCCGCCTTAGCATTTGTTCTTCTCCGGACACAAAGTCCCGTCCGCCAAACACCATAGCACAGACCGCAACCAGTCCGCGAGCTCCTCGCACTTGTCCAACACAACAGCTTCCTCCCGGACTCCAAACACCAGTCCGCCAACCGGTCTCCACAGCAAGACCTGCTGTAACACCTGAGCTCGACAAGGCCTCAGCCAAGCTCAAGGCCCAGTCCGCAACAGCCAAAACCGCGAACACACCAGTCCGCAAGGCTTCCCGCGAACTCGAGCCAACCCGCCTACAGCGCAAGCTTGCACCCGCGACCACTGAGCAAAGCACCAGTCCGCAAGCCTCTCTATCCGCAGATACCAGGCCGCACCAAACCGCGGACTCCATGCAACAACCCGCTCAGAACACAGCCGGCTTCCACCAGACTTTTCACCAGGCCGCAAACCTCAGTCCGCCCAGTCCGCCCAGTCCGCCAAAGCTGTCCGCCACAGGCCGCGCGGCCTGTCCCGTCACCCACTTCCACTTCACAAATTTCAACATATTGTGGGCTGGTCGGCGGGCCTTCATTTTGGACTGAACTGATGAATTGTAGGGTGTCCTAAATTTTAGAGGTCCTATATAGTTTTAGGAGGCCTATGAAAAAATATGAATGGTCCTGATTCATTGCTGTGATGAACGGCTGCGATCAAATGTTTGATTTATATTCAACGATCGTGATCTGATTCTAAAATTCAAAAGTACTTCTTTAATGTAATTAAAGATATATATATATATGCGTACTCAAAATGACCGTAAAAAATATAAATCAATATTATAATTTTTTTTAATCAAAAAAATTACATTTTATCGTAAAAATATTAATTTTACGTAATTTTTCTTTCCCCCTTCTTTTTCTCCCTTTCTCATCTCTCTCTCTTTCTCTCTCCCTCTCTCTCCTCCCACTCTCTCTGCCCCCATTCTCCTCTCCCTTCCCCCATCTCTCTCCCTTTCTCTCTCCCCTCTCTCCTCCCCTCTCTCTTTCTCTCTCTCACTCCTCTCTCTCTCCCAAGTCTCTCCCCTCATCTCATGGTCTCTCTCATGATCCAATTAATGACTCTTGTTTGTTCTATGGTGTGTCTTCAAATACCTATATTGATTTATATAATAAGATATATATATATATACCCGAGCATCTTCGCACGGGCTACGTCCGTGCTCGATGCTCTCGGGAGGCCTTCGACCGCATCCAGAAGGGCTTCTCCCGCCTCCGAACGGGCTTCTCCCGTGCTTGATGCGTCGTTGCGGGCTACGCCCGCATCAAAGCGGGATGCACCCACATCAAGACGGGCAGTGCCCGTAATATATACATTTGAGTACTCAAAATGATCGTAAAAAAATATAAATCAATATTATAATTTTTATTTTATAAACAAAATTACTTTTTTTCGTAAAAATATTAATTTTACGCAATATTTCTTTTCCCCTTCTTTCTCTCCCTTCCCCATCTCTCTCCATTTCTCTCTCTGCCTCTCTCTCCTCCCCCTCTCTTCGCCTCCTTTCTCCTCTCCCTTTCGTCATCTCTCTCCATTTCTCTCTCCCTCTCTTTCCTCCCCCCTCTCTCTTCTCCCCTCTCTTTTTCTCTCTCTCACTCCCCTCTCTCTCTTCTCCCCTCTCTCTTCCCCATCTCTCACTCCTCTAAATCCATCATATATATTTATAAAATGTATATCACCATATATATTTATAAGATGTATATATAAATGGGTGTGCATAATTAGTTTAGATCTCAACCGCTGAAAAGAGTGTATTATAGATCTCAACCGTCAAAAAGGGTGTGTATAACTTTTTCTATACACACATGTGTATAGAATCCGCGTTCAACTCTCTCCCCCATCTCATGCTCTCTCTCATGATCCAATAACTCTTGTTTGTTCTATGGTGTGCCTCCAAATGCCCATATTGATTTATATAATAAGATATGCTATATTAAAAATAAATATAGTGGTCTTCCAATCCATGAAATAAAAATTCATCGGGATAATCTGAAACATCCAAAATGACTTGATTAATAGGAACCGTTTGATCACACACCCCCACCTCCCTCCTTGTCTCTCCTCATTCCCGATCCCCAAACTCCCTTCAATTCTCGGTTTAACTCTCGTTGTGATACAACCCCGCCAGGCGGGGTCGTATCATAAAAGTGCACTTTTATGTTACGAGTGGGCTGCCCCCCTATTATACTGGGCCATCTATCAAACCCAGCGGGGGACCCACTCGCTGTACAGGGCCGCGGCCCATGCACCCCAACCCATCTCGGTGACCAGTTTAATCACCGCGGGATGTTGAGGCGGGGGCTCGATCCCCCTACCTCCTTGATAAGGAGCCTTCAACACGGCTCTCATCACCAACTGATCCGCGGCTCAGTTGGTGATGAGAGCCGTGTTGAAGGCTCCTTATCAAGGAGGTAGGGGGATCGAGCCCCGCCTCAACATCCCGCGGTGATTAAACTGGTCACCGAGATGGGTTGGGGTGCATGGGCCGCGGCCCTGTACAGCGAGTGGGTCCCCCGCTGGGTTTGATAGATGACCCAGTATAATAGGGGGGCAGCCCACTCGTAACACGTTGCTAGGTTCTTCTCCTCATGCCCGATCCAGGCTTTGCCCGATCTTCCGCTCCGCTCCATGCTGGAACCGAAAATGAAGAAAAACACAAAAATACCTTCGGACAGCACGGGAAGCAGCTCACCTTCTCAAAGACATAGAATGTGTGGGAAGTCTCGTTCCCTCAAATTAAAATAAACAAGTAGAATATTTCATGCCTAAAATGGTGAAGTGGGTTTGCAAGATGGCAGCTTTAATTAATTAATTAGCTTTAGCCGCAACAGCTTTGAAGAAGCAACTCTCGATCTGTAAATATATATATCATGTTGGCTTCACATTTAATAATTCTTTTCTGGATGGTTCGTCTGGAATATTGGAAAGAGGGGGGCCGGCCGACAGTTATATTCCAAGCAGCATGCCTCACGTTAGGCCACATGCATATATATGAGCTCGATCAAAATTATCACCCAGATCTTCGTTTCGGCGCTGCAGATTTGTTGCCAGCGGATCTAAAGCTCGACGCGCCTCAATATCATGTAGGTTACATGTAGTAGATTATGATCTTGCAGGGAGATTTCATATTCTTATTTATTAACGCCGGAATATTCCTCCTATTTCATTAACTATATATGATGCAGGGCGAGAGAGAGAGAGAGAGAGAGAGAGAGAGAGAGAGAGAGAGAGAGAGAGAGAGAGAGAGAGAGAGAGAGAGAGAGAGAGAGAGAGAGAGAGAGAGAGAGAGAGAGAGAGAGAGAGAGAGAGAGAGAGAGAGAGAGAGAGAGAGAGAGAGAGAGATCCAGCTCCTATTTAATTGAAGTAATGTTATTGTTGAAATTTGTGAAGTGGAAGTGGGTGACGGGACAGGCCGCGCGGCCTGTGGCGGACAGCCTTGGCGGACTGGGCGGACTGGGCGGACTGAGGTTTGCGGCCTGGTGAAAAGTCTGGTGGAAGCCGGCTGTGTTCTGAGCGGGTTGTTGCATGGAGTCCGCGGTTTGGTGCGGCCTAGTATCTGCGGATAGAGAGGCTTGCGGACTGGTGCTTTGCTCAGTGGTCGCGGGTGCAAGCTTGCGCTGTTGGCGGGTTGGTTCGAGTTCGCGGGAAGCCTTGCGGACTGGTGTGTCCGCGGTTTGGGCTGTTGCGGACTGGGCCTTGAGCTTGGCTGAGGCCTTGTCGAGCTCAGGTGTTACAGCAGGATTTGCTGTGGAGACCGGTTGACGGACTGGTGTTTGGAGTCCGGGAGGAAGCTGCTGCATTGGGCAAGTGCGAGGAGCTCGCGGACTGGTTGCGGTCTGTGCTAGGGTGTTTGGCGGACGGGACTTTGTGTCCGCCATGCTCGCACTGGCCCTTGATGGTTTTGGACTTGGTCACACATTGTGCCAAGTTCATAGTGTCCGCCGTATCCGCCAAGTCCGCTGTGACCGGGCGGACTGTTGCTGTTTGCCTTTGGTCGTGGACTTGTGACGGATTGAGGTGTGGGTCTTGCGGACTGCCTCGGGTTGGTGCGAACAGCCATTGAAGGGGGTTGCTGTCCTGCAGTGGTTGGAGCCTTGCGGGCAGATGCCTTGTCCGCTTAGCTCAGGCGGACTGGAGAGGGTTCGTCAACGGTTGCCGTGCTCCTGGCGGGTTTCCTTGGTATCCGGCTAAGTCCATGCGGACTCAGCGGACGGTGGTTGTATTCGCGCGGACTGAGGGTGGTGTCGCTATCTCTTGGGCGGTGACCACACTCCTCACCTTTGCCTATAAATAGGACCCCCTGGCACTTCTACAGTAACCTAAGTAACTTGAGTGAACAGTAAGTTGGGGTGTGCGAAGTGCTGCGGTCTGTGTTTGCCAGTCCGCGCGGTTTGTTTCAGGCTGACGGTTTGCTGTGTGCAGGTCGCGCGGATAACTTCAAGGAGCCAGAAGTTTGGCTGTGACTTCGGTCAGTGCTTGGAAGTGTGCGGTCTCTGCGGACTCAGTAGGAGGTCGCTCTGCGGCTTGTCAGTTCTGTTTCATCTTTGCCAGCTTCAATAACTTGTCCGCCGGTTTCAGGCGGGTAGGGGAGTTCCTCAGTTCAGGTTCAGCAGGAGGCGAATAACGGTCTGTCCGCGCGGCCTCGCGGTCTCGGCGGACTCCGTGGTATTCGGCGGATTGCAGCATAGCTTGGGCGAGCTCAGCGGTCTCGGCGGTCTCGGCGACCTCGCGGTCTCGGCGGACTGGAGTGCTGTCCGCCCGGCTTGTTTTTTGGTTCTTTCTGTTTACAGCTGTACTACTAGCGAAATCATGTCTCGCTATGTATGCCTCGGATTGTAAAGAAGTGAATGCATAATAAGACCTTCTTGTGCTTCCATTGTTTTGTTGGGTGCAACCTCTAGTCCTTGGGTTTTTCGCAGGTTCAGCGTGCGAACTGGGTAGTTCCGAAGATATTAATTTGGCGTTTGGGCTATCTTGCTGACCACGTTGAGAAAATTTAACATGGTATCAGAGGGAGGTTTCTGAGGTTGCGGAGGTTCAGTTGCGTGAGCGGAAGTCAGCCAGTGTTGTTACTCAGTGATTGAGTGGTGTTCAACCTGTGTTGTTGCTCGGAGCTGCTGAAGGGTACCAACAGGTGATCGCAATGGAAGGAAGCTTAGCAAGAGGTCTGGGCATTGAACTCTTAACGCCGACTAACTACAAGAAGTGAAAGTCGTGCATGAAGAGTTATCTTCTGGGCGAGGAGCTGTGGGAAGTTGTCGGTGGAGACGACAGACAGGAAGTAACTGCTGCTTTCGGTACTGCTGAGCAGGTGAGGCTCTGGAGAAGAACTAATGCTAAGGCGGAGTTCGTTCTGAAGAGAGCTGTCTCTCCGGAACTGTTTGATCACATCATTGGATGTGAGTCAGCTGCTGATATTTGGACAACCATTGATGAGTTGTTCAATAGGAAGAATGTGACGCGGCTGCAGTTCCTGGAGAATGAGTTGGCCAGGGCAACTCAGGGAGACCTTTCCATCTCCAAATACTTCTTAAAGATGAAGAGCTTGTGTGCTGAGCTGTCGGCACTGGATCCTGATGAGCCTATCTCTGAGGCAAAGATGAAAAGGCACATTATCCGCGGCTTGCGGAAGGAGTATGTGGCCTTTGTTACATCTGTTCAAGGGTGGGCTACTCAGCCGTCGTTGCTGGAGCTGGAGAATCTGCTTGCCTCGCAGGAGAGCTTAGCAAGGCAGATGGCTGGAGTGAATCTGAATCAGGAAGGCAGCGAGGCTCTCTTCTCAGGCAAGAAGAAGGGATGGGAAGGGAAGAAGAAGAAGAAGGTGCAGGCCGCTGGTGAAAAGGAGACTTCAACTTCGTATTCGCCGGAGAGGAGCAATGCTCCTAAGGACTGGAAGAAGAATCTGAAGTGCTACCGGTGTCATCAGCGAGGGCACTTCAAGCGGGACTGCAAGGTCAAACTGCAGCTTGGGCATGCTGCGGGAAAGGAGGAAGCTTGCTTGCGAAGTGAAGAAGCAGAATGGGGAGGAGCTTTCATGACAGGCACTTGTGTCCGGGCCTTATCTGCTGAGGACTTCAACAGCGAGTGGATCGTCGACTCCGGGTGTGGTCATCACCTCACCGGAGACAAGTCGAAGTTCACCTCCATGCAGGCTTACTCAGGTAATGAAGCTATTATCACAGCTGATAATACTGTTTATGCAGTAGAGAAGGAGGGGGTCGTGTCTTTGGGTAGTGATCAGGGGCCACTCACGTTAAGGAGTGTGTATCACGTGTCGGGCATGAAAAAGAACCTCTTCTCGGTGACCAATGCGGTGGACGCTGGGTATCACGTTCTGTTTGGGCCAACAGACGTGAGGTTCCTTCGCAACGTATCAGCGGTGAAGGCTGATGTTGCTCATGTTGGGAGGAGGGTGAAGAACTTGTTTGTTCTTTCCACCAGTGCTTATGTTGATAGGATGAGAGCCAATGATAGTGCGACTATCTGGCATGAGAGGCTGGGGCATGTTGGCATGGACAAGCTGAAGGCGATGGCTAGTAGAAGTTTGGTGAGGGGGTTGCCGAAGTTGTCCTCCTTTGGTGATGGGCATGTTTGTGCGGGCTGTCAATATGGAAAGGCACATCGCCTTCCATTTGATAAATCACAAACAAGGAGCAAGAAACCATTGGAGTGTATTCATGGCGACCTGATGGGACAGACGGTTACTGCCAGCCTTGGTGGAAGCAAATATATGCTTGTTCTGGTTGATGACTACTCAAGGTATACTTG
The DNA here is from genome assembly GCA_039583875.1 of Platanthera guangdongensis. Taxonomy (NCBI): domain Eukaryota; kingdom Viridiplantae; phylum Streptophyta; class Magnoliopsida; order Asparagales; family Orchidaceae; genus Platanthera; species Platanthera guangdongensis. The sequence goes on from CM077161.1 coordinate 162,713,680, forward strand.
GGTGTACTTCTTAAAGGAGAAGTCGGAAGCCTTCCATTTGTTCGTGGAGTTCAAGGAGTTGGTAGAAGGCCGGCTTGGCTTGCGGATTAAGAAGTTTAGAACTGATAACGGGGGGAGTTTGTCCCTTCCGAGTTTTCTAACTTCTGCAGGAAGCACAGGATCCAACGGGAGCTTACTTGTGCTCACACTCCACAACAAAATGGGGTAGCGGAGCGGAAGATCCGTCATTTGACGGAAACCTGCAAATGCTGGCTGCATGCGAAAGATATCCCAAGGTCTTTTTGGGCGGAGGGAATGTCTTGTGCTGCTTATGTTATCAACCGGATGCCACTCATCCCTATCAACATGAAGACTCCTGTTGAGCTGTTGCTGAAGGAGAAGCCGAGTGTGGGACACCTTAGGGTGTTCGGTTCAACTTGCTATGTGCATGTCCCGGATGCTTCACGGACAAAGCTGGATGCGAAGGCAAGGAAACTTGTCTTTGTTGGCTTCGATGAACGGAAGAAGGGATGGAAATGCATGGACCCTGTGACGAAGAAGTTCGTGGTATCAAGAGACGTTGTCTTTGACGAGCTGACGTCATATGGAGGTGGCTCGGTGGAGCTTACCGGAAGTAGCAAGGTTGAGGAAGCACCGGTGGAGGCTGCTGAAGGCTTGGAAGAGGAGCTTGTTGTTTCACCAGCAGCTCCTGTTGCTTCAAACTCCGAGGCTGAGCCTTCTAGCTCAGGAAGCAGGGGGAGCACTGCTCAATGCTTGCCCCAGGTAGGAGTGGAGCCTGAAGAAGCAACGGAAGCCGTGAGCAAGGAGCCATGTCTTCGGAGATCGAAGAGGGTGGTTAAGCCACCAGCTCGGTACTGTGATGGGAATGCAGTGAGCTTTGTCTCCTGCTTCTTTGCAGGTCCTCTGGATGAGCGAGAGCCTGCAAACTTCAACGAGGCCACTGGAGTGAAGGAGTGGGATGATGTCATGAAGGAAGAGATTGATGCTCTGAAGAAGAGTGAAACCTGGGACCTTGTGCCCAAGGTTGATGGCGTTACTCCGGTTACTTGCAAGTGGGTGTATAAGTTGAAGAAGAAGGCTGATGGGAGCATTGATCGGTTCAAGGCTCGCCTGGTCGCTAGAGGATTCTCACAGCAGTATGGAGAAGACTATGAGGAGACATTCAGTCCAGTTGCGAAGATGACTTCTGTAAGAGTGGTGATCGCCTTGGCTGCTAGCAAGGGATGGAGGTTGTGGCAACTCGATGTGAAGAATGCCTTTCTTTACGGAGAGATTGACAAGGACATCTTCATGGATCAGCCGCTTGGTTTTGTCTCTGAGAAGCATCCGGACTATGTCTGCAAACTCAGGAAGGCTCTCTATGGGTTGAAGCAAGCTCCTCGAGCGTGGTATGGGAAGATTGCAGAGTACTTGCAATTCTGTGGATACCTGGCTTCTAACTCGGATTCAAGCTTGTTCGTCAAGAAGAAGGGAGAGCTAAGAGTCTTGGTCCTGCTGTATGTGGATGATATGATCATCACAGGGAACTCGGAGGAGGAAGTAGCAAGGCTCAGGGCAGAGCTTGCTATACGCTTCGAGATGAAGGACTTGGGAGAGTTGCATCACTTTCTCGGTCTGGAAGTGGAGAGGAAGGAGTGCGGGGTTCTCATTAGCCAGAAAGGGTATGCTGATCGCATTGTGAAGCGGTTTGGCATGGGTGAAGGGAAGAAGTGCTCTACTCCACTGGAATCTGGGCTGAAGCTTCGACGGGATGAGGGAAGGGTTCTTCATGATCCCTTGGTGTTCAGGGCTCTTGTTGGGAGCTTGATTTACCTGACGATTACAAGGCCGGATATCGCTTATGCTATTGGCCGAGTAAGTCGGTATATGGCTGAACCAAGGCAATCTCATCTAGTGGCGGCGAAGGGAATTCTGAAGTATGTCAAGGCTTCTTCCGACATGGGACTCCTCTATAGAAGGGACGCGGAGGTTGCGTTGCTCGGGTACACGGATGCTGACTATGGCGGTGATTCGGATGATCGAAGGTCTACTTCTGGTTATGTGTTCACTTGCGGTTCAGCTAGCATCTCGTGGTGTAGCAAGAAGCAGGACTCAGTGTCGGTTTCAACCACGGAGGCGGAGTATAAGGCTTCGGCCTTGGCTGCTCGGGAAGCCGTTTGGTTGAGGAGGCTTATAGAGGATGTTCATGAAGAAGTGCAAGGGCCTACTTTACTCCGGGGTGACAATGAGAGTGCTCTCAAACTGGTAAACAATCCAGTGTGTCACGCCAGGACCAAGCATATAGAGATTGATCACCATTTCATCAGGGAGAAGGTGTTGGAAGGATCTCTGCTGGTCGGGCATGTTCGGAGTGAAGATAATCTTGCTGACATCTTCACGAAGCCGCTGTCGAAGAGGCCCTTTGAACGCTTGCGCAGCTTGCTGGGCTTGGTCACCACTTCTCACTTCAAGGGGGAGTGTTGAAATTTGTGAAGTGGAAGTGGGTGACGGGACAGGCCGCGCGGCCTGTGGCGGACAGCCTTGGCGGACTGGGCGGACTGGGCGGACTGAGGTTTGCGGCCTGGTGAAAAGTCTGGTGGAAGCCGGCTGTGTTCTGAGCGGGTTGTTGCATGGAGTCCGCGGTTTGGTGCGGCCTGGTATCTGCGGATAGAGAGGCTTGCGGACTGGTGCTTTGCTCAGTGGTCGCGGGTGCAAGCTTGCGCTGTTGGCGGGTTGGTTCGAGTTCGCGGGAAGCCTTGCGGACTGGTGTGTCCGCGGTTTGGGCTGTTGCGGACTGGGCCTTGAGCTTGGCTGAGGCCTTGTCGAGCTCAGGTGTTACAGCAGGATTTGCTGTGGAGACCGGTTGACGGACTGGTGTTTGGAGTCCGGGAGGAAGCTGCTGCATTGGGCAAGTGCGAGGAGCTCGCGGACTGGTTGCGGTCTGTGCTAGGGTGTTTGGCGGACGGGACTTTGTGTCCGCCATGCTCGCACTGGCCCTTGATGGTTTTGGACTTGGTCACACATTGTGCCAAGTTCATAGTGTCCGCCGTATCCTCCAAGTCCGCTGTGACCGGGCGGACTGTTGCTGTTTGCCTTTGGTCGTGGACTTGTGGCGGATTGAGGTGTGGGTCTTGCGGACTGCCTCGGGTTGGTGCGGACAGCCATTGAAGGGGGTTGCTGTCCTGCAGTGGTTGGAGCCTTGCGGGCTGATGCCTTGTCCGCTTAGCTCAGGCGGACTGGAGAGGGTTCGTCAACGGTTGCCGTGCTCCTGGCGGGTTTCCTTGGTATCCGGCTAAGTCCATGCGGACTCAGCGGACGGTGGTTGTATTCGCGCGGACTGAGGGTGGTGTCGCTATCTCTTGGGCAGTGACCACACTCCTCACCTTTGCCTATAAATAGGACCCCCCTGACACTTCTACAGTAACCTAAGTAACTTGAGTGAACAGTAAGTTGGGGTGTGCGAAGTGCTGCGGTCTGTGTTTGCCAGTCCGCGCGGATTGTTTCAGGCTGACGGTTTGCTGTGTGCAGGTCGCGCGGATAACTTCAAGGAGCCAGGAGTTTGGCTGTGACTTCGGCCAGTGCTTGGAAGTGTGCGGTCTCTGCGGACTCAGCAGGAGGTCGCTCTGCGGCTTGTCAGTTCTGTTTCATCTTTGCCAGCTTCAATAACTTGTCCGCCGGTTTCAGGCGGGTAGGGGAGTTCCTCAGTTCGGGTTCAGCAGGAGACGAATAACGGTCTGTCCGCGCGGCCTCGCGGTCTCGGCGGACTCCGTGGTATTCGGCGGATTGCAGCATAGCTTGGGCGAGCTCAGCGGTCTCGGCGGTCTCGGCGACCTCGCGGTCTCGGCGGACTGGAGTGCTGTCCGCCCGGCTTGTTTTTTGGTTCTTTCTGGTTACAGCTGTACTACTAGAGAAATCATGTCTCGCTATGTATGCCTCGGATTGTAAAGAAGTGAATGCATAATAAGACCTTCTTGTGCTTCCATTGTTTTGTTGGGTGCAACCTCTAGTCCTTGGGTTTTCCGCAGGTTCAGCGTGCGAACTGGGTAGTTCCGAAGATATTAATTTGGCGTTTGGGCTATCTTGCTGACCACGTTGAGAAAATTTAACAGTTATAAGTAGAGGTGCAAATTTTTTTCGGGCCAGGATGTCGAGCCCGGGTCTTCTCGGGTTTGAGCCCGATTAGGCCAGGCCCAAGACATGTTTGTATTGGGAGGTGATCCTTGTTAACCCAGATATCCACTATCCTCTTCAAGATGGCTAGCTCAGCAAGCCGCGGACTGCTCCGTCTCGTCCGGGGGGGCTATTTTCCAGCTAACTGCGCGTATAGACTTTTTTGTCTGCGCGGCTAGCCTCCTCGCACGGTAGTGCCGACTCTGCGTTGGCGCAGACTGCTTCTCGGTCCGGTCCGCACAGTTAGGTCGCGCAGCTAGCCGGGCAGGTAGCGGTCTCCTCCAGCCCACCGCTAGTAAGCGGACTCTCTTCAGCCCGCCTGCGACAGGAGGCCACCCATCCCACTCCGCGGTAACCTTGTCACCAGGGCGCTTGGCAGTGGATAACGTCCAAGCTTGGTGCAGATTCAATCTCCAGCTCGCCAAGCAGCAGGGGCGGCTTGTTCCAGGTCACCCGGCAGTAGGCGGCCGGCCTCCAGGTCGCCCGGTAGCAGGCGACCTACCTCCAGTTCTCCCAAATGAAGGCCCCCTGCTCCAGTTTTCCCGACAGCAGGCGGCCTGCCTCCAGGTCGACCAGAAGAAGGCCCCCTGCTCCACGTCGCCCAGAAGCAGTGGTCGATCTGCTATCCGCGAACGGGTAGCGGACTCGATCTCAACCCGCCTGAGGGGGGTGTACTTGCTCCACCCAGCAGTAGGCGGACTCCCGATAAGGCCAAACAGCACAGCGCGGACTCAACGTCAGTCCGCCGGAACATGGCGGACTCGTCTCATCCAGCAGCAGAGGCGGACTCACCCAGTCCGCTATGTACCAGGAGGACTCTTTACGCAGTCTGCCAGAAGCATCTCTAGCTTCCCAGCATCGGCTTCTCCCAGCAGTAGGCGAGCTACTCTTCAGTCAGCAGCATGTCGCGGACTTGATCGCAGCTCGCCCGTATCATCGGGGTGACGTCATCAAGCTCAGTTCTGGACGTCACCTCCTCAAGCCTATAAATAGACCCACATACCTCTCATTTGGGGAGGACACCCGGGGACAGCCATCACATCAAACCCCTGCGGCTACAATTTCCTATCTGCCGGTCTTGATCAGTGGTCTAACCACCAGACCGGGCGGACTCCGTAGACAACCCGCGCGGACAGGACACTCGGCTTTCCGCTGCCTCAGCGACCTCAGCGGTCTTCCCTGCCGGATCGAGCAGTCCACTCGGCCTAAGGCAGTGAGCTGCGGGATCAGCAGCCCGCGCGGTCTGCCGACCTGTTTGTTCAATCCGCACGGCCTCTAGCAACCTCTTTCTTCTAGCCACTTGCTTCCTCTTGTACTCTTTGTACTTTTCCATGTAGAGAAGCAACTCAAGCTGTAATGTTGATTCATAATAAAAGGAAAGCCCGTCGCAAGAGTGGTATTTAAGCCGCTGCGGGCGAACTCGATCTGTTGTTGCCGGTGCTAGCGGCCCTCCTCTCTCTCTCTTTCTCTTATCCTCACTTCTCTCGGCCTCCATCTCTAATCCTGACCGTTAAAGTAATCGGCTGTTCGACAGTTCCTCATCAACCTTTTTTACCCCCGCATTTCCAGATCGAACGTGTTCTCTGTCACCTCTCTATCGCAGAGGCGTATTTCGTGCATCAACATTCCTGTTGGGGCGTGGTCCCAACAATTAAAATAATAAAAATTGAGTGACGGTGCACGAGAGGCCCCGCGCGACAGTACTCGGCCCTGTGACGGGCTTATTTAAAATTTTTTTTTGTTTATTTTATTGCTTTAGTACTTTGAATTTTTTGTGTAATTATTTTGCCCGCCCACTCCGGCGAGCTTATTTAAAATGTTTTGATTTATTTAATTGTTTTATTTTGAAATTTTTAATATACTAATATTAATTTTTGGAATAAACAAAAATGTTATTTTAAATTATTGAAATTAAATAAATAATAGAATAACAAAAACAATGAATAATAAAAGTCTAAGAATATAAATATTGCATGATAGAAATTAAGCATTTCATGAAAAAAGAAAGAGATTTCATCTTTTGTTAGCAACATTGATTTTTGCGATTTATATTATTCTTGTTCTACCTATGTTAGAGATAACTAGGGAAATTAGGGTAAACGGATTTCTGAGATCAAGAGATGATTGTACAACCCATATTCGTCAAGGGTGGACCCCTCCAGAGCCAGGTCATCAGAAGTCAAAGTCAACAAGTAAAGACAGATGTTAGAGTCAACGCGTCAAGCAGCAGAAGGCAGAGGGGAGTTTGGCGAGCTCCCCTCGAATACTCGCCAGGTAGGCGGCGAGGCATGATACTCGCCCAGCCTTGTGAGCTCCCTGCAATACCCTCATCTGTCGCATAGGATATAACAGAAGGCCCGGCCGGGCCCCACGCCATATACCACGGACAGTCAACGGAGTTACATATTAATACCAAAGTACTAATATAAAATTTAGAGACCTAACACAGAGCATTCTAGCAGAAGCTTTTTAAAACAAAGTTGGAAGAACCCATCACAAAACATGAATGCCCACTATAGCTCAAAGCAGGAATGAAAGAACAAATACACAAAGGCCTCGTTCGTTACGCGGGAATTGGGCCGTTGGAATTGGTATTCATTTACCAATTCCAATTAGGGCCGTTCGGTATGCCAAAAAAACCGTGGGAATCGGAAATGAATCGGAATATGTCGGAATTGGGTATTAGGTAAACACGCGACGTTTATTTCCGACCTCGCTAGGTCAGATTTCGCGATTCCTGCTCCCGTCGCGCCGCTCCTCTTCCCGCTCCCGTCGCGCGCTGCTCCTGCTCCCGTCGCGCCGCTCCTGCTCTCGTCGCGTCGCGGTATCTTCTTCTTCTTCTGCAATCACTTGTTTACTTCTGCAATCACTTATACTGTTTACTTCTGCAATGTACTGTTTACTTCTGCAATCACTTGTTTACTTCTGCAATCACTTGTTCTGTTTACTTCTGCAATCACTCCAGATTATCTCCAGATTATTTCAGTGTAATTGTTTGTGAAATCTGGACTGAAATCAGTCCAGATTTCTTGTGAATTCTGGACTGATTTCAGTCCAGATTTCACAAGAATTCTGGACTGATTCCAGACCAGATTTCTTGTGAAATCTGGACTGAAATCAGTCCAGATTATCTCCAGATTATTTCAGTGTAATTGTTTGTGAAATCACTCCAGATTTCTTGTGAATTTTGGACTGATTTCAGTCCAGATTTCACAAGAAATTTGGACTGATTTCAGTCCAGATTGCTTGTGAAATCTGGACTGAAATCAGACCAGATTTCTTTTGAATTCTGGACTGATTTCAGTCCAGTTTTCACAAGAATTCTGGACTGATTTCAGTCCAGATTTCTTGTGAAATCTGGACTGAAATCAGTCCATATTATCTCCAGATTATTTCAGTGTAATTGTTTGTGAAATCACTCCAGATTTCACAAGAAATCTGGACTGATTTTAGTCCAGATTTCTTGTGAAATCTGGGCTGAAATCAGTCCAGATCTCTTGTGAAATCTGGACTGAAATCAGTCCAGATTTCTTGTGAATTCTGGACTGATTTCAGTGCAGATTTCACAAGAAATCTGGACTGATTTGAAATCTAGACTGATTTGAAATCTGGACTGAAATCTGTCCAGATTTCTTGTGAATTCTGGACTGATTTCAGTCTCAGTTCGGTTCGTGGACTATTAATTTTAATTCTGTTTAAGTATGATTTTTGTTTAGCAATTCCAATTCAGTTTATAATAAAAAATTACAAATTTGAATTCTGTACTTTGAATTCCAGGCTACAGCCGAACATCGGAATTGCTAATTCCAATTCCTGTGATAGAATTCCTGCATTCAGCCGAACAGCAGAATTGGAATTGAATTCAATTCCAATTCCTGCGGGAATGAGAATTGAATTCAATTTCAATTTATGCAGCTCAATTCCTGCGAAACGAACGGACCCAAAGAGTTTTGGTCTTATGACATTACAATATTCAACTTGAATCAAAGTGTTTTACATACTTCGACACGCAGACCAGCCATACATGAAAATAGCAAAAGCAAACACATTGTTTTGGCCTTCAAGTGCCAGTACAGCATTAATGGCTTCAACCCGCTACTTGCCACACGGCTCACTTGTTCTTGCAGGAACAATCCACCGAACGGTGGCAAAATAAGGCAACGGTCAGCTAAAGCTGACCAAATTATAACGACTCTACCCCTTGCTCGGGGCGGCGGAGCTCCTTCCCTGCAATGTATTAGCAAAACCAACGTAGTAATGAAAGTGCAATTTAAGCATACTTTACCACAGGTGTGGGCACGAACGACCACAAACCCCGTGCTCTCAGGGCACATTCTCGGTGTCCTGACAAAAACCAGTTACACACCACCGTTCTCCAACGGCAACATCATGAGCATTTTGGTAGTCTTTACGGCCTGCGCAAGGCCTAAGACCTGTAACTATGGCAGCGACAGGTAACACTACCCACGGACGCTCGGCACGATTAATGGGTAGCTTCGACCATTTTTCGTTGCTCACATCGTCGGGGCAAGCAACCACGACGCGGGTCGACCTCCCTATTATCATTCCTCCAATCATTACATAACCCCGCTATGTTATACAAGTAGCTCTCGGGCCACCAAGCTGGGCTCTCAAAGCTCTCAACACCAAATAAAAGGCCCCGGGTCTCCACGACACAGGCCACAATTACTGGCCCCTGGTGTCTCCACAACACAGGCCTCAAACACTAGACCCAGGTGTCTCCACGACACAGGCATCAATCAAAGCTCTCAAGGAGCTACCGCCAGCGGTAGCACTACCGTCGCGCGGTATCTGGCAGAAATGTGATTCTACCCAGTTTTCCATATGTCCCTTGGAGTTAGTCCCCAAGGTTCCCTATTGCAATCTACCGTGTAGAAAACCCGAAAAACAAACATCACGGAGTCTTCTCCGACCATTAACAAGCATAATGAAAATCATCACCAATCTAGCCCAACACGTCCGGAAGGATTCACAAACCATGCCTACGTTCATACATCGCTTCTGAACTTCTAAATGCAAAACTACGAGGATACATTGTATCTACTCGAAGGAAGACCTCACACTCACCGCACACTCGCGGGAGAGGGCTTCCTATGCAAAAGGAAGAGGACTTCACATGTCCAAGTTGAGAATCGTAACCCTTTGCACTATCTTTGGTGTCATGCCAAATATATAAACGGATGAAAGCGACCGCAATGATCTTGCCTCCACAGATCCGGACTCGGCTTGCGAATCGGGGCTTTGGAACTTCAATGACGGCGAGATTTACCCTCCGGCGTCGCTGCTCCTCCTCTAGGAAAAACAGGCCAACTCCAAATCCAGAAGAAATGAAGGGAAAACGGACATACTAGGCATATATACCACGCTACCGTCGCGCGGTAACTAGCTACCGCCGCGCGGTACCCTATTTCAACGCCTCGTTTCGAGCGCAACCGCCCAAACCCTTCAATCACAGGCTGGCACGTGGCCACGTCGTTTCGAATACGCTACCGCCGCGCGATAGGACGCTAATGCCACATGATAGAGGACGACGGTTATGACACGACACCAGCCGCTATCGCCACGCGCTAAATTCTACCGCCGCGCGGTAGGATATCGAGAACCATAACAATTAAATTGACCCAGCTATCGTCAGCGGTAACACTATCGTCGGGAGATAGCTTCCCGAGAGCTCTGCCAGATTAATTACCTTGCTACTGTCGCATGGTAACAACTTTTCGTCGCGCGGTGACATCTTTCTCGAGAACTCGGCACTTTCTCAAGAACTTAATGCTCTCGACGTAAACCCTGGAGCTATAGTCGCGCTGTGACTAGCTACCGCCGAGCGATAACCACAAGAGAAGCGCCTCATGCCTTAAGATATTTGGGGCATTACACTCCCCCTGGAAGTCGCCTAGTTGCCGGGGTGTGGTCTATAAATAAGAGACACCCCCTCCCCTAAGATTTTCTTATAAATAGGACCAGAGGGTTACGAGGAGGGACACTTTTGGAATCTTGTCGAGATCTCAGACTCTTTTGTTGGACGCAAGCTTAGCCTGTGAATTCCTTTTTCTCAGATACTAAGTCGCGACCTAGCGACTATCCTCCTTTAGTCGGCGCGATTTAGTTATCAGCTAGTCTCTCTCGTACCCTGCTTGACCATCCTTAGTTATGGAGGGGTTGCTTCTTATAAGCATCCGGGTACGTGGTGTGACCTTCTTGCCACAGCACCTGAGGTTTTATTTTTTCGATGACTTCCGTTCTTTAGCCCGCTAGCCGTCGAGCCCATCCATTGAGCCGGTAACCTTAGGCTGTCTTGATCTGATTTTTAGAGTGGGAATTTTACTGGCTTCAACACTTGGTGCGGTGAGTGTGAATCACAGCCAAGGAAGTAAAGCATTACTGGTAGGCGAGCAAGGAGAGTTAGTCGACAACTGCGCAGGAGTTGGTAACTCGGCTCAAGGTGGCGAGTTTGTGATTGTAGCTGCGTTCAAGGAGTTTACAAGGAGGATCGAGAGGACCATTCTCTCAGGGATCCCTCGTCGCCCTGATGTCGTGACTACATCGCCCTGTTGCATGACACCGTTGGATGAGGAAGCGTCGCTGAGGCGACTCGGGAAGGAGCGAGCTTAGGAGAGAGAGGATCGGCTGATGCAGTCGTAGCACAATCCAGCGAACAACCAAGGGATCAAGTTCCGAGATCCAGACCCGCCGGCGAGGTATCATGATACTCGCCAGTGAAGTGAGTATGATGATGATACCAGCAAGGATGAAACCTGTCCCCGCCGAGGAGGGAGGAGCCCCTTCTGTGACGAGATCCTCGTAGCCCCAGTTCCTGAAGGGTTCCGAGAGCCAGTCCTCACCTACTACTCCAGCAGAGATGACCCAGTCAGGCATCTCCAATAGTTTGAGGATGTGGTGTCCATCCGCAACATGTTAGACGCCTTCAAGTGTAGGTTCTTCTCGATCACCTTCAAAAGTAATGCAAGAGACTGGTTCCACCAGTTTCCAGCCAGTTCCGTCTACTGTTTCGCATATCTACGTCAGGACCTTATGGCAAGGTTTGCAACGTCCAAGTAGAGTATGAAGTAGGCAACTGCCGTCTTCAAGATAGTGCAAGGGCATCACAAGAGTCTTGGCCACTACATCGACCGTTTCCAGAAGGAGATCTTGGAGGTAGAGGAGGTGGACAGCTTCACTCTGATGTTGGTCCTGGAGTTTGGTCTGAAGCAGGGCCTCTTTAGCATGGAGATGGGGTCCAAACCTCCGAGGTCCTTTGAGGAGATGATGGAGAGTGTGAATACGTTCATCCAGGGAGAGTAGAAGAGCAAAGACTTCTTGGCACGGCTGGATAGAGATGAGCCTTTTGGAAGGGGAAGAGGAGGACCTTCAGAGGTGAGAGTCGGAAGGCTGTCGGAGAGGCAGGTGGAGATAAGAAGGGAGAAGCCTAGGATGAGAGATTAATATAGGAAGAGAGAAGATCCTGGGAGTTTATAGGAGCATAGGAGACAGGAGAGGCCTCAGAGGCAGTAAGAAAGGAGGCCCATGGAGGCTCCAGAGAGGAGGGGAGAAGAGAGGCGATTCCAACACCCTGCAAATCAGCCTTAGTGGAGGCAGCCTTCTAGGCCGCGTTTCCAGCAGCAGGAGAGAAATGATCATCGGTATGTAGGAGGCCATAGAGGAGCCGGAGGAGAGGCGATGGTCATTATCTAGCAGGACAATAAGCATCGCAGGCAGGAGGCACGAAGGGAGAGCCGCCAGGAGGCAGATATTCCCCTCAACTGCGACATACATCAGGTAGAGGGGCATGGGACGATGGCTTTCCCAGAGTTTTGGGAGTCGAGGAGGAGGTTGGAAGCTGGTGCGGTAGAGAGGGATCAGCCTGGGCAGGAAGTGCCCGCAGGACCGGTAGCGTTCCAAGCTCCGTTGAGGAGGAGGAATAAAGACCGGGTCGATCTTGGAGGTCGTGGAGAGGTGATCCACGGCCCAAGGGGTGGTAAGGTTGAAGTGATCAATGGCAGGGTTGGACTTGGAGCTTCTTGCAAGGGAAGCCTCCATTAGATCTACAAGAAGAGCATTGCCTCTACCTCTCAGAATGTTGCTTCGACCTCTCAGGTTCCATTATCGTTGGATGAGATCACCTTCTCCTAAGAGGACATGTTAGGGAATGAGAACCCCTTCCATGATGCCCTAGTCATCTAAGCTGCCATCGAGTACTTCACCGTCGACTGAATCCTTATGGACAACGGAAGTTCGATGAATGCGATCTTCAAGTGGACCTTCGTCGGGCTTCAGGTGGAAGCATCTAGGGTCCAAGCTGTCGACAGACCCCTCTTTGGCTTCTCAGGAGATAAGAAAGAGGTTGAAGGAGAAGTGGACCTTCTAGTCACCCTTGGAGGGACATCAATTTGATGCCGCTTTGTCATCGTCGACGCGCCGAGCTGCTATAGCGCCATCTTTGGGCATCCCCTCATCAACTACTTCAAGGTCACCCCTTCTCCCTACCATCAGTGTCTGAAGTACTGTCAGGGAGAAGTCCAAGTGAGGATCAGAGGTGATCCAAGGGCTGTCAGGAAATGCTACCTGAACGTCGTCAGTACCATCAGTTGGATGGAGGATGCAGAGAGGTTGGAGAAGCTGGTGGAAAGAGAGGAAGGCCTTAGGGTTGCTGAGGAGCTGGAGGTACGAGAAGTAATCTCCCGGAGGGGAGAGCCGGGTATGCTGAAGGTAGGGAGATCTCTGACGCTGGAGGGGAAGTTAGAGATGGTCGCGTGCCTGCAGGAGAACTTGGACATCTTTGCCTGGAGCGCCGTGGAGTTGTCGAGGAATTATGCCGATGTTGCCTGCCATCGCCTCAACCTGGTTCCCAAGATTGCCCCGGTCCGTCAGAAGTAGAGGAAGAGTGCCACCGTACTAGCCGGTCTGATCAGAGACGAGGTGAAGAAGCTGCTAAGGGCATGGTTTGTTTCGGAGATCCAGTATTCAAGCTGGGTTTCCAATGTTGTAATGGTGAAGAAGTCTGGAGGGGGCTGGCGTTTATGTAGTGACTTTTCTATGTTAAATAAAGCCTGTCGAAAGGATTGCTACCCCTTTTCTCAAGTCGACGCACTGGTTGATTCAGCCGTTGGGTTTCCTGTAATGAGTTTCTTTGATGCCTTCTCCGGTTATCACCAGATACGGATGCATCCCCCCCCCCCCCCCGACTATCGTGACGTCTCATTCATCACCAGTGATGGTTGTTATAGCTATAAAATGATACCTTTTGGGGTCAAGAATATAGGTGTGACGTACTAGAGGAGGAAGGACCAAGTCTTCACAGAGCAAAAGGGGCAGAATCTTGAAGTGTATGTGGATGATCTCCTTGTTAAAAGCAGGGACATAGCGGAGCACATAAAGGATATGGTGGGAACTTCCGCCACCCTGAAGAAGTACAAGATGCAGCTCAACTCGGCCAAGTGCGTCTTCTGAGCTGGAAGGGGAAAGTTCTTAGGTCACCTCCTTACTCTAAGAGGGGTGGAGCCTAACCCTGACAAAGTCAAGGCCATCCTAGAGATGTGAAAGTGTTCAGTTGTCTGCCTAAATCACCAAGAGGGGGGTGAATAGGTGAGTTGTGCGTCTTTTTGTGGAATAAAAATTTAAGATTTATGCACACAATTATCTACCAAATAATCACAGACGACAAAAAATTTATAGTGGTTCCCAAACCTTGGGTACATCCACTTTCCCTCACTGATCTAGCAATCCACTAGACTCGGCTACTCCACTATCTCGGATTGAAAAAGCAATCCTACACCTCAGAACAAAGTTCCTACAATCTCGATCCACAAAATGGATCTACACTCGGAAGATAAAACTTCCTACAACTCGGAGTCAAAAGCTCCTACACTCGGATAGAGATCTCTTACAAAAATGAAATAGAGAGTATATAAAAATACAAATAGTAAAACTTTCTCAGATCTGAAAATAGTCGGCCTGAATCTTCTTCTTTGATCTTTGCGGCTCTATCAGAAAGGTTGAAGAAGTGTCTCGGCAAAAGCAGATCTGAAATTTCCTTGACTTCACACGATCAGATGGATGATGAAGAATTGAAACGACAATCTTGATCTGTGAATCTTCTTAATCTGAATCTTTTGGATCAAAAACCCTAGCCAGATGAGTGCGATGAAGGTCGGCAGCGGTGGCTTCCGATTTTTTTGGAGGGAGAGAATGAGATTCAGAAGAATACTTCGAATAATATTTTACAGCCCTTGTTTTTTTGTCGGTTTCAGACAAGACTTTATATAAGATCCTTCCTAACGGTCATAATTAGTCTTAATGACGTACACGTGGACCAATCACGTCAAGGTTGTTTGAAATTTTGGTCAAATCTGGACTTAGTGATTTTTCTGAAAACAATGACTGACAAACTCGAGTGAAGATTAACCTACTCGAGTACTATATAAGATTACTCGAGTGAATAGAAGAGGACTACTCGAGTAGATGACTTGGAGAAAATCCAGAAATGATGAGCAGCTACTCGAGTACACAAAGTCTTACTCGAGTGCTAATATAGTTATTCGGGATGTGGAGTTGAACTACTCGAGTACAAGAAATACTACTCGAGAGAATAGAGATAAACTACTCGAGAGGTAGAGGAACTACTCGAGTTAAGGACTCAGAATATTTTTTGGAAGAAAAATCTGGGTTACTTGTTGATGCGCGGAAACGTCGCGGGGCACCAGCCAGCTAACACGGAGGGGGTGTTCGGTCTCACAAGCTAGGAGAGGAGGAGAGGAGGGAAGGAAGGAAGCCTCTGAGTGCTCGAGAGTGGAGCAAACGGCTTGTCAAAGAGGGTTGCGGGGATAGAGGAGAGGAGCTTGATCAACAGAGCGGGTTGATCAAGAGAGGAGAAGGAGGTTGACCAGGAGCTGTCGAGCAGACGGCTAATATGACGGTTGTGCTTGCAGGTTGGCTGCCGAGAATAGCTGAGCTGAAAAGAAGTTTGCTGAGAAAAGGAGCAAGACTTGCTGAGCAGAGGAGCAAGGCTTGCTGAGCAGAGGAGAAGAAGAGAGGGGGCCGCTAGCAGCGGTAACAACACACTTCGCCCGCCGCGGCCTGAATGCCACTCCTGCGACGGACTTTCCTTTTATTAAAAGATAGAGATTACAAGCTTACAAGTACACCTTTACAACAAAATCACTTAAAGGGTACAAGGAGAAGCTGGCGGCTAAGAGAGAAGAAAGTGCCAGAAAGCAGAGGAGAAGCTGCCAGAGACTAAGTAAAATAGTCTGCCAGCTGCTGGAGGACTGAGAAACTGAGTCTGCAGAGTCTGCTGGCAAGCTGCTGAAGAGCTGTGGAGGACTGCGCGGACAGGAAGCTGAGTCCGCAGAGCTTGCTGGAGAGGTGATGACGGACTGGAAAACGGAGTCCGCAGGGTCTACTGGCAAGACTTGCAGGATCCAGGAAGATGCAGAATGAGAGGCACCATGGGCTATTTATAGGCCCAGGGAAGTTCTTCTAGAAGCGGGGCCAGTGACATCGGCATGACGACCTGCGCGGACTCCGCGGACAGAGATTTTGCGTCCGCCACTGTCGAGCAATGAAGCGAGCGGAAGGACCCACCTGCAGAGAACTGGAGGTCGCCCCCTAGCGGACGACCTGGGCGGACTCCGGGAGGAGTCCGCCCGCAGGCCGGAGGCCGCCCCCTAGCGGGCGGCCTGGGCGGACTCCAGGGTGGAGTCCGCCCGGCAGGGCGCCGGGGCCGCCCCCTAGCGGGCGGCCTGGGCGGACTCCAGGGGGAGTCCGCCCGGCAGGGTGCCGGGGCCGCCCCCTAGCGGGCGGCCTGGGCGGACTCCAGGGGGAGTCCTCCCGACAGGGTGCCGGGGCCGCCCCCTAGCGGGCGGCCTGGGCGGACTCCAGGGGGAGTCCGCCCGGCAGGGCGCCGGGGCCGCCCCCTAGCGGGCGGCCTGGGTGGACTCCAGGGGGAGTCCGCCCGGCAGGGCGCCGGGGCCGCACCCTAGCGGGCGGCCTGGGCGGACTCCAGGGGGAGTCCGCCCGGCAGGGTGCCGGGGCCGCCCCCTAGCGGGCGGCCTGGGCGGACTCCAGGGGGAGTCCGCCCGGCAGGGCGCCGGGGCCGCCCCCTAGCGGGCGGCCTGGGCGGACTCCAGGGGGAGTCCGCCCGGCAGGGTGCCGGGGCCGCCCCCTAGCGGGCGGCCTGGGCGGACTCCAGGGGGAGTCCGCCCGGCAGGGCACCGGGGCCGCCCCCTAGCGGGCGGCCTGGGCGGACTCCAGGGGGAGTCCGCCCGGCAGGGCGCCGGGGCCGCACCCTAGCGGGAGGCCTGGGCGGACTCCAGGGGGAGTCCGCCCGGCAGTCGGGCAGAGGCCGCCCCCTAGCGGGCGGCCTGGGCGGACTCCAGGGGGAGTCCGCCCGGCTGGCCTGGCCGGACTCCAGGGGGAGTCCGCCCGGCTGGCCTGGCCGCCCCCTTGCGGGCGGCCTGGGCGGACTCCAGGGGGAGTCCGCCCGGCAGGCGGGCAAAGGCCGCCCCCTAGCGGGCGGCCTGGGCGGACTCCAGGGGGAGTCCGCCCGGCTGGCCTGGCCGCCCCCTTGCGGGCGGCCTGGGCGGACTCCAGGGGGAGTCCGCCCGGCAGGCGGGCAGAGGCCGCCCCGGGTGGGCGGCCTCGGCGGACGGCGGCAGGAGGCCGCCGCCCCTCGGGCAGCAGGGAGGTCGCCCCTGGTGGGCGGCCTCGGCGGACGGTGGCTGGAGTCCACCGCCCCTTGGGCGAAATGGGAGGCCTCTCCTGGCAATGCTGTTGGCGGACTCCTGCAAGGAAAAGTACTGCATGATTAGCGGACCCAACCGCATGTCCCGCGAGGGTGAGCCATGGGAATAGCCCGCCGTCACGTAGGGCATGCGATTGCTAGGAGACCTAGGCGGATAGGGAAAACTGTCCGCCTACGCTGGGGCTTATCGCGATCAGAGAGAGAATCTAAGGGTCGCGATTAGCCAGCTGTCCACCTTGGGAAGGATCACTGATTTCTGGGTTAACATAATCCCCGCACTTTTTCAAGTTCTGCAAAAGAACTTCGAAAAAGTTGGAAACCCACGAAAATCGTGATCCACCCCAACGGAAGAAGAGGAGCAAGGAGAGACAGAACCTGAAGACTCTCCTTACAAGCTTGGTGCTTCCTGTCTGTTTTCCTGCAAGAGGAAAGTTAGGGCAAATATGTATGGGTGGCACATCGAGTGTGTACCTGAATTTGCTTTTGCAAAACGAAGAAGGCATGTCTTCTGTAAACGTTCTGCAAAACAAAATTGTGGAAAGCAGAAGGACATAACAACCCGCAAGTACCTGTGAAGAAACTTGCAAGGGCTTGCTGATCTCTGCAAAAAGAGAGTTAGGAGCAGGTATCGTATAAAAATAAGCTGCTAGTACCTGTATGAGGCTTGCAGGTGTTTGCTATCTCTGCGAGAAGAGGAGTTAGAAGCAAATAAGATATGAAGATAACTTGCAAGTACCTGTGAAGAGAAGGCTTGCAAGTGTTGACTGTTGATTGTTAACTGTCGACAATATAGGACCGATACGACCAATTAGCAAGAAGAATGCCTTATGGATACTATCATGAAGCCCAGATCCATAAACTGTGTCAACTGCTGACAGATATGACTGGATTGCGATAGCATGGCTGATAGCGCTTGAGCAAACAATATATAGAAGATGAGAGCAATAGAGCTTATATAGGTAGAGTGCGAGTCATCATCCGATAGAGCTTTGAATAAGCAATTCATATAGGATGAGCACGAGCAAAGTGATTGCTGGAAATACTTTTGAGATAACCCATGAAGGTTGATGAGATGGGGTCGATATGACCAAGTAGCAAGAGAAATACCCGATGATCATTATCACGAATTCCAGATTAATGAATCGAGCGCTAGCTGCTGACATGACTGGATGGACATGATCAAAGTGAATGCCAGAATCCTTTTGATAGGTGGGATTAACCTGTTCACCTGTGAAAGGAGGGAAGAGAGGAAAGGAGGGCTGCACCCGGAATGATTAAAGTGGGTTGAATGCTGCCACAGGTGTTCCCCGTGGGCCTTATGCATCACTTGCCCGAGAAATCATCCCGAGTATAGTCCCACTCAAAGCGGGCTGGCCGCGCATCCTCAAGGAGGGGGGAAAAGGAAAAAAGAGGTCCATGTTCGGAATGACTACAGAGGGTTGAATGCTGCCACAGGTGTTCCCCGTGGGCCTTATGCATCACTTGCCCGAGAAATCATCCCGAGTATCGTCCTACTCAAAGTGGGCTGGCCGCGCATCCTCAAGGAGGGCGCAAAGCAAGGGAAGGTCCTGAGAAGGACCGCTGGAAGCAAGGAAGATCCTGAGAAGGATCGCTAGAAACTCTGCTCTCTTGCCCTGGGCACAAGCATCACTGATCAAGGAGACAGGTTGCACCAAGAGGCCTATATTGTCTGTGTATTGATCAGTGGAGTTGTGAGAACCCGAGAGGCATGGATCGAGGATACCGGAGAGTTATTCGGCCACCACAGTTGAAGGCTGATCTAAGAGACAAGGCTATGCTTGATTGTCATTGCTTGTCCAGCGAAGATCATCCTAACCGTAGTGTTTCCTATAAGACGCACAGCAGAGCTAACACATGGGGCTCCCCTAGCACACACTCTGTGTCAGATGCTGGATAGGATCCTAAGCCTGAAGCCCATAATCGTAGATGAACTGCTCCCACTACACATATGGGTAAACTCCCACCATATGTGGTCGAAGCGGTAGTGCGAGAACAAATTACGGAGGGAACGTTTCAGACTCGGCGAAATCTCATTGGCGTATTGATCCAGAGAGAGAGAGAGAGAGGCAACAAAAAGGGAACTGTGTCAGTACGGGATCCCTGAATAAAAGCTTTGCAGAAAAGCAGGAAAGGAACACTGAGAAATGTTGTAATGAAAATGTTTGAAAAGGAGAGAGAGAGTAAGGGTTGAGATAACCCCTGTAGGTTGCAAGGAGCTCTGGAGGACTGTGAAGTCCATGGCTTTGGAGGACTGTGAAGTCCTTGCTAGTTCAGAATAGCCTTCCCAGCACGCCCTCATCGTCGGTGTCGAAGCATTCGACTTCTTGGTTGACAATGAGGAGAGGAGGCTCTTCGACGTGATTCACTCCCCTTGAGGAGCAAGGAACATCTGAAATCTCTTTGCCCTTTGACGTTGATGGGTCAGGGCGATCTTCTTTAGGAAGCAAGTCACGCATCTTGCCCTGCCGGAGCATCCTTTGCACAAGCTGACGGAATGCTCGGCAGTTTTCTGTTCGATGGCCTGGCTCTTTGTGGAATTCACAATAAGGCTCTGAGTCTCTAGACCTCTGATCTGCTGGTCGATAGGGCTTCTTGTAGCTGGCCCTGTCTTTCATGATCTGGATCACTTCTTGCACGACGTCGTCGAGATCAGGCTCGTGCAAGTCATCGTCTTGTTGCTGTTGGACAGCCGCTGTTTGAGAATGAGCTAAAGGTAGCAATGGATCTTGAGCATCACGGCTCGGGAAGGAGTATCGCTGGCGATGAAGCCTTCTCTCCTTCCTTGAGTGAGCTGGGAAACGATTGTAAGGAGACCTTGGAGGTTGCTTGCGAAACGGATCTTTCTCTGATACGAGCTTGGAGACGAAGCCTGGATTGCTCTTCTCACCTCGGATGTATGAGTTGGCTAGAGCGATCAGCTCTTGGTATGTCCTTGGAGCACGGACATTAGCTTCAAACTTGAGAGGCCCTTCGCGAAGACCATGGATAAGAGCCACTCGGTACATTTCTTGATCAACGATTTCGATGTCCAGAATCTCTCTCTGGAATCGATCAACAAATTGAGACCAAGTTTCATCACTGCGCTGTCTGATCTCAAAGAGGGCTTCAGGACCGCCCTTTCTCTTGGAGGAGGTAGAGAATCTGAGAAGGAACTCTCTACGAAGATCAAGGAAAGAAGAGATGGAGTGAGGGCGGAGGCCATAGAACCAATCCCTCACTTGCCCATCAAAGGTTGTAACAAGAAGCTTGCACTTGGTTGCATCTGACAGAGTCTTGAGAGCAACGGCTGATTCAAAGGCTTGAAGATGCTTGACCGGATCAGTCTCTCCTGTATAGATTGGCAGTCGAGGCTCTCTGAAGTTTGCTGGAGTAGGTTCAAGGCGAACGCTCTCAATAAAGGGCAACGGCTCTTCCTGCTCTCCCACAACATAGGGATTAAAGGGAGCATAGGCTGCAGCTGCAAAAGAAGTAGGGGGGTAGAAAGGAAAGGTTGCTGCAGGGGGAGCAGAGGCAGGAGCTGGGGGGCAAGGATGACTTCCTTGAAAGTTGAGAAATCTAGCAGAACTTCCCCGGGCTGCTTGCCTGAAGAAGTTTTGGCGAGCGGCAAATTCTTCATCTTGAGTTCGCAAAGGAGCAGCAGGACCTTGCGGGAAGGTTGGGGTGTAGGGAGGATAGAACGGCGGGCAAGCTTGAGAATAAGCTTGCTTATGCTCCGATGTTGGTGTTAGATTGATTGGAGCAGCTGGAGCAGCTGGAGCAGTTGCTGGATGAGAGTCTAAACGTTGCGTGATTGCAGCAAGGACTTGGTTGATTGCTTGGAACTGTTGAGCATTCTCACGGCGCGACTGCTCAAAGGCTTCCCAGAGAGGATCTTCACTGGGACTTGGGGCAAAGTTCTCAGCTGATTGACCTGACATGGCTAACTGTCGCTATTCACCGTCTGACCGGATCTGAAGGTCGCGTGTTAACTGTTGATGCGCGGAAACGTCACGGGGCACCAGCCAGCTAACACGGAGGGGGTGTTCGGTCTCACAAGCTAGGAGAGGAGGAGAGGAGGGAAGGAAGGAAGCCTCTGAGTGCTCGAGAGTGGAGCAAACGGCTTGTCAAAGAGGGTTGCGGGGATAGAGGAGAGGAGCTTGATCAACAGAGCGGGTTGATCAAGAGAGGAGAAGGAGGTTGACCAGGAGCTGTCGAGCAGACGGCTAATATGACGGTTGTGCTTGCAGGTTGGCTGCCGAGAATAGCTGAGCTGAAAAGAAGTTTGCTGAGAAAAGGAGCAAGACTTGCTGAGCAGAGGAGCAAGGCTTGCTGAGCAGAGGAGAAGAAGAGAGGGGGCCGCTAGCAGCGGCAACAACACACTTCGCCCGCCGCGGCCTGAATGCCACTCCTGCGACGGACTTTCCTTTTATTAAAAGCTAGAGATTACAAGCTTACAAGTACACCTTTACAACAAAATCACTTAAAGGGTACAAGGAGAAGCTGGCGGCTAAGAGAGAAGAAAGTGCCAGAAAGCAGAGGAGAAGCTGCCAGAGACTAAGTAAAATAGTCTGCCAGCTGCTGGAGGACTGAGAAACTGAGTCTGCAGAGTCTGCTGGCAAGCTGCTGAAGAGCTGTGGAGGACTGCGCGGACAGGAAGCTGAGTCCGCAGAGTTTGCTGGAGAGGTGATGACGGACTGGAAAACGGAGTCCGCAGGGTCTACTGGCAAGACTTGCAGGATCCAGGAAGATGCAGAATGAGAGGCACCATGGGCTATTTATAGGCCCAGGGAAGTTCTTCTAGAAGCGGGGCCCAGTGACATCGGCATGACGACCTGCGCGGACTCCGCGGACAGAGATTTTGCGTCCGCCACTGTCGAGCAATGAAGCGAGCGGAAGGACCCACCTGCAGAGAACTGGAGGTCGCCCCCTAGCGGACGACCTGGGCGGACTCCGGGAGGAGTCCGCCCGCAGGCCGGAGGCCGCCCCCTAGCGGGCGGCCTGGGCGGACTCCAGGGTGGAGTCCCCCCGGCAGGGCGCCGGGGCCGCCCCCTAGCGGGCGGCCTGGGCGGACTCCAGGGGGAGTCCGCCCGGCAGGGTGCCGGGGCCGCCCCCTAGCGGGCGGCCTGGGCAGACTCCAGGGGGAGTCCGCCCGGCAGGGTGCCGGGGCCGCCCCCTAGCGGGCGGCCTGGGTGGACTCCAGGGGGAGTCCGCCCGGCAGGGCGCCGGGGCCGCCCCCTAGCGGGCGGCCTGGGCGGACTCCAGGGGGAGTCCGCCCGGCAGGGCGCCGGGGGCGCCCCCTAGCGGGCGGCCTGGGCGGACTCCAGGGGGAGTCCGCCCGGCAGGGTGCCGGGGCCGCCCCCTAGCGGGCGGCCTGGGCGGACTCCAGGGGGAGTCCGCCCGGCAGGGCGCCGGGGCCGCCCCCTAGCGGGCAGCCTGGGCGGACTCCTGGGGGAGTCCGCCCGGCAGGGTGCCGGGGCCGCCCCCTAGCGGGCGGCCTGGGCGGACTCCAGGGGGAGTCCGCCCGGCAGGGCGCCGAGGCCGCCCCCTAGCGGGCGGCCTGGGCGGACTCCAGGGGGAGTCCGCCCGGCAGGGCGCCGGGGCCGCCCCCTAGCGGGCGGCCTGGGCGGACTCCAGGGGGAGTCCGCCCGGCAGTCGGGCAGAGGCCGCCCCCTAGCGGGCGGCCTGGGCGGACTCCAGGGGGAGTCCGCCCGGCTGGCCTGGCCGCCCCCTTGCGGGCGGCCTGGGCGGACTCTAGGGGGAGTCCGCCCGGCAGGCGGGCAGAGGCCGCCCCCTAGCGGGCGGCCTGGGCGGACTCCAGGGGGAGTCCGCCCGGCTGGCCTGGCCGCCCCCTTGCGGGCGGCCTGGGCGGACTCCAGGGGGAGTCCGCCCGGCAGGCGGGCAGAGGCCGCCCCGGGTGGGCGGCCTCGGCGGACGGCGGCAGGAGGCCGCCGCCCCTCGGGCAGCAGGGAGGTCGCCCCTGGTGGGCGGCCTCGACGGACGGTGGCTGGAGTCCACCGCCCCTTGGGCGAAATGGGAGGCCGCTCCTGGCAATGCTGTTGGCGGACTCCTGCAAGGAAAAGTACTGCATGATTAGCGGACCCAACCGCATGTCCCGCGAGGGTGAGCCATGGGAATAGCCCGCCGTCCCGTAGGGCATGCGATTGCTAGGAGACCTAGGCGGATAGGGAAAACTGTCCGCCTACACTGGGGCTTATCGCGATCAGAGAGAGAATCTAAGGGTCGCGATTAGCCAGTTGTCCACCTTGGGAAGTATCGCCGATTTCTGGGTTAACATTACTCGAGTAGTGAAACTGGACTACTCGAGAGGATACAAACTACTCGAGTATGTAGATATAGCTACTCGAGTAATTGACTTAGAAAAAATTTGAGGGATGAAAATCTTGTTACTTGAGAATTAAACCTGGGCTACTCGAGTAGTAGATAGACTACTCGAGTACATGAACTTGACTACTCGAGTGAGGTAAAATTACACGAAATCCAGTCTTCGATAACTCGAGAAAAAAGACTAAACTACTCGAGTACTTATATGACTACTCGAGTAATTTACTTAGAAAATTTGCAGGAGAAGGAATTCTGTTAACTCGAGAATGAGAGAGGATATACTCGAGTAAATGACTTAGCTACTCGAGAGCTATAATTTGACTACTCGAGAGCTAATTCCCTTACTTGAGTATTGACTAAGTATTTCACTCGAGTATGTAAGTAACTACTCGAGTAAAGTACGTAGCAAAAATTCTTTCAACAGAATTTTCTCTTCTTTAGTAAATTCAGCAACAAGCCTTTCTCCAATCATTCCTAGTGCTTGAATATGAAGTACATTCCAATAGAGAGGATACACATGAGGCAACACCATGGATCACACAATGAGGGATTACATTGTGTGGTCTTGTGTCTGGTGACCCATTGTAGACTGACATTGGTCTACACTTTGTAATACAGTCCTGCACACACATAACTTAAACAAAGCATCAAATACAACTTAATTCATCTTAGTTCAAGGGTGACTTCATCAAATTTGGGTTAATATGTATACAATACCCAACAAGACTGCTTCCCCGAGGGATCCCAAGGAGGTGCAGAGGTTAACCTGGAGGCTGGCAGGCCTAAGCCGTTTCCTCTCCAAGGCAGGAGAGAAGTGTTCTCAGTTCTTCAAGACTCTCCGAGGTAACCAGAAATTCAAGTGGATCACGGAGTGTGGGGAGGCTTTTGAAAAGCTCAAGTAGCAGCTAACTCAAGCTCCCCTCCTCCAAGGCCCATAGGGAAGCGAACACCTCCTCCTCTATCTAGGAGTGGGAGCAGAAGCGGTCAGTTCTATGTTGGTCAGAGAGGAAGGCAAGAAGCAGCTCCCCGTCTACTATGTGAGTAGGGTGCTGCGACATGCAGTGATGAGGTATCCTATCCTGGAGAAGTTTGTTTTTCCTTGGTGGTTTTAGTTCGTAGGCTACGCCCATATTTTTAGGCTCACACCAACAAGGTCATCTCAGATCATCCGCTCTGTAGCATCTTGGATGGAGTGGAGCATTCTAGCGGGTTGGCCAAGTGGGTGGTGGAGCTCACTGAGCTCGACATTTCCTACTCTCCGAGGGTAGTAATCAAGGACCACGCAGTGGCAGACTTCCTAGCCGACTTCTCTATCGAGGTAGTGATGGAGACGACGACCCCCAACATGTGGAAGGTGATGAAGGCTTGCTCGCGGAGGATCCTTCTCCGTCTCCAACAAAAGAATTACGTCGCCATGGTGATCGTGTGGAGCGTCGCTACAACCTCCGCCCACGGCTCAAGACCTCCTAATATTATTTAGTTGAATATTTTTTGTATTATTTGAATTTATTATATTATTTGTTTTGAGCATTTTATCATTTCATTTTGGGTTTGAAAACATTAGAGTTTATTTTTTAATGTTAGGCTGCATGTAGCCAAAGTATGATGTAAGCCTATATATAGACATGTAATGTTTTCATTTGAAGGAAGTTAAATGAGAATTTGAAACTCTAACTCCTAAAGAATTTTCCCCTCCTACTCCTCTTCTAAATTTCGGCCAACACCAAACCCTAGCCTCCTCCCTCCCCTTAGCCGCCAAACACCACCCTTTCCCCTCTCTACCTCATGGCCAACACCTCCCCTCTTCAAGAAACCGCGTCCTCCTCCAAACCCGGGCCACCACTTCACCACCCAAAAACGGTCGGCCTCCCAACTACCCAAACCGACCACCCCTCTTCCCCCACAAAACCGATCAGCCCCTTCAAGGAGAAAATCCGGTCCCCCCTTCTCTCTTGGTGGTTAGGCCATGGTGTTTGCAACAAGCTTTCGTGGATCCCAGCCAAGGCGTGAGCGACGCAAGACGAGTTTCCTCTCCCTCCAGCATAACTCCGGCGGAGCCGCGGAAGAGCGATTCAAGTTAGATAATCTGAATCGTCTATTCTGGTTTGGGTAACAAAAATCTCTACCTTTGTGTGATTCCTTCCCTAGATAATTTTGTGGTGAAAAATTCTTGGCGTTGAATTTAGAATCGTTGAATAATCGTGGTTTCTTCAATTGTTTTTTGTGTTCGTCTTAATTGAATTAATTTTCGAAAAGGTTTGGTGAACCTCGTAACTTTTTGTTGGGAGAGATCTACCTTTTTCAAATCATTCTTTTGGTAGATCTCTTTTGGTACAACCTTCGCTCGATCGGACCGGGTGGGTCCTTTTAGCTGGAAAGAATATTGGCCTATCGCCTCTATTCGATCCTAAACGGTTTGGCTACCCGTACGTTAACATTAAAGTGATAATGTTGCATGGAGTGTATGTGGTGAAGAAATTTGTGCGAGTGAAAAATTCTAATCGTAGAGAGACAAACGTGTTAATCCGTAGATCTCTCGGTGTCAACGCCTAGGCCTACATAAATTTGGTATCAGAGAGAGGTTCACGTCAATTTCTTAATTGGAACCCTCCCTCATGTATTTGCACGTTGGTATGCACTTTTCTTGCTCGTTTTCGTGTCAAAAATTCAAAAACAAATTTGTTGGTCTGTCAATAGCGGCCTAAATTTCTTATTTTTCAGCAAAATTCAAAAAAAAAAATAAAATTTTAATAATCTCCTTTTTATTTCCATTAAGAAAAACAAAAAAATTACACTAGCCATTAAGTGGGAACAATTCCATCTATGGTATTTCTTTGAGTCAGTTTATTTCATTTTTGCATGCGCACTAGATTGGGCACTGAGTATTCACCATCTTCCTCCCAAATGGCAGACAAGCGGGAAGCGGGTCACATTCCCGCAGCGATTGAGGAACTCCGTCAGGAGTTCACCGATCAGTTGACCGAGATTAGGGAAATGCTGCATGAGTTAAGAATGAATCGAGCGGCTCCCCAAAATCAAGCCGCCAATCCACTTGATGAAGGGAATAATAATCAAAACAATAACCATAATGTTGGATCCCTAGTTTGATTTGGGCTAGGTTCACTAACTAGGATGTCCGACCCATAATGTATTGTCAGGGTCATGTGTTTTGAGTCCTAGAGTATACACTAAATCTTTAGGATAAACCATACATGGACCAGACAGCAAAAGACTTCAGATGACTCAAGACTTAGAGAAAATCAAGTTCAGTAAATAAGTTCGACGTTCGTCGAACTCAGCTCGACGATAGTTGTGCTCCGCTCGACGAACTCGGAGTTAATTCTCTGAGTTGAGCTCGACGATATTAGAGCTCCGGTCGACGAAGTCTGGATTTCAACTTCAACACATTCTTTCCAGAATATCTTCTCTGAACTCAGCTCGACGAAGACAAAATCTCTGCTCGACGAACTTGGACTACAGAATTGGTAAGTTATTCACAGAATGCAGTTAGCAGAGCTCAGGTCGACGAACTTGGATCTCAGGTCGACGAACAAGTTTTCTCATGTCGACGAACAGGATTTCTCAGCTCGACGAACATGGATCTCAGGTCGACGAAATCTGTTTTATGGTCTACGATTTCTGTTGCAGTTTCAGACTTAGAATTTTCCTCATTTTTGTCATTTATTCCATCTTATTTAGCAGTAATTTCCTGAAGTAATTAATGCTTATATTCTCTGAATATAGCCGTTACTGGCAGCATTGATTACGGTCCTCATCAGGTTAATTACTTGCTTAATTAATTTGGACAGTTGGGGAAACTCATCAATGCAAATATTCTCTAGCCGATTTTCATTCTCCAGGCCGTCAGCAATTAATACAGACAATTCGAAATTCAAAGAAGAATTTGACAGAGATATATAAAAAAGAGATTTTCTTCTCAGTCGACAGTCATAAGCAATAGAGACACAGTGATACAGAACCAGAGAATATAGAAATAATATTCAGACATTCTCTATGAAGAAAATAATTTGTTTTCTCCTTGATTTTACTGAAGAAGAAGAAGAAGAACAATCACTATCAAGAGTCTTTTTAAACTTCCATTCCTGGAGCTTTCAAGGACAATATATTCAAATCAGTCAGGAGTTCCTGGATTATCACAAGTCAAGGAAGAAGACTTACACCCTGTGCAAGGCTTCAAGTGATTTCTAGAGAAGCCTTGACAACAACAATCCACTTGTCTTCTCAGTTGTTTGAGAAAGAGAAGACACCATCAATCTCTCTTCCCCCTCATGTATAAAGGGTTTTTAACTCCCTTCAATAGTTTATTTTGGTTTTTGGGCACCTGATCAAAATCTCAAAGGTGGCAGTCACCTGATCAAAACGTGCTATTGGATTCCTACCAGTATGGTAGAAGAGTGGATGTACTCAGATTGTGGAACCACTATAAAATTTCTTGTGTTGTCTGGTTGCCCTTTTTCTTATCATTCTTGTTGTGACTGTGATAAGCTAGTTGTGTTGTGATAGTTTAGATTGTTGTGCTGTGGTAGTTTAGTTTAGATCATTTTCTTTTTATCTATTACTACTACTGGTATCATACATTACTTTGATATAAAAATCTTAAACAGCCAAAAGTTTTAATATACTCTATTCACCCCCCTCTATAGTAATCAAATCTAACTCATATCTTTCACATAACACGAGCGAACCCCATGTGCACCTTATGAGTTTGACATTACTAGAGTCGTCTGGGTCAAACCCCCATCATATGATGGAATGGGTGAATCACAAGTCTTCCTGGACTGGGTGATGGAAATAGAATGCTACTTTGAGTGACAAAATTTGACGGACGCGGATAAGGTGCGAGTGGTGCGAATGATGTTACTAGGTAGAGCCAAGATTTTTTGGTTAAATGAGGAACGTCGTCTGAGGGCTAACAATGTTGACTTACTTATTGGTTGGGCGGGCATGAAGGCCATGCTGACAGACCAGTATGTCCCTTCGTACCATCGAATGCAGATGTTTGATGATTTGGCCACCCTTAAGCAAGGGAGTCGGTCGGTCTTGGAATATATGAGTCTTCTTAAGGACACGATGGTTATGTGCGGTGTAAGAGAGATGCATGAGATCACCCTTTCTAGGTTTCGCAAAGGGTTAAACCCCGACATCCAGGGCAAGCTATTGTGTTATGGTCACACCGACCTAAACACCACTTTCAATGCTGCACTAGATATAAAAAAGCCAATGTTTTTAAGAATAAGTCTCGTTCATATCAGAATGGAAAGTCCATCTTAGGACCGCCTCCCACCTCTACATATAAGGATAAGGGAAAGTTTCGGTCCACAGACTCGAATTTTATAGTAGTGACTGCCAGGAATATTAAAAACCCAACGGGTGAGAGAGTGCCTGTAGGAAGAGAAAACAAAACGAATGCTACTTGCTTCGCTTGGGGGATTCATGGTCACTACGCTAGTGAATGTCCTACTAAGCCCAAGCCCTTAGCCCTGTTAGATTCCACATGTGAGTCAGATGACCTTATATATGATACTGGAGACGATAGCGAGTCGGAAGCAGTGCCTAGTGATATGGAGGACGAATCTCATATGATGGTCGTGCGGTGTATTCTGTCAACTCCACGAGCATTAAATGACTGGAATAGGACGAATATTTTTCGTTTAATTTTAAGAGTGGAGAGAAATGGTGTAGGTTGATCATAGATAGTGGTAGTTGTATGAATGTCATTTCTGAAACTGCGGTGACCCGAATGTCTTTAGTTACTGAGCCGCACCCTCACCCTTATAAGGTGGCATGGGTAGATAAGTCATCCCTCCCAGTGTCAAAGCGTTGTTTGGTACCCCTTACCACCAAAGATTATTCTGAAAAGATTTGGTGCGACGTCATCCCTATGGATGCTTGTCACGTTTTATTAGGTCGTCCATGGCTTTATGATCATGATGTTACCCACTTCGGTCGAGCTAACACTTATGAATTTAAATTTAATGGTAAGACCATAATTTTAAAACCCACTCCGCCTAAGGATCCTTCGGTCCCCTTTATGGATACGATTGTCCCGGTCGAAAAGAAAGCGTTAAGTCTGATAGGTAAGAAGGAATTTGCACGTAATACCTTTATGGATGGTGTCATATATGCGTTAGTTTGTTTGCAAGTTAAGGAATATGCGTCGTCATTTGAGAGTTTACCACCGGCGTTAAGGAAGCTATTAGATGAGTTTAAGGATGTGTATCCGGACGAGCTACCATACGAGTTACCCCCCCCCCCCCCATGTGGGACATCCAACATACGATAGATTTCATCTCGGGTTCCTCTTTGCCCAACATTCCTCATTATAGGTTAAATCCTTCCGCACACTTAGAATTACAAACCCAAATTTCAGATTTATTGCAAAAGGGGTTCATTCGTCATAGCAAGAGTCCATGTGTCCTACCAGCCTTACTTGCTCACAAGAAAGACGGCTCTTGGAGGATGTGTGCGGATAGTAGAGGCATTAATAAAATTACTGTTAAATATCGCTTTCCCATCCCTCGCTTGGACGATTTATTCGACATGTTAGCGGGTGCCATGATTTTCTCGAAATTGGATCTTAGGAGTGGCTACCATCAGATCCGAACTAGGGAAGGTGATGAGTGGAAGACTGCTTTAAATCTAAGGAAAGGCTCTACGAGTGGTTAGTTATGCCATTTGGGCTTTCCAATGCCCCGAGAATGTTTTCTAGGATGATGACCCACGTTCTCCAACCTTATATGGGAAAATTCATAGTAGTGTACTTTGATGATATTCTTGTTTTTAGTACTTCTACGAGCGATCATGAGTCACATTTGAAGATTATCCTTACCATGTTGAGGTAGGAAAAATTATTCGTTAATATTAAAAAGTGTACTTTTCATGTGTTGTCTGTAGAGTTCCTTGGTTATATCGTGAGTTCGGAGGGCATACATGTAGACCCTAAGAAGGTCCAGCCCATTAAGGACTGGCCGGAGCCCGCCAATATTCGGGATGTTCGGAGTTTTCACGGTCTAGCTACGTTTTATCGCCGATTTATTGGAGACTTTAGTAGTATCATGGCCCCCATTACAGAATGCATGAAAAAGGGTGATTTTACTTGGAGAAAATCGGCTGCTAAAGCGTTTCAAATAATTAAATCACGCATGTCGGAAGCTCCCCTTTTGAGATTACCAGATTTTACTAAGGTTTTTGAGTTATCTTGTGCCGCGTCTAGAGTTGGTATTGGTGGTGTATTGAGTCAAGACGGTCACCCTATTGGAAACTTCAGTGAGAAACTCGCGGGACAAAAATTGAATCATTCTAATTATGATCGAGAGTTTTATGTGGTTATTAGATGCCTCCAACATTGGCATCATTACTTACTTCCTTAAGAATTTGTTATTTTATCCGATCATGAAGCTTTGAGATTTATTAACTCCCAAACTAAAGTGAGCCCAAGACATGTCAAATGGGTATCTTATCTTTAGGAGTACACATTTATCATAAAACACGTTAAGGGAACTCTTAACCGCGTAGCCGACGCTCTTAGTCGTGTATCTTTATTATTATCTACGCTAGAAGTAAAGGTGATTGGGTTCGATAGAATTAAGGATGAGTATGTCCATTGTCCGGATTTCAAGAAAATCTATCTATCCACTCAAGACAACTCGCCCACGATCATTTCGTCCTTTTATATTCATGACGGTTATCTATTCAATCATTCAAAGCTATGTATTCCACGTTCGTCCCTACGTCACTTCATCGTGTGGGAATTTCATAGCGGTGGGTTGTGTGGACATTTTGGCCGTGACAAGACCATCGCTCTAGTCGAAGACAAGTTTTATTGGTCCGGCCTTAAGTCAACGGTTAATAAAATCGTGGGAAGTTGTCAAGCGTGTCAATTAGCCAAGGGCAACAAAACTAATGCGGGACTTTATATCCCTCTTCTGATTCCTTCCATTCCCTGGGAAGACGTTAGTTTGGATTTTATTCTAGGCCTGCCTGTCACGTTTAGACGTCATGATTCTATTCTGGTAGTAGTTGATCGGTTTTCCAAAATGGCTTATTTTATTGCATGTAATAAAACCAACGATGCGTCACATGTTGCTAAATTATATTTTAAGGAAGTAGTTGGACATCAGGGCGTTCCAAAATCGATAGTGACAGATAGAGATGTGAAATTTACTAGTTATTTTTGGAAGATCTTGTGGAAGATTATGAGCACCAAACTTTTGTTTTCTTTGGCCTACCATCCACAGACGGATGGGCAAACGGAAGTGGTAAACAAAAGTTTAGGTAGTTTTCTATGATGCCTTGTGGGAGACCACAAGGGTATATGGGACCTTATCCTTCCTCATGCTCAGTTAGGGTATAATAATTCCAAAAATAGGTCCACTTGCTTGTCACCGAATGAGATAGTGCATGGTTATAAAGCACCAGTGCCACTTGACTTGATTCTGTTACCACCATCTTATAAATCAAGTCAATTTGCACAGGATTTTGCCTATCATATTCATAATTTGCATAAGCACATAAATAAAACGCTAACCACACAATAAGCATCTTATCAAATTCATGCTAATATACATAAAAGAGAAACTCACTTTAAGATTGGCGATTTAGTTTTGGTGCTTCTCATCCCTGAACGGATGCCTTCGGGCACTATAAAAAAGTTAGCGAATCGGCGAGCTGGGCATTTTCGGATCTTAAAGAAATTAGGAGAAAACACATATCTTTTGGAGTTACCCACTGATTGGGGTATTTCCCCTATTTTTAATGTTTCTAATTTAACGTCGTATGTTTTTCCACCACTGGAACTATCTAACTGTTCGTTTAGCTCCACTACATTTTCTAATGGGTTGAGGGGTGAGCTTGTGTCTGGATTGCTCTCTCCATCGGTCTCCAATGGAGGTACGTTGGTAGTTGATGAAGAAAATTTTCCTTCTTTATTACCTAATGCTTTTCCCAGGTTTCCCAGGACAAACTTTTTGACAGACAGGATCATCAAGGATGAAGTGCTTTCCTCTCCAGGTCGTGATGTTCAACGCTACTTGATTCATTGGCGTGATCGTCCGGTCTCTGATGACTCTTGGCTTCCAGAATCGGAGGTGGCTCTTTTAGATGATGCTCTTCAACGGCGGTGCCTTCGGGACAACTCATCGGTGATGAGTACTTTCGAGCAGGGGAGGATTGATGGAGACGACGGCCACCAACATGTGGAAGATGATGAAGGCTTGCTCGTGGAGGATCCTTCTGTCTCCAACAAAAGACTTGTGTCGCCATGGTGATCCTGTGGAGCGTCGCTACAACCTCCGCCCACGGCGCAAGACCACCTAATATTATTTAGTTGAATAATTTTAGTATTATTTGAACTTATTATGTTATTTGTTTTGAGCATTTTATCATTTCATTTTGGGTTTGAAAACATTAGAGTTTATTTTTTAATGTTGGGTTGCATGTAGTCAAAGTATAATGTGAGCCTATATATAGGCATGTAATGTTTTCATTTGAAGGAAGTTGAATGAGAATTTGAAACCCTAACTCCTAAAGAATTTTCCCCTCCTCCTACTCTTCTAAATTTCGGCCAACACCAAACCCTAGACTCCTCCCTCTCCTTAGCCGCCAACCACCACCCTTCCCCCTCTCTCTACCTTACGGCCAACACATCCCCTCTTCAAGAAACCGCCTCCTCCTCCAAACCCTGGCCACCACTTCACCACCCAAAACCGGCCGGCCTCCCAACTACCCAAACCGACCACCCCTCTTCCCCCACAAAACTGATCGGCCCCTTCAAGGATAAAATCCCCCCCCCTTCTCTCTTGGTGGTTAGGCCAAGGTGTTTGCAACAAGCTTTTGTGGATCTCAGCCATGGCGTGAAGCGATGAAGGAGGACGAGTTTCCTCTCCCTCCAGTGTTACTCCGGCGGAACCACGGAAGAGCAATTTAAGTTAGATAATCGGAATCATCTATTCCGGTTTGGGTAACGAAAATCTCTACCTTTGTGTGATTCCTTCCCTATATAATTTTGTTGTGGAAATTCTTGGCGTTGAATTTAGAATCGTTGAATAATCGTGGTTTCTTCGATTGTTTTTGTGTTCGTCTTAATTGAATTAATTTTCGAAAAGGTTTGGCGAACCTCATAACTTTTTGTTGGGAGAGATCTACCTTTTTCGAATCATACTTTTGGTAGATCTCTTTTGGTACAACCTTCGCTCGATCGGACCGGGTGGGTCCTTTTAGCCGGAAAGGATATTGGCCTATCGCCTCTATTCGATCCTAGACGGTTTGGCTACCCGTACGTTAGCATTAAAGTGATAATATTGCTTGGAGTGTGTGTGGTGAAGAAATTTGTGCGAGTGAAAAATTCGAATCATAGAGAGACAAACGTGTTAATCCGTAGATCTCCCGGTGTCAACGCCTAGGCCTGCATGAGGTAGGAGGAGATGAAGGCTCTTCCAGCCCAGTATCTTAGAAGATGTTCATGGATGGGGCTTCAGGCAACTATTCTGTAGGAGCCGAAGTAGTGCTAGTGAGCCCGCAGGGAACTAGGATCGAGCAAGCATTTGAGATCCTCTTTCCCGTCACGAACAACCAGGCGGAGTACGAAGTCATGGTGGTAGGCTTGCGTCTCGCCAAGGAGTTGGGAATCCAGGATCTCAGGGCCTTCACCAACTCAATGATGGTTGCATCACAGATCAGAGGAGAGTTCGAGATGCACGATCCCATCCTACAGAAATACTTGGTCAAGGTCAAAGAGTTGATTGGGGCTTTCAGCCCTTCTTCGTCGAGCATGTGCCCCGGGAGGGGAATTCAGAGGCAGACTATCTCGCCAAGTACGGCCCCCGAGCTGGGGGGACAGTGACCGAACTATTTCGACCGTTCATCGAGGAAGGGAGATGATGGAGATCGAGCAAAGAGCTTCGTGGAAGGACCCGTTTGTTGCATTTTTAACAACAGGACGGCTTCCTGCCAGTGAAGGGGATCAGAGGAAATTCCGGTTCAAGGCTGCCTACTACCTGCTGCAGGAAGGGGAGCTTTATTACAAGACCATCTTGGGCCATCTTGCCAGATGCCTGTCAGAGACTTTAATCCCTCAAGATTTGAAAGAGATCCATTCAGGAGAGTGCGATAGCCCCTCAGGTACCCTTACTCTAAAGCGGAGGACTCTAAGGCACTGCTACTTCTGGCCGACCATCCGGAGGGATGCCGAGGATTTCTCGAAAAAAGTGTTCAAAATGTCAGCTCTTTGCACCTCTTTAGGTGTAGCCAGCTCAGTACCTTCATTCGATCACCACTCCCTAGCCTTTCGCCATCTAGGGAATGGATTTGATCGGCCCTTTCACCCAAGCCAGCAGATAAAGGAAGTTTGTCATCATCATGATCGACTACTTTTCCAAGTGGATTAAGGCGAAGGTCCTAGCCAATACCACTTCTTAGATCATGAATAACTTCATCTGGGGAGAGATTGCATGTAGGTTCGGGATTCCTCTCGCCATCGTCACCTACAACGCTCCACAGTTTTCTAGCTTGGAGCTGGAGGACTTCTGCAAGCAGCTAGGGACAGATCTTTGATTCGCCTCTGTGAATCATCCTCGAAGCAATGGACAAGTAGAAGCCGCCAACAAGTTGATCATCAACCTCTTGAAGAAGAAGGTCACCAATCGGAGGGGAAATTGGGCAGATCAACTCCCCTCGGTCCTATAGGCTCTGAGAACAACTCCTAATGCAGTCACGGGGGGAACACCCTTTAAATTATCCCACGGGTCTGAGGCACTCATCCCGCTGGAGTTCTAAGTTTGGAGTCTGAGAGTCATAGCAGCAGGAGAAGGCAGCAAAGAGTGGCGCTTGGAAAATGAAGATGCTCAGAGGCTTTCGCTGGACTACATCGAGGAACTCCGTGACTTAGCCTCCGTCTTCCAGGAGGAAATCAATAGGTGCTTGGCAAGACACTTCAACAGGAACGTCTGCCTAAAATAATTCCTCTCAGGAGATATGGTCATGAAGAAGGTGGATGCTGCGGGAAGAGGTGTTGTCGTTGGCAAGTTGCATCCCAACTGGGAAGGGCGTTTCATCATACAAGAAGCCCTAATCTCTGGTGGTTATTGTCTACAAGACCCAAAAGGATATCAACTAGGAAGTACTTGAAGCAGAGATGACCTGAAAAGGTTTTACCCTTAGCAGTAACTTGTAATCATCCTTGTAAATCACCTTTCAACATATACTTTTCCCTCGGCCCCAGTGCCATAGGTGGTTGCAAGTTGACTTCATTGTGTGATTCGTCTCAAGGTAGCTAGGAGCAGTGAAGTCCAACTCCACAATCGATTTAGGAAACCTACGCTCGACTTGTTTCTCCTATTTAGCCCAGGGCGGACGATGGGACGATGCTTCGAGATTTAAGTGTCCTTATAGCACCGAGCCCATGCATTGACTATCGAGATCAGCTCCCCCCTTGCATGTTGGCCTAGCTACCCCTGATCGCATCTCTCCTCCGGCTGGAGGAACTATCAGGAATAGGTCTGGACGCTAACCTTCTAAACTCGATGAAGGATCGGACTCGCAAAGTAATGTCATGTGTAAAGGCATCATCAGTCTTTGAGAAGGCTAAAAGACCCGCTCTTAGCGACTGTTAGTCCTGCAAAGCAGGTTGCATCTCTGTTATTGCCAAAGCAGGATAACCCGCCAAGCTATGAGAGATGCAAGTTCGCAAAAGTACATCAGACTCGAGTGCTGTAGGAACCCCCGAGGTCCATCTCCCTCCATTGGTATACTGGCCTTCGTAGCCAGGCATATGCGTACCGAACTTGGAAAACGAGCATTCGACCTATTTCTCCTAATTAGCCCAGAGCGGAAGATGGGACGATTCTTCAGAATTTAAGCGTCCTTATAAGACTGAGCCCCTGCATTGACGGCCGAGATCAGCTCCCCCCTTGCATGTCGGTCTAGCTACCCCCGATTGCATCTCTCCTCCGACTGGAGGAAC
Organism: Platanthera guangdongensis; assembly: GCA_039583875.1. Taxonomy (NCBI): domain Eukaryota; kingdom Viridiplantae; phylum Streptophyta; class Magnoliopsida; order Asparagales; family Orchidaceae; genus Platanthera; species Platanthera guangdongensis. Next base: position 162,749,910 of record CM077161.1, read on the forward strand.
TATTAGGAACAGGTTTGGACGGCAACCTCCAATTTGATGGAGAGAATATTGTCCTATCTTTTGAATTTCCTAAAGTTCTCATAAATAATGATGTGTTTAATTCTTTTGGCTACCTCCTGAGCAGCAGGTCAAACTACTTGCCTCACTAGGCGGCCCCCACTTTGAAGTACGGTGCGAGCATTAATAAGTGAACAAGCGACTACGATACAGGTGTGAGTAACAACGCACGAGTATGCGGTAGGACGATTATATTGTTGCGAGCATCGATTGCGCGAGTATGAACGACATCAACATGCGAGTAAGTGCATGTCGAGCTCCCAATCTCTCTGCATCTATGAGCCTAGCGAGCATCATCAAACAAGCAAATATACATAGAAGCGAGTAACATAAATTTTATATATTTCTTGAAAGAGGATTACATAAATTTACAATTTCTTGTTTACAAAAAACTGTACAAGAATGGGCGCAGGAGGTCGCCGGCCTACTACGACTCATCGTCATCGGTATCAGGCATGTACTCCTCATCCTTGATGGTGACATATTCCTCATCCTCGTCGTCATCCTCATTGTCACTACTGTCGTTGCTCTCTTCGTTGTCATTGTTGTTGCTGCTGGAGCTAAAAGACGAGGATAGGAAGCCATCTGGCGAGTTAAACTACTCAACAAGAAGGAACGGGACGAGGTCTGGAACCGTCAAGTGGTCGGCCTCCGCGCCGAGGAAGACGTCCATCCTCAGCTTGGAGGGGACAACTTCCCCAGATGCTTGCGCTATCCCATGGCGGATGGCGGGCATCTCGTCCCAATGCATGCGGATCTTCTTGACACTCCATGTGAGGACGCCACCTCCTGTAGCTCAGGAGGGCGAGCACTGGAAGGGCCCGGGCGACCTTCAACTACTTCCAAGAGAGTTTCTAACTTGGCGGCCCGGATTTGAGAAGCCTCCAACTCGGCCTTGGTGTTGGCGAGTTCTTGCTCAAGCTCGGAGAACTTCTTCGCCATCTAGACCTCGGTGGCCTGCGAGGATCAATCAGCTAGCAGTTAGGAAAAATATAAGTACAAGAACAGCAAAGTCGCGTCGAGGAGCCAACTAACCTCGTAATCCTTCCAGCGGACGGATTCCATCCCCAGCAAGATCGCCTTCTAGGTGACGACCTTCAACGCCTCCTGCATTTCGGGCAGCTTCCTCGACGTGTAGTGCCCCAGTTCGGTAGCCTGCAAGATGGAGTGGGAAGACTGGTGGGAGAGCACTTCCGGGCTGAGCTCCAGCATGGACTCGGCGTCCTCCCGCCCATAGAGCACGAAGCTGACATCAAAAGACTCCCCCTTCTCCTCTCAATCTTTTGACCGGGCGGGCAGGTTCGTGCTCAATGTCACTTTATTCTCGCTCTCTAACTAGGAGACTAGCGGGCGACCATAGACGTCCTTACCTTCTTGCCCGTGCTTGTAGTTCAGGTGGAAGTAAGGCGCCCCGGCATCAGCAGGAGACTCCCTCTCATCGAGCAGCTGCTGGGAAACCTTTGTTTGCTTGCTCGCATGATCTGGGGACTTGGCCTTGTTATTCCCCTTGGAAAGATTCCTCTTGTCCGTGCCACCTTCGCCGCCGGCGAGCGGCTAGACTGTAAGAGGCGAGATCTCCTCAACCTCGGCAGAAAGGTTCGAGGTTTCCTGGGGCGAGGACACGACTTCCTTTGCCGAAGGAAGCGGATTTTACGGGAGCCCGCGAGCCTCTGCAGATTGAAGAAGGGTCAGTTCATACATCTCAGAGACACTGTAGCGAGAATATCAGGATCTCGCGAGTAAATACCTTCGCATGGAAGAACCTCTTCAAGCACATTGACGTTGATACGCCAGTCGATGACGTCGAATCGTCGCCCGCGGAAAGCTTTGAACAGCTTATCGCGTGTGCCTTCCAAAATTGGCGGAAGGAAGGTGACATGGGCGGGCTGATGCGGCCTTCCCAGCACGCCTTCAATGTCGCCAGTGACGACAAACAGGAACTCGCACCACCAATGGACCTTGTTCGCCATCCCGACCAACGTGCAGACATGGCTGCTGAAGAAGACAACTCCCTCCGAAGTCACTGCAAATGCAAAGATCTTTCGAAAAATAGAAAGATCGAACGCAATCCTCTCTTTCTGAAGGAAGCAGAGGAAGCCCATGATGATCGCCACGCCGTTGGGATTGATCTGGGCAGGAGCAATACAGAAATATCGCAAGATTTGGCAATATTCAGGTCACAATGGAAGTCGTTGGACGACTTTAAAGTGGAAAAGGGACATGACCATTCCACCTTCGATGTAGGTGTTAAGTCGCTCGTTCTAGGCAGGGAACATGGTCGAGTATCCCTCTGGAAGATGTCATAGGTGGAAATCTTCCAGATCTTGCTCTGTGGTGGCAGACTTCTTGGAGACCACATCAGCAAAGTTCGTCGCTTGGGGTTGTCGGCGAGCGCTAGCATCGTCTTCAACCATCTGGAGCGAGTTATATGTGCGAGAAAGGAGGAGCGATTTGGGCAAGAGCGAAAAGGAAAATGCGAGTGATAACTTTTCAAAAAAAAAGTTATCTAGCCCAATTTTAGACTTAATATTCATTATAAAATGCTTGAAAGGATTTTAAATAAAATGGAAATTAAATTAAATTCATATTTATTTATTTTGTGGCTAATTCGGTCTTTTTCCATAGTGTTATTGCGAGAATTGCCAAAAAACAATCTGCTTGGAGAAAGAAACCTGCTCAAATATCATAACCAGGAAAGTAGGTTATAATGCGCTGAAAAGCAGGTTGCAACGTGGCCTGGACGAATTTCAGATTTTGAAATTCAAAGTTGGCTCCAATTTCAAATATGAAAAGGTATTTATTTCCAAAGGGGTGGCTACGTATTTTAAGAGGGAAAATCTCCATCAAATCAAGGATGCTAAGGCATTCTAAGAGAGAAGAGAGAGGGGGATAGAAGAGTTCTTCATCTATGGTTTTCAAAATCCTCCATTAAAGAAGGCGGCTAGAGCAAGGAAGATGACGGAACTCTGAACTGATCGAGCGAGCAACGTTGGAAAGGGAATACTGCAACGTTTAATCGTTAAATCCACCATGTATTGTAAGGTTTTTCCGAACGCTTCGTGTTTTTCCTCCACGGTTATGAACTAATCTACTCTAATCTTGTATTGTGAGAGTACTAAATTTTGTGTGATGACTATTCTCTGATTTTTATTATTGTGAATGTTATTTATCGAATTTACGATCTTTATTTTGGAACTTGTGGTCAAGGTTTCATCTTTTTACCATGATTCATAAATCCAGAGAGGAGTTGTGTGTGTGCATCATAGATTCGATATAGTATTTGAAGAGAGAAAGTGATTTCCTCTTGGTATTCGCAACTTTGGTTTTCATTCTTCATTCAGCTTCCTATTTCACCCAAGGGAAAATAGTGGGCTAGAGATTTCCGATATCGAGAGATAGGGATCTCTATTTTAAAATTGTTACAAGACGTTCACTACACATTTTCACAAGGTCACATTTATTTGTTCATCGCACAAATATTTTCTCTAAGATCCGTAGTTTGTTTTAATTAGTAGTTCTCTTTATAGTTTTAATATTCCAAAATCATCACTTTTATTTGCTTGGATTTAAAGAACAAGCTCATCTAGTATTTGCAAGCACTAAATCCAACATCTCTCCGTGGAAATGATCTCTATTCACTCTTTATTACTTGAATTGGCATGTGCACTTGCGTGTAATACACACTCTTATTTCGGGCGTATCATGTTTTTGGCGCCGTTGTCGGAGAGGTGCGACGAATTTAATGTTTCTTTCTTGTGATATTAGTGAATCTTAAGTATTTAGAGTTCAAGCTTGTAACCCTGTTTTGTTTTATTTTGACTGTTTCCTTTTATTAATTTTGGTTTTGTCATTAGTGCATGTTCCGTTATCGATCACCGGAACTATTACCTTTTAACCCAGAAATTGAATGGACGTGTAGACAGAATAGGTGAGCGGTTCGTTTAGGACATAACAACTCTTTAACAATGGATCAGAACAATCAAAATGTTGAAAATGAAAACCACCAAGAAATTCAGGATTTAGGAGCCTAGGTTGATCAAAACGGTCATCCAGTTGAACATAGACAAACATGTCGTGAATATAACATGCCCTTGCGGGGAGGATTGCAGTTCAGTATTACTAGACCCGCAATTGAAGCGAATAACTTCAAAATAGACTCTACGACAATGCAACTCGTTCAACATAATAAGTTTGGTGGCTATAATAATGAAGACCCAAACTCTCACTTAAGGAGCTTCATCGAAATATGTGACATATTCAAAATTAATGGTGCATCTGAGGAAGCTATAAAACTTAGGTTATTCCCATTTTCTTTGGAAAGAAAAGCAAGGGATTAGTTGAATTCTCTGCCCAACAGTTCCATCACTACTTGGGCAACTTTGGTAGAGAAATTTTGAGCTAAATACTTTCCTCCCTCGAAAATTGTCAAACTTATGCACGACATATCTACATTCATGCAAGGGAATGGTGAGACACTTTATGACGCGTGTTACAACCCAAATCCCAAATTTAGGTTCAGGTGGGTGACACATCCTGGGACACGGGCATGTCCAAGGCGTGTCCTGCTCGGTTTGAGCAGCTTGTCGAGTGCTCGACGCAATGCACATGACGAAGTTCTCGAGAGGGAACACACCCTGTGACACGGGCATGTCTGAGGCCGTGACTGAGGTGTTCCCTCCTCTGGTCGACTAAACTTCTCAAGTGGTCGACGAAATACACTCGAGACAGCGAACACGGCCATATTCTGGTTGAGACGGGTGTGTCAACATCGACCGGGCGTGCCGGGAACCCGTGTTCTCTTTGGGATGTTCTTGGTCCTGTGTCGATTGAGGAACACGCTATGCCACATGGACGTGTACTGAGTGACACGGGCATGTCAGCCATATGACACGGGCGTGTCATATGGCCGTGTCATGTTCTGGATAAGGCGGTTCGTGCGCGCTCTTAAGGGACACGGCCTATGACACGGGCGTGTCACAGGGCATGTCAGTCAAAATAGATATATCTAGGCAAATCGTGATCGTTCATTTCCTTCATCTTGGATCCAAGGGTCCAGGCCCTTCCCTGCTGTATATAAGGCTGAGAGTGGATGGATAATCTCCATTCATCTTTAATCTTTTCTCTTTCTCAAAGAAGTGGGGAGAGAAGAGAGAGCAAGAATGAAGGGGAGAAGGAAGCGGCTGTGGGAGGAGCTTCGGAGTTCCGAATCGAGATCTGTTCAGATTCGTGGAGGCAAAGCCGTGGCGGTGGTGATTTCCATCCGGCTAGTTCATGGCTCCAAAGCGATCGTCAAGGGTACGATATCCTCTTGGACAAGCGAAGTCCTACTTTATGCATAAGCATGGAATCCTCACCAAGCGGTGTGGACAGCGTAAGCGATTCAAGTTGAGTCTGCATCTAGACTCGGAAGTGTTAGTACGACATAGACATGCTATGTGAAGCCCACCCGGACGGGGTAATCTGGATTGGTGATGTTTATCTTGTGCACCGGAGAAAGATCCATGTATTATATGGATGTTTGTGAATTATGAATACCTAGAAAGCTCGGGATGAGCTCTTGGATTGTGTGTGCTGAATTAGAAAGCGGCTCTGCGAGATCTGTGTGCGGAGCAGGAAAGGGAAGGCCAACCCACGTCAAGATATGCGCTATTGACTAAATGAGCAACGGGAAAAGGCTGACCTGGACCTGTGTTATGAGTGATCAATTGGTGGCAATGCATGGGTGGATGCAGCCCCGACCCGGCTTGCTGCACCATAATGGTGGGTAGATCTAGATGCGATATAAATGCTCAATTTGTTTTGTTCTGAGGTTAGAACTCTGAGTGGGATGGGCGGAAAGACCAATCAATTAATAATGTCCCCCCAACCGGCGTGTTGTTGTGGACTTAGGAAACTCCCCCCTGTGCCCGAGGACTTCCTGGCCGTGGCTATTCGTGATACTATTAGGAAGATATAGGTATGTTTTTGATACAAAGGAGCATTGGTGAAGGGTATCTCCCTTTGTAATAGTTGGGATATATTGTAATTCAATGTTTATTCCTTTGCAAATTTATCCCTTGAAGAGTGATGTCTAATCTCTATATGTTGTCCTACTATGTAGGACTGGATTTGAGCTATGGCTAGCACTTGGTTTATGACAAAAGATTTAGACTTTTC